>CM053623.1:265525992-265601956 GCA_028646595.1 Phalanger gymnotis | reverse complement strand
CTCTCTCTCTCTCTCTCTCTCTCTCTCTCTCTCTCTCTCTCTCTGTCTCTCTCTCTCCCTCCCTCCCTCTCTCTCTCCCTCTCCCTCTCCCTCCCTCCCCCCCCCCTTTCTTTTTGTCTTTATATCCCTAGCAGTTAGCACATGGCTGGCACATAGTAAGCATTTTTAAAATGTTTAATGAGTTGCATTGTGAAGTCAGAAGGAGGAGCAGGTTTAGTGGGGAAGCTCATATCAATTCAAGCTAGGGAAAGAGGTTTCAGACAATGCGACAGAAGTCTTGGATGTCATCTGCATGGAGGTGATAGCTGATAACATGGAAGCGAATAAGATTGCCAAAGAAGAGATGATATGGAGAGAAGAAATGGAGGGCTGAGGATGCAATCCTGCAGAGTTGGGAAGATGAAGAGCTAGTAAATGAAACATCAGGGTTGAGAACAATAAGACAAGAACCTGGAGAGCGGGATGTTTCAGAAGCCAGGGGAAGTGGTCATCTGTGTCTGCTACAGCAGAGAGCTCAAAATGAGGATGAGGACAACGTGATGATTAAGATGTCATTGAGAGAGTAGTTTCAGTATAGTGATGGGTTGTTGTTGTTGTTCACTCGTGTCTGACTCTTTGCGACCCCAGTTGGAGTTTTCTTGACGAAAATACTGCAGTGTTTTGCCATTTTCTTCTTCAGCTCATTCATTTTACAGATGAGGAAACCGAGGCAAACCAGGTTAAGTGACTTGCCCAGGGTCGCATAGCTAGTAAGTTTTATCTGAACTTCATTATTATTTTTTTCCAATTGTATAAAGTAATCCTTTGGTAGTTTGATTGGTGAGTCTTTTAATAAGTAAATTAATTTAGGTAGTATTGTTGTTTTAAAAATTATATTTGCTCTTCTTATTCATGAGCAGTTAATGTTTTTCCATTTATTAAAGTCTATGTTTCTGTAAACAGTTGATTTTAGTTGTATTTATATAGGCCTTGTGTATATCTTGGAAGGTAAGCTCCCAAATATTTTGTATGTTCTGCAGTAATTTTAAATGGACTTTCTTCTTTTCTTCTTTAACAGGTTGTATTATTATTACGTAGATATCCTTATATTTATATGGGCTTATTTGATATCCTGCAAGTTTACTGACAATATTTATTATTTCAATATACTTCTAGTTGATTCTTTAAGTACACCATCATGTCATCTGCAAAAAGTGACTATTTTCACTTAAGTCTTGTTCAGTTTCTGCCTCTGAAATTGGGGTGTTTCTCTTGTTTGTTAGTTTGGGCAGTTTATATTTTTGTAAATACTCATTTATTTTATTTAGGTTAGTTTTATTGGCATATAGTTGGGAAAAGTAGTTTATATGAGTATCCTTCAGTTCTTCATTTGATGTAGATTCTCCTTTTTCATTTTTTCATGCTGCTAATTTGATTTTCCTGTTTCTTATTTTTAATCAAATCAGCTTCTATTGTACTGGGTTTGTAACAACAGTGAGGCTAGCAGCTACTGTGGCTGTGTAAGACCAACAACAGCACACAGGAAGGGCTACCAGCACAGGTTCTTTCATCTGCTTTTCTGAGGAAAGCAACTTTAGGAGGTTAATAATCTCAGTTTTATTAAACATACACATATCATTCACTTAGTTCAGGGGGAAAAGATCAGCCCCCTGAACCTCAGAGCAAATAGAAACAGAAATTATAAATATCAACAGACAGACCTTGTCTGATTTAAATTACAATACATAGTTTTTTCACTTTCTCTTTCACTTTCTGTGTGTATGTATGTGTAGATGCATATATACAATAGATGTCTATAAGTCTACATATATTCTAAATCTACATACGTACAAATATGTTCTTAAATTCTAATGGAAAAAGAACAGAAGATGTTAATATTTGTGGAGGGCAACTGGACATGGCACCAAAGAGGGAAGGGGGAAACTCAAAGATATTTGGAAGGAGGAGGAAACTGATCTGGGAGCAGGAGACTGCAGTATAAAAATCGAAAGAGCAACTTGAAATTTAGTCAGAGGTGCCAGCACAACAAGAACAGCTTGAGAACTAGAGTCCTTGGGCAGAGGGCCTAAGTCAGAAAAGGAGGCTTTTTTTTTAATCTGCTCTCCTCTCCACCCCCACCCTTTCTCCTGTTGACTCAGTGCACAGTTCAAGCAAGTTATTTAACATCTCTCTTCCTCATTTCACTCTTTGCAAAATGGTTATACTAATCCCTGCCTTCAGGGTTTTGAGATTTAGTGTGAGGATGTGATATGAGAGAAACAGACAGATATATGGTTGGATGGATGGATGAATGGATAGATAGATACAGAGAAATGGATGGATAGAGACCTGATGTACAGATAAAAATGGATGGATACATAGAGGAATAGAGAAGAGATAGATGGATATAGATGGAGACAAAGATGGATGGATAGAGAGGATGGATAGATTATAGATTCAGAGAGATAAATGGATGGATAGAGAGAATGGATAGATGATGTACAGATAACAATGGATGGATAGATAGAGGAATAGAGACAGATAAATGGATATAGATGGAGACAAAAATGGATGGTTAGATAGAATGACAGATTCGTGGATGGATAGGTGATAGAGACAGAGATGGATAGATAGATAAATAGGAACAGAGATATATAGATAGAATGATAGATGGAGAGATAGACAAAGATAGAGAGACAGAGAGATGGGTAGATAGCTAGAGATAAATGATATATAGTAGACGTAGGTCGGTAGGAAAGATAGGTAATTAATAAATGATAGATATGGATATATGGATGATAGTAGATAGATGAGAGATATGGTCATTGATTTTGCTTTAATGTGGAAACCATTTCTAATACTCATTTCTTGTCATTCCAGACTTATAGTTGAAATCAGGCTTTGCAGAGTGAATGCATGGAGCAGAAAAGTATTAAACATAGAATCACAAGATCTCAGAGCTGGAAGGGACTTAAGTAGGCATCTCATCCAACCCATATATGAAAGGAATCCCCACTTGCTCTTGGGGGTTGGTAATGTTATAGTGGGGATTCTTTTCATATATGGGTTGGATGAGATGCCTACTGAGGCTCTCATTGTTGGAAAATTTTTCCTGACATCAAATTGGCTTCTTGGCCACTTCCACTTGATCTGCCCTCTACCTTAAGATCACCTGAGCTTTTTTTTCCCCCAAATCTGTCATTGTTGATTCACTGAGCTTGCAGTCTGATAAAACCCCTATTCCTGCCCCTCCATGCACTATTGTTTAGTAACAACTTTTCTTCATCATATCTTTGCAAATATAGTGCAAAAAAGGCATCATATACTTTTTGCAACCAAAGTCTAGGACTGTATGTTTATCTCTATTATTAGTATTGATAATAGAACCTTATTTGGTTCTAGCCATTGTTCTAATCTGTCCAGATCATTTTAGATCCTGACTCTGCCATCTAGCATGTTACCTGTTTCCTTCAGCCTTGTATCGTTTCCCTTTGTCAAAGTCTTTGGTAAAAATGTTGAATACTGCAGAGTCAGGGATAGCTTTCTTAGAAACTATACTAAGATATCTCCAAGTTGACATCCAGACTACTCTTTAGGGCTGGTCCTTCAGACATTTCCAAATCCACCTAAATATGCCATCATCAAGCCCACAACTCTCCATTTTATTCTTAAAAAGACTATGAAAGAACTTATCTAAATCTCTGGTGAAATCCAGGTATACTGTATGTCTATGGCATCTCTCTGTTCTACCAGTCTAGTTACCTTGTTATAAAATAAAATGAAATGAGTGTAGCATGAGCCATTTCTATCTACTAGCACAGTGCCTGGCACATAGTAGGCACTTAATAAATGCTTATTGATTTGATCAGTTGACCTATTTTTGAAGGAGCCTTCTTAATGACCACTGTTTCCCTTTCTAAAGGATCAGAAACCATCCCTTCAATGATATGTTCTAGAATTTTGCCAGGAATTGAAGCTCCTTGCCTTATGGGGTTTTTTTTAATGTTTATTTATTTTTAGTTTTCAACATTTACTTCCATAAGTTTTAAATTTTCTCCCCCTCCCCAAGATGGCATGCAATCCAATATAGGCTCTACATAGACAGTCCTATTAAACATATTTTCACATTAGTCACTTTGTATAGAAGAATAAGAACAAATGGGAGTAACTATGAGAAAGAAAAGCATAAAACAAAACAAAAAAAGAAAATAGATTGCTTTGATCTGCATTCAGTCTCCATATTTCCTTTTCTGGAGGTGGATGACATTTTCCATCATGTGTCTTTTGGAATGGTCCTTACATTGCTGAGAAGAGCTAAGTCGTTACACTCTGTGGCTGTTACTGTGTACAGTGTTCTCCTGGTTCTGCCCATTTCACTCAGCATCAGTTCATATAAGTCTTTCCAGGGTTTTCTGAAATCTGCCTGTTCATCATTTCTTATAGCACAATAGTATGCCATTACATTCATATACCACAGCTTGTTCAGCCATTTCCTAATTGATGGGCATCCCCTCAATTTCCAATTCTTTGCCACCACAAAAAGAGCTGCTATAAATGTTTTTGTACATGTGGGTCCTTTTCCCATTTTTATGATCTCTTTGGGATACAGCTTGGTTATAGTTTTCAGACTCTACTCTTTTCCCCTTTTTTGAAATCAGGACAACATTTGGCCCTCTTCAGACCTGTGGCATATCTCCCATTTTTACACTTTCAGAAAACATTTATAGCCACTCAGCAGTCACACCTGCCAGTTCTTTCAGTACTCAAAGATAGAGTTGATCTGAGTCTGATGATTTGAAAGTGCTCTTTTAGGATTTCCTCACTTACCTTGGGATAAATGAGTGTATTATCAGTACTTAAATCCAAGATCCAACTCTTTGTCTCTTGGTGCTTACACTCTACCTGGGGAAATCAAATGTATATTAATGAAACAAGTGGACAACACATGGATATGTGCAAGAGAGTTGACTACTCCTTAAGAGATCAGGGAAGGGCTTGGACTGGTGAACTGGAGGGGATGGAAGTAAGATTTCACATAATGCAAATTACTTTTGCAAAGTCAGAGAAACAGGAATGTACAAGACATGAGGGGGTTGAAGGGAGGTTGCCTTAGAAAGAATGGACAACCCATGTTGGGAAATAGCTAGAGATGAGGTTGGGAAAGTAACCAAATGTGAGTCTGAGTGCCCAGAAATCTCCTCCCCTGCTTTTATTGCTGCTAGCTCTATTTATCCAGTAGCATTTTACAGTCAAAAAGCATTTTGCTTAGAACAACATTTCTGTGGTCTAAGCATAATTATACCCATAAGAGGAAACTGAGGTTCGGAGATTCAGTGACTTGTCCACTCGCCCACACTGGATTCAAATCTAGGCCTTCCAACTCTGAACCGAGGTCCATTTCCACCATACAGTCGGTCAGCACTTTTAAGGACCTCCTATTGGGCCAGGGGCTGTGCCATTCCAAAAATACAAACGTTGGCAAAGACAGTCCCTACCTTCAAAGAGCTCAGATTTTAGAGGCGACAGAATATTAGCCCCAATTTTGCTTGGAAAGTGGCACCTTCTTTGACTGGATTGTGGGATCTAGCAACCGAGTGTTCTCTTTTCAGAGGGGAAGATTATTAGCTCAGTTACACATTACTCCTTCTAAGGTAGCCATTGTTTCTATGGTGTCTGAACCCGGTGGTGTTGTGAACTGCAGGAATTATGGTCTTCTCTGTTTTTATTTTTATCTCTAACAGAAAGCGAAACAACAGACAGTGTGCCAAGTGATGAAGAAAGCATAGAGGTGAGTGTGGGTGGTGCTGAACCCTGAGAGAGGTGCGTTGGGAGAAGTATTGCCAAATACCATCTCGGTTTAACATTTGTTAGAGAATGGTGTTGTTGGAGGATAGGGAGAATGGAGTGAGGGTGGGGAGGCATGCCTGAGGCTGGTCGCTGCGTTCTGCTCTAGCAAGGATCACGGATGTTAAAATCAGGCCTTTGGAATTAGATGGGAGAAAATGAGTAGAGAAAGTAAAAGAGAGAAGTCATGCTTTCTAAAAAATGCATATCAAAATAAAAAGACAAAGTGAGGGGCCTGTGCAACTCCTGGTCAGTACCACAAGGAACCTTAAGTTATTAGTGGAAATGTCATCTGGCCAGGACCCGATGACCCAAACCTAATGTACAGAGGAGCCATGCATTCTATATACAGTTTGATTTTCTCTCCTTTTCTGTGATCCAGGGCCAAGGCGGTTGTTTTTGTGTTTTATCTTGATTCTGGGCCTGCCTCCTTGAGATTTCCCTCCTCCCAACAGTGATTACACAATGACAGGAAATGGCTGTAATGGTGATAGAGAGCCTTCTGATTCAGTTCACTGGTGTGTGTGCATGCGTGTGTGTGTGTGTGTGTGTGTGTGTGTGTGTGTGTGTGTGTGTGAGGGGGGGAGGAGGGGGAGGGAGAGAAGAGGTAGATATAAAAGGAGGTGGGAAGGAGAGGGGGAAAAGAAACGGCAAGGTGGGGAGAGGCAAGGAAGGGGAGAGAGAGAGAGAGACGAGGAAGATGTAGAAGGAGGTGGGGGAGAGGCAGGGAATGGGGGGAAGGAGAGAGAGAGCATGTGTATGGAGGAAGATGTAGAAGGGAGTGGGAAGGAAAAGGGGGAGAAAAGGGAGAAGGAGAAACAGCAAAAGGAAGAAGGTAGAACAGAAAGAAAGAGAAGGGAGGGAAGAGGGGGCAAAGAGAGACAGAGAGGGAGACAGTGTAGATAGAGAAGCAGAGGGAATATGCTTTTCAAGGAAAGCCCATGGACTTGAAGGACCAAGTGTGGAGATGTGCATATAAATCCTGACTGAACATTCTGGGATCAATTATTTCACCATGTTTTCCTCAAAGATGCATGGCTGGACCCCAGCTACATGCTTGGAAGGCATCGACGATTCCCTTGGACTAATTTGGAAGCCAACAGGAACATTAAGGCTGCCTGCTGAGAAGTTCCTCATTTTATTTCCTCTAAAGCAGGGGTTCAGTGAGCCTGTGGCTCATAGTAAGAGTCAGAGTAGCCATAGCCTACTAGTATAATGAGCCTGAAGGCCAATTAATAATTCTTAATTTGGGGTTAGATAGAAAGATGGAGTCTCCAAACTGATCTACTACCATCTTTTCTTCCATTACATAATGGTCTCGTTTTTGAGTAGTTAGTGTGGCATAGAGGAAAGAATTCTTAACCTGGGGGCCTTGAGCATTTATGCATACATACATACATACATATGTGTGTAGATATATATGTACATATATGTGTACACACATACATAAATGTATTTAAACGTGATTGGTTTCCTTTGTAATCTTGTGTGTGTTATTTATTTCATTTAAAAACACTCAGAGAAAGGGTCCATAGGTTTCGTCAGACTATCAAAGGGATTCAAACACAGAACAGCTTAAGAAGCTCTGCTCTCAAGTTAGAGCATCTGGGTTCAAATCTTGCCTCTGACACTTAGTTGTGTGACCTTAGGCAGACCAGTTCAACTCTGTGCCAAGCCTCAGTGTCCTCATCTATAAAATGAAGGGTTTGTGCTGGATGCCCTCTAAGGTCCCTTTCTGCTCTAGATCTCTATTTTTAGCAGGAACCAAGTGAGGGGATATACATATATATATAGTTTAGTGAAAAATACTTTTTAGGTCTGTGACTCTTAAAAAAATGCATTTGACAACAACATATTTATTCTCCAGAGGAATAAAAGTATTTTTAAAAATGTTTTATTTTAAAGCAAAACAATTTAAAAACCTTTCTGATGTAGGAAAAAAAAAAAGCTCTTAAAATCATTCTTTTCTTTGAAAGGGACGGCAACATTGGCTGAAAAGAAACATTGAAGGCAAACAGTACCTAAGCAATATGGGGACAAGAAACAGCTACCTGCTGCCCAGCATGGCAACTTTCGTGACCTCCAACAAGCCAGATCTCCAGGTTACCATCAAGGAGGAAAGTCATCCTATGCCTTACAACAGCTCCTGGCCTATTCTCACTGACCTCCCCCTAACGTCTTCAGTCTCTCAGGCTCCCACCAGTAGTCGACCCGACCAGGAGACCCGGGCCAGCGTCATCAAGAAAACATCAGATATCACCCAGTCAAGAGTCAAGAGCTGTTAAAGCCTTTGACTTTGAATTTTGGCCACAGCTGTTGGGGATTTCCTTGTTTTTGTTTTCGTTTGTTCGTCTATATTTTATTTTTCTCTTTCAACACCTATTTTAGACAAATCGAAGGGGGGAGAAGCCTTGACAATAGAACATTAATTGCTATGTCCTACTCCAGTACTGGAGCTGTTTTTAAACTCAGGACCCCAGCCTATCAGTAAGTCTCTCTAAAGCCTGTTGGATCTCCCAGGACAGAACTTTGGGCCTGCTCATTCAAGTCTCAGGACTTCCTAGGACCATCAGTACCCTCGCTTGGGGGCTGTGTCTCTCATAGTCAAGGCCAGGGCAAGACGGAAAGCCTCAGAATGGAAGAGAAAATGTGAACTTGCTGGAATTTTTTGAATCTTTTTTTTTTTGTGAATATGTATATAATGCAGTACTAGCAATATTGCAGTCTGCTTTCTGCACCTTATCTGATGAAAGCACTTACAAAATAGGCCTTTTTCATTATCTTGCTCTAAATTAATGGCACATTCAGAACCCCTCTTCCCCCTGTCCTTTTCTCCCCCAAAGTCTATTCATGCTACATGTCCATAAGGATGAGGGGGGAAGAATACTGATTTTCTGTACAGATGTCACATTTTGAGACTGCTTTTAAAAAACGTTTCTAATCTGCTATGCTTGAATGCCACGCGGTACAATAATAAACCTATCATGAGGATATTATGCAAATTCCCAGATTTGGAAAACAAACACTCGAATTCTAACCAGAGCAAGCTTTTTTAATTTTTTATACAGGGGAATATTTTATTCAAGGTAAAAATTCTAAAGTGAATATAATTGTTTTTTATCTTTTCTACAGCAAATTTATAATTTTAAAATTCATTTTCTTGTTTATCAGCAATTATTATTACATCCTTGTGGCACATTTTTTTTAATTTTGTAAAGGTGAAATAGCTTTTATGAGCTCATGTAGCAATCAAATTATCCTGTGGATTGATAATAAATAAATATGATATAAAGTTAAATTTTTAATGAGCATCTTGCCTGGTTTTGTTTATAGTCTGCTTCAGAGCAGCGTGGCATAGTGAATAAAGAGAAATCCCAGAAAAACAGGAAAGAAAGACCTGAGTTCAAGTTCTACCTTTGATACATATTTGCTGTGTGACTCTGGGCAGGTCATTTAACCTCTCAATGCTCTAGGCATCTCTCTAAGACAGAGCTGCTTAATGCATGCGTGTGCGCACACACACGTGTGTGTGTATATGTGTTATGAATGCCTTTAGCAGTCTCATGAAACGTGCAAATTCTTCAGAATGTTTTTTAAAATTATAAGTAAAATGATTTCAGATTTTTTCAGATAGATGTAATTTTTAAAAAGATGTAATTTTTCTTTCCCATCTGTGTTCATGGACATTCTGAAATCTTTCCATGGAGCCCAAGTTAGGAAGTGCTGTAGGACCATGTGTTTGAGAGACGGTGCCACCCTGAATTGGTGAAAGGCATTTCCCGACCTCTTATACCTTAAACCAACAAAGTTGAGGGTCTGGTCCATAGCTCTGTTTCAGGACTCAGAGAGAATGAATATTAATATTAGTTAATATCGATATTAATTGGTAATAGCTAGTAACATTTATATAGAACTTTAAGGTTTGCAAACTATTTTTGCATATGTTGTCTCATTTGATTCTCGAAACAACCTTATGAGGTATGTGCTGTTATTATCCTGATTTTGTAAATGGAGAAACTGAGGCACAGGAAGATTAAGTGATTTGTTCCAGGTCACAAAAATAGTAACCATCTGAGGCTGGATTTGAACCTAGGTCTTCTTGACTCCAGGTCTAGTACCCTATCCACTTTGCTACCTAGCTGCCTCTGCCCATCAGAAATCGGCCAGATTTGATGGAATATTAACCAGGATTCTCAGGAGAGGCTTTTTTAGGGAGCCTCAAGCCTTTTCCTTTAAGGTAGACACCCATTAAATGGAACATAAAGAGGCATAAAACAACTCATTTTCCTCCAAAAGAGAAATTGGAACCAAGAACTACAAGAGGGAACAATAATTCTCACCCACCAATGAGGTTTTTAAAACTATTTGAACCGTAGAAAACCTACTGGTTTCCCTATGTCCCAGCCTCACTTCTTTGAAAGGCAGATTGCCAAAAAGAAAGACCTCAATTTACCCCTTCAAGCCCTAGATAAAATCTAACCAAAAATAAATAAGAAAGAAGCTAAAGGCCCTGAACAGAATTTTAGAAAAATTAGATAGGATTTTTCTGATGTTTTTTGAATGGAAATACATACACATACACACACATGTGTGTGTATATGTATACTGTATATACACACACACATATATATATATGTAAACTGTGCATAGCATTTTTACAAATTTAATCATGTCCTGGGACATAACCTCACAAACAACTGCAGAAAAGAAAAAAAAAATCTACACTTCCTTTATTAAATACAATGAAAAAAAAATTCTATAAAGAGCCACTAAAAAAATATAAAGTCAACTGGACTAAATAACTTAATCCTACAGAATTGTTGGGTCAAAGAACAAATCATAGAAATGGTAGATCATTGCATTAAAGATAATGAAAACAATGAGCTAACATTCCAAAATTTGGAGAGTATAGTCAAAATAGTCCTTAGGAGAAAAAGTATATCTTTGGACACTTTCATAACAAGAAAGAATGAACAGAACAACGAATTGAGATGTAACTAAAATACTAGAAACCAAATATTTTAAACTCCAATGAAATACCAAAATATAAATCTTCAACATTAAAGAAGAAATTAACAAAATTTAAAAGATACCCTTGAATAAATTAACAAAACTAGGTGCTGATTATTTGAGGAAAAAAATGCATAAATTACTAGCCAAACTATTTTGCCCCACTATGCGCCAACAAAACCAAAAATTCCGAAATAAATAGGTATTTATAGAAACATAACATATCCAAATGAACAGAACAAGAAAGAGCATTTAAACAAAGCAATTTCATAGGAAGAAATTAAATCATAAGTGAACTTTGAAAGATGAAACACTAAGACCAAGTGAATTCCATTAAATATTCAAAGAATAATATTAAATAAATTACTTGCAAAAAAATTTTAAAATAGGGATCCTACCATATTCCTTTTAGGACACAGATATAGTCCTAATACACAAACCAGGGAGAATCAAAACTGAAAAAACCAGACCAATGAATATACGTGAAATTTAAAAAAAAATTAGCAAAGAAACTAAAGCAACATATTGCAAAGATCATACATCATGACCAAGTTGGAGTTAAAGCAAGGATGCATGGTTGTTTAAATATTAGGAAAACTATAAAAACAGAATCAACAAAGATCATGTAACTTTTTCATTAAACTCAGAAAAAAACTTTTGACACAATACTTATTTCTGAAAATCACTAGAAAACAAGAATGAATGGACTCTTCTTTAAGGTGACAAATAGTGTGTATCTAAAGCCAAGAGCTACCATTATTTGTAATGGAAATAAACAAGAATCCTTTGCAGTCACATTGTCACCATTTCTATTTAACATAGCACTAGAAATGCTGGCCATAGCAATGAGGCAAGAAAAATCAAGGAATTTTTTTAATAACCATAGGTGAAGAGGAAACAGAATTATAACTTTTTGCAGATGATATGATGGTATACTTAAAAGAACCCTAAAGAGTCAACTAAAAAGAATTGAAGCAATGAATAACTTTAGGAAAAGTGCAGGACATAAAATAAATTCACAGAAACTGTCAGCATGACTATATAATTGTAATACTACCCAGCAGGAAGAATAAAGACATTCCACTTAAACTTGGGAGTCTTTTTCCAAGACACACACAAGAACTGTATAAATACAATTACAAACAATTGTTTACAGAAATACAGTAGGACTGTTAGTCATCAATAGGATGAACCAATATAATAAAAATGTTTCTTTAATTTACTTATTCAATGCCATGCCAATCAAAGCACCAGAGGACTACTTTATAAGAACTAGAAAATAATAATATTCATATGGAGAAAAAAAAGTCAAGAATCTCAAGAAAAGTAATGAAAAGAAATGGGAATGAAGGGGGCCTCGCACATCCAGATCTCAAACTATACTATAGAGCAATATTACTAAAACAATTAAAAAATAGATCAGTCAGTAGAACAGGTTATGTATATGTACACAGCTTACAGAATGTATCTAGTGTCTAAGTATTTGATAAACACAAAGACCCAAGATACTAGGATATTTAACGAAAAGTGCTGGGAAAATTATCTGGTATGGAAGAAATTTGGTTGAGACCAATACCTCATACCTCATATCAGGATAAGTCCTAAATGAGTACTTGACTTAGATATAAAAGGTCACATCATAAAAAAAAAATTTAAAGAAGTACAGAAAAATTTAACTATCAGGTCTTTGGATAGGAAGGAAGTTCATGAGATAATAAGGAATAAAGAAGCTTCCAAAAGAAAAAAGTGGATAATTTTGATTACACAAAATAAAAATGGTTTTTGTATAAAGCTAAAACTAGAAGGGAAACAGTTACCTGAGGGAAAAAAAATGTAGCATCAAGTTTCTTTGATAAAGGTTTCATTTCTAAGATGTATAAGAAATTGACTCAAATGTAGAAGAAAAAGAGCCATCCCCAAATTGAGACGAACATGCAGTTCTAGAAGCAAAAAAAAAAAAAAAACAGGCTATCTATAGTTTATGAAAAAATGTTCCAAATCACTACCGATTAAAGAAATGAAAATTAAAGTGATTCTGAAATTCTACCTCACACTCAACAGAGTGGTAAAGATAACAGAAAAAAGAAAATTTTAAATGTTGGAGGGGTTGTGGCAAAGCAGACATATTGATCCACCCTGAGTGGTTCTGTAATGAATACAACCACTCTGGAAAGCAATTTGGAAATACATTTTAAAATGTGCGTGTGTGTGTGTGTGTGTGTGTGTGTGTGTGTGCTTTGATCCAGTTATGCTACTGCTAGGTCTATGCTCAAAAAAAATTTAAAAAAAAGAGAGGAAGGTCTTAAGAGAAAAGTCTTTTATGTTTAAAAAAAAACCCACAATAATAGCTGTTTTGTGGTAGGAAAAAATTGGGAAAAGGACTACCCATCAACTGAGGACTGGCTCAGTAAGTTGTAGAATATGAATGTGATGGAGTACTGTACTGTCAGAAATGAGGAAACGGATGATTTCAAATAGTAATGAAAAGAATTATATGGACCGATGCAGAGTGAAGTAAGCAGAGCCAGGAAGACAATTTCTACTACAACATCATTGTTACAAAAACGAACAATTTTGAAGACTTATATAAACTGATAAACAATCAAATGAACAGAACCAAGAGAGTAATTTAAACAATAACAACATGGTAAAAACAAGTTACTTTGTGAGGTGTAAGAACTATGATTGATAGATTGACCATCCATGATTCCACAGGACCAAAGATGAAGCATGCTATCCATGACAGAGGTGATAGATTTAGGGTGAATATGGAGGCATATATTTTCTATACAGCCATTGAGAAAATTCATTTTGCTTGACAACATATTTGTTTACGAGAATTTTTTTCAATGGTGAGGGAGTGGGAGGGAGAGAAAATAGGTTTCTGTTCATTAAAAAAAAATAAAGGAAGGAATGCTACAGATGTGAAATGTTGCATGTACTTTCAGATGAGGTCACTATTATTGGCTTTACGAAGCTCTTTTGTTTTATCAGAGGAGATCTCCCATGAAGTGGAAGTAATCTGTAAATGTCTCTAATGTAAAAAGAAAACATAGCAATAAAACTTAAAGTTGCCACTTAAAAAAAAAAAAGCAAGATTCAGGACCCAACTGTGCACAAACCTAAGGAAATCTGTTGTCCTCAATGGAGTGCTCTCCACTTCCAGCCTAGCTTACAGAGAGTAATAACTGTTTTGTACTGACTCCCCTCCAAAGCCCACGCAGTTGGGGAATGTTCTCTGCTAGGGTTGCTCAGTTGGAGACTAACTAACCTTGGGCTAGTCAGGAGCCAACCTTGAAGGCCTCTGATTGACCCATAAGGTCAATAAATAAAATAAAACCTGTCTCTCCTTTCTGAGGGGTGAGGATGGGAGTGGGCAAGGATGCAAGGGTGGGTCTCTGCGGGGCATGAGTATTGAGAGGATTCGTGAAAGAGGATTCGTATACATATATACATATATATATGTGTGTGTGTGTGCGTGTGTGTGTATTTTATATATATATGTATATATAATATCAATCTTAAAATTATCCAGCCCTAAATTTAAAAAAATTTATATTCCATTGGTTGACCTCTTATGATTGGGAATTCTACCCATGGATACTCATTCTATCTCAATGAGTAGGTTCTTTGTTGGTCTTTAGGATGGTTCTCACTTAATTTCACTGACGTTGAGGGTTTTAAAAATGAGGAAAAAGTCCTCAATCCAGCAGTGTCATACTCAAATAGAAACAGATCCCTGCAGGCCACATATTGACTTAGAAAACCACAATTTAACATTATTTCTGTCATATTGCATTTTTATTTATTTTGTTAAACATTTCCCAATTACTTTTTAATCTAGTTCCACGTAAGCAGAATCTGTAGTCTTTTAAGAATCTCTTTTTGCTCCAAAATTGAGGAACCTAGTTCCTTATTATCTGCCTATAGAGAAGTCCTGCCTGAGTCTAGTCATAAATCCATGGGATCATAGCTCAAAAGCATTAAAGGTAGGAGAAGATAAGGGAACAGAGATTTATTAAATGCCTACTATGTGCCAGGCACTGTACTAAGACCTTTACAAATATTGTCTTTTAGGTCATCCAGTTCAATTTCCACATTTAACAGGTAAGCAGACTGAGACTTTCTCAGGATCATGTAGATAGTAAGCATCAGAGGGGCATAATTTTCAAAAAGAACAAAATGGCAAAGCAGGACCCAAATGTATGCCACTTAGAAAGGAAAAATGCAAAATGAATATAACTTAGCCACAGCAGTGGAAGTTTTGAGAAAGGAATAAACCTCCTGCAGTAGGTTTTAGTGGGCAGAATAGAGGAAGGTCGGGGAAAGCTAGTCTAGCTGCCCAAGATTAAGAAACTCCTCCCCATCCTCCTTTCTCGCTTCCTCCTTAATCCCACACACAAACGGAGCACCCGGGTCCCTTCCTGGCCAGCATCTGAGTCAAAACAGACTCCAGATAAAATTGTTCTCTCGTCATCCCTGAGACGGTTTGCTCCCCACACTTCACCAGCTGTGGCCAGTCCTAGTAAACTGTCAGTGGAGAAAATGGAATAAACATACACACAGGTGTGGGAATTTAGAGGCAGAATCAAAACAGTTTAAAGGAATTCTTCCATTGCCAGTGAGAACTTGAAAAACTGGCACAACTTGGAAAAGTATCAATGAAAAACAAAATGATTTTTTCCCCTAAAAATGATTGTTTTCCACCAGTCTGGAAAAATAAGATACGGGTACCTCTGCTCAATTTTTCAGCACTGGAAAGATTCAATTGGAGTTGGGGGGGGGGGGTAGCAATTTCTCTGATCTAACCCCAGGCTACATCTCCATTAGCCAAAGAAAATGTGGTCAACAGGTCATAGATCTCAAGCTGAAAGAGACCTCAGAGATCATGCAGTCCATTGGACACATAAGGATTTCTAGGCCCAGCAAGTGAAATAAAGTGTGTGAGATTGGACAAATACCAACTGTCAGAGGCAAGATTGGAACCTAGATTCCTTGACTAGGGCCAGTGCACTTTATGAAAAAACAGAAAGTCATTTTTTTCCATCCAGATTTATGGACTTTCTGAAATCTCTTCACCGTTGACAGCAGACAAGTCCATGGGGAAGAGATTTCAGAGTCCATAAATTTGGATGGAAAAAATTTTTTTTAAAGTATACATAGATACACACGTATGTATATACATATACACAAACATATATATATATATATACACATATACATATATAGGTATGTGTATATATGTACATGAATGTCTATGTGTGTATATGTCTATCACTGTCTCCACACTCACATTTGTAGATTTTGCTTTATTGTTATAGGTTCACTGCTATTGTCATTTAAATAATTGTCACGATTCCTTTTCATATAAACACATAAAAATACACACACATACATATTTGTGGGTTTTGCTTTGTTGCTGTAGATTCTCTGCTATTGTCAGTTAAATGATCCTCACCATTCTTCACGTACATACAATAAACAGTACACTAAGCCCTGGAGATTAAAAATTGAAAAGCAAGACAGTCTTTATTTTCAACAGTGGGAGCCAGCTCTTGTGGACGCTTCCTTTCTGGTCAGATGGGGAGGTCTCGTGGTTCCCAGGGCAGGGAGCCAAAGCAGATGGTAACGATTCTTTACTATCACATCCATCGTTAAAGTCATATCTGTTTCTGACATTGAACTAGTTTACGAAGATGATTGTTGTCCTTCATTCTCGAAGAAGACCCAAATGACATCGCTACCAACCAACCAACCAACCAACCAGTTTACAAAGAACTCTACTGGTCAGAGCTTTCTTTTGGGGTTGGTGGTAGCTGTCACTGCCGAGGGAGTGGGCAGGGGGATGCAGCCCTCTCAAAGTCAGTTGTCAGGTCTCATCTTCACAAGGGTTGCTCTCATCGACAATGGCTGTAGCTGTAGTGGTGGGGGAAGAGGGGGTACTGCAATTCCTGGGGCTCTGGGGCTTACCTGTCTTAGGCCTCGAGAAGTAGAAAGACCTGTCCATGGCCCAAAAGTTAGGCAGTGTTGGAACCAAGACTAGAATCCAGGCCACTCTCCTCTCAGGCCAGTTGCTGTTCCCATTCTATCATAGTGGAGTGATCTGGGCTCTTCAAAGGTAAGCCTCAGCACTGATATGTAGGTAACAAAGAGAAATCAAATCAAGTGGAAATGTATATTTCTCCCTTGGGAAGAGCCTAAGATTTGCAAATTGCTTTATATCTCATTTGATCCTTCCAACAACCCTGGGAGGTAGATGCTATTATTATCCCCATTTCTCAGAGAAGGAGACTGAGGCTGAGAGGATATGACTTTACCAGATACACATAGAAACACACCTGTTTCTCTCCCCCATGAGCATATGGCTAATGAACACAACCAAGCTTTACTTTTTAAACATTTATTTATTTATTTTTATTTATTTATTTTAAATTGCTGGAATAAAACAAGCATTTTCATAACATAGTATAATAAAAAAAATGATTGTACATGAAACTGCAAATTTATTATGTATGACTTGCTATTCCTTTGGGAGGGGTGAGGGAAGAAAAGGGGGAAAATAAATTTACGAGTTTTATTTTAATACTTAGGACACAATATGCCCCTGGGAAAGTCATTTAATTCTCTCATACAGCCTCAGTTTCTTCATCTGAAAAATACTGAGTGGTGTCTGAGGTTCCTTCCATCTGGGATTCTAAGGGAAGAATTCTCATAAGACTCCACATTGTTATCCCCTCACCACTGAGCCACTTGGTTTCTCTGGCCCAGTTTCTCTGGCTCAGCTCTGGTCTCTCTCCATTCACCTACCCTATAGAAGAGGGACCCTGTGATCTTCTACAGCAAATGGGAGGTTTTTGAAGAGATCTCTTATTCTGGCCAAACTAACTCCAACAACAGGTGCAGAGTTTCTGTGACAGTGCTACTGAAAATAGTGACTGGAAGGAAGGAAGTGGTGAGGCTTAAGAGCTAGTTTTAGCACAAAATTAGTCTGTCCAAGAACCCTGGGCCTAGCTTCCAGGGCTGGAGCATATTTCCTGACAAGAGGGTTTGGAGAGCTGTTTATATTTCTTGAGGAAAAAAATACACACACACACACACACACACACACACACACACACACACACAGCACAAAGCCTAACATTCCTCTCTACAAGCTGCTCTTTGCAGGTCTGGTCAGCTTCTCAAGGCCCATAAACATGTTCAAACAAGGGCCCCTGTCTGGGTGGAATTTATCTTGCTAAGATTGTGCAACAGCAGCTTGGTTAACCCCTCTTGAACAACACGAACAAAACCACACACAAACTGGACAAGGCAGCCTGGGTGGTAGAAACGGTGAGATGGGCAGACACAACCACCCCTGTAGGTGCTACGATTAGCCTGAATACACTCTTCATTTGGACTCTTAGAAAAAATGTTAGTTTCAGTTTCTAGTAAAATTTGCTTTCTGAAAGAGGCTTTTTCTAAATGTAAACATTTGTCCACACCAGTCAATTCTCTGGTCTGACACAGAAAGAGCCTGAGTGCTACTGAGGGGCCAGAATCATGACTGTGCCATATTCCATATTCAAAAAAGGTCTGTTCTGTTTCAGATGTCTAGAGTGGAATCAATTCAAATGAAAATTTATTAAACAGGTATTCTCTGCAATAATAGGCCCAGGGCTACAAAGACAAAAAATACTTTGTTGCCCTCAGGGCAATTATAATCTATGTACTCTTAGGAGCCATTTAGAATCCTTAGTATTAGGGTTTGGCTCCCCTCTACTTTCTCCATCAGGGCTTCTTAACGTAGGGTCTGTGAATTTGTTTTTTAAAATAATTTTGACATTTCTTTATTTTGATATATTTCATATTTCAATATAGATGGTTTCCTTTGTAATTCTCTGCAGTTTATTTTATGCATTTAAAAACATTATTCTGAAAAGAGGTCCATTGGTTTTAGCAGGCTGCTGAAAGGGTCCAGGACCTGACTTTACATGAAGCTTTTCATGATCCTTCTGGCTCCTTGTGCCTCTCCACCCAAATTACCTTGTATCTATTTAAATATAAACATATACGTTTGTACATTGCACACACACACACACACACACACACACACACACTGTCTGCTTCACTGATCATAAGCTCTTTGAGGGCAGGGACTGTGTTACTGTTGTTTTTAAAACCTAGCCCCTAGCATGTGGCCTAGTATTCAGTAGGTGTTTAATAAATGTATGTTGCTTGCTTGATTGCTTCAGTTCCTCAGATGGATCTGTGACCTCATTGATTTTGATGTTCCTTCCAATGATGCAGATATTATCCCCTTCATGGCTGCCCATCCTGTGTAATTATTTTCATATTCTACCCTGTTTGCCACGAGGGGGTCACCCAATATGTTCAGGGCCTTCCTTGGTCTTTATTGAAATCTGAAGGATGCCAGTGGATCATGTGGGCTGGTTAGCTGTTATTCCACACCTTCACCACATGGACAAAGATGTAGTAATAATCATCCTAACAACAATGATATTTACATAGTTAAAATTTGCAAAGCTCTTTACATTTGTTACTTCACTTGATGCACATAGGAGATAATAATACTATATATTATACCCTTCCAGGTAAATGTGACTACTATCTCCATTTTACAGTTGAGGAAACTAAGGGAGACAGGTTAGGTGACTTGCCCAGGGTCAAACAGCTAGTAAATGTCTGAGGGAGAGTTTGAACTCAGGTCTTCCTGACTCCAGGCCCCCCAGCTCTACCTGCTGCACCACCCAGGGTATGGCACATGGACTGAGCCTTGAAGTGGGCTAAGCATTCTGAGATACAGAGGTGAGAGGATATTCAGGTGTTAGAGAAAGCTCATACATAGTCATAGTATGAGAGAGGCTGTTGAGTTCAGGGAAGCCAGCACTGGGAGCTGTCCATTTGTCATGCTTGGATTGCCGCTCTTCAGACAGATGTGGTAAACTCTACAGAATGAGTAGCTATGGCATTTATACAAAGTCACCTCACTAAGCATTTGGCTTATATTCTCCCTAGTATTATTTCCTCTCCCATCGTTTCCTTTATGTGAGTTTTATCTCCCTTGCTGTTGTTCGATCATTTCAGTCGTGTATTACTCTTTGTGACCCCATTTGGGGTTTTCATGGCAGAGATACTGGAGCAGTTTGCCATTTTCTTCTCCAGCTCATTTTATAGATGAGAAAACTGAGGCAAACAGGGTTAAGTGACTTGCCTAGGGTCACACAGCTAGCATCTGAGGTCAGATTTGAACTCTGGGAAATGAATCTCCCTGACTCCAGGCCCAGCACTGTATCCACAGCACCACCTCACTGCACTTTATTTCCCTGGTTAGATTATGAATTCAGCGAGGGTCTGGTCTGACACTCCCCTTGTACCCCGAAGCACAATGTTAGTCGTGGGGTTCACAGAATTGCAAAATGTTAGAATTTGAAAGAATATTAGAGATCATTGTGGTCAACCTCTCTCTTTTTTTTTAAGATGAGGAAATTAAAGGGCACGAAAGGTAAATAATTTGCCCAAGGTCACACATGGCTAATGAATGTTAGAACCAGATGTCCAACCCAGGTCTTCTGGCTCCAGACCCAGAAACCATCTTTTGCATGTGGTGTTATTCCATTTTTCATTTTCATACTTAGAAATGTAAATTAGTTCAGACCCCACAGAGTGTGAAAAAAAATCACACTTTGGGCTAATAAGGATTTTTATTAAAAACATAAACTACAACCAAATTCTCAGTTAAATCATGGCCAGGACCCTGGGAAACGTGAGAAGGAAAGCATGGACTACACAAGCTACCTCATTTGATGTACAGAGGAGGCAATAATACTATATATACTATACCCTGTGGTTGTTTTGATATATTATGGCTAGTTCCCACTTAAGAAATGTCAAAGGATATGAATAGGCTGTTTTCAGGAGAAGAAATTCAAAGAAGGACTGAGACTTTGTTTTTGGATATGGCCAATGATAGAATTTGTTTTTCTTGACCACACATGTTTGTAACAGGGGTTTTGTTTTTCTTGCTTTCTCAGTTGGTGAGGTGAGAGGAGGGAGAAATGGGAGGGAGAGAATGCAGATCTAAATAAAATAAAATTTAGTTTTTAAAAAAATGAAAGAAAAATTCTTTTAAAAATAAATATTGTGGCTAAAAGTTTGATTTAAAATAATGCAACTCAAAATGGGTTTCCAAAAATTCTCACCACTGAAGAGAAATGTTAGTCATCTTAGGCGCCAACTGAAATGTGCCAGGTATGTCAGTTGTTAGACTGCAGGAAGACAGAGCTGGAGCTGGGTGTTTCTAGATTAGTAGAGCTAGGGAGGTGTAAAGAAAAGGGAACTGGCTGGAGTTCTGATTCCAGATTTCCTCGTTTGTCCTTCATTCTCAAAGAGGACCAATGACATCAGGAAGATGATGTCTTGGCTTACAAGCGAATTGGATTTAAGTGAAGCAGGGCTGTGCAAAGTCATCAGCCTCACTTTCTCTTCCAGAGCTATCAGGAGTCCAGTGGCAAGACATAAGTTGTGACAATTGGCAATGGCCCAGAAGTTCTGATTCCACTGAGGAATCTGTGAAAAGAACTAAACTTCCCAAATGGAATCAAATTGAGTTATGTAGTTACACAGCATGTCTTACTGAAGCTTCTCCTCTTCCCCAGTACCCAACACTATATACTATGCTCTAGTTGCAATGAACTGAATGGAAGTTTCCCTAGAGAGAAGGGAAGGGAATAAGTATTTATTAAGCAGCTACTGTATGCCAGGCACTGTTAAGCATTTTCCACCTCAATCATTCAGTTGTTGTGGTACAGGGAAGGAACACCAGGGTCAACTCCAGAATCATAGATGCTCAAAGCCATGTTCTGTCTGAAGATCTCGGCTGATGGGAACCTCAGTACCCACAGAGCCAGCCCATTACACATTTCAATAGCTCAAATCAACAGGAAATGGGTTTTCTTTTTGTAGTCAGTCAGTCAACAAGCATTTATTAAGTCCTTACTACGTTCTAGGTTAATGCTAAGTGCTGAGAATTCAGATAAAAGTGGAAAGAAAGACAGTCTCAGCCCTCAAGGGATTTGCATTCCAGTGGAGGAAGATAACACAAGAGAATGCTGAAAAATTGGGGATGGGGCATGGTAGAAGTCTGGGGTACAGTCTGGAGAGGAATGAGACCTGGCTGGTCTGGGCATCCTCCTTAAATGGTGGTTCTGAGAAGAGCTATCCAATCAGAGGGAGAGGCCACAGAAGGGAAGATTACTTCCCAGGGGTAGAGTGGGGCTTTGAGATGAGGACCCAAGGCACGACAAAGCCAATCCCGAATGCAATCTAGAGAGAAATAAGGGAAATTGTGTAGGGAATCTGGTGATTTTGTTGCTAGGAGGAATATAGAACAAAAGTCATCAGTTCAACTTGATCCTTTTTAGTGCTGCTTCTGAACTGATTTTCAAGGTAACCAGGAAAGAGTATGAAGAGGTGGAAAGGAAGTCCTTTCAAGGCAGACACCCTCTCCCTTTCGGGAATAACAATCATACTTTTCAGAAAACAGTGGCAGAGATAACAAAGCAATGAAGACCCCGGCTCAATTAAAAAAAAAATAGTGACCAGAGTACTAGCTATTCTACAGCATCAGAGGCATGAGTTTTCCCAGAGACACATGAGCCTTAATCACATGTTTTTAACGTGCATGCCCCATTCTTTGTATTTCCTGGTCATGCATGTTCCCCAAATGTGTCTCCTGCTGCACTGAAAGTATGGTAACTTATGGGAGAATGTATCCCTGTGTATATGGGAGAAACCTTTTTTTTTAATCTTATGCTATTTAATATCATACAATGTGTTTTTTTTTATTTTTTTATGCTTTAAATTAATGTGTCTTCTGGTTGTCTTGTACAAGAAACACATTGATGGGGTCTTATGAGCTGGATTAAATGGATGTTGACATATCTATAACATAGGCCTAACATATGCCATACCTCTACACTGGAGTAACATTGGAAGAGTGGAGTACAATCAGGGCAGGGGAACAGTTGCTATGCTTACTAGGAACTGAAATCTCCCTTTCTGCAATTTCTACTGATTGCTTTAGTTCTGCCCTCTGGTCACCCTCATCTCTATTTTTGCCGGTCTTGCCACACAGTCAGGAAGGCAGGAGAGTTGAGCTAGGGGAGCAGGAAAATAGCTGTTACTGCTGATGGCTCTAAAGAAATGATATTGTCTGTGGGCACCAGTTAAAAAGCAGATTTTTGAGGACAGTTATGGGTGCAGTGGATAGAGTGCCAATATCCACTCCATTATCTTTGCCAAGAAAACCCCAAATGGGTTCACAGAGTCAGACAGGACTGAAAAACGACTTAACAACAACAAATTCCTAAATTGGGCCTTGTACTGTGAATGTAAATCTGAATCTCTTGACAAGAGGGAGCACAAAATTGCCAAATGAGATCTCTGTAGCAGAGCAATGGAAGGAAATCTGGCCACCAAGATGAATTTCCCTATTTGTCCATGTAGTGAGACTCTGGATTGACTTTCCCAGCCTTCATGAACATTGGTGAGATGAGTGGCCAGAGTATGGCTGCTGCCTCCCTCAGGGTCCTAGGGGTATCCCTTGTGGGGCAGTGGGGTTCTTCTCATGCTATCAACTCAAACCTCCATTCTGATGTGTTCCCTCTGATATCAATCACCTAGAGCTAATTAATCTGTCCTCAGTATAATCAATACCAGTAATTAGTGCCCTACTATCAGTTTAATTAATTGATATCTCCACAGTGTCATTGATAATCAATTAATATCAATTAGTTTTTACAAAGGAGATATTTACTGAAAATATATAACAAGAACCAAAGTACAAATGCGTCTCCCCAAAGGAGGTGTACTCTCCTCCACCACCATAGTTTTAGGAGGATGCTACAAGGCATTTGCCCCATTAAGTTCACTTCCAAATACGGCATGACTAATGCAGGAAGTCACTCCCTTCCTTGCAGACCATAACTTCTTCATGGCTGAGCTGACCACCACCAAGCTGGCTCAGGCAATGTGCTTGTCAGGGCTGTATTAGTTCATGGAGCATGACTGCCACCCGATCCAGTATGGCCTCCATTTCCTGGACCTCTGCTGGTTCCATTTCATAACCTAGTCCATTTCATCTCTTATACTCAATCACCTAAAAGAAGAAAAGAATGAAACATATCAGAGAGAGAAAACCAGCAGTATTTTGTGGGCAAAGCCATATAGCATCTTGAGTTGGGAAATAAAGGCCCAAGCTTCTCTCTCTACCCAGAGGCTTATTTATTGAACGTCTTCTCTTGATTGCCAGCAGGAGGGAGAGCCAAATTTGGTCTCTTCTTGCCCTTTTGTATGTGCACTCCATTCTGACTCAGCAAGCCATTAAAAGGCTTTTCTTTACCATGAAGTAAGCATATAGGAAACAATCACAGAAGACACGTATGTGCACACTCCCACAAGTGGAGATCAGGACCTTCCATAACACATGTCTGGAACAGTCTCCCCACGCAAGCATGCGAGTTTGAAGAGGAAGGGGGGAAGGGAAGGAAATAAACATTTACATAGCACCTACTATGTGCCAGGCATAGTGCTTACACATATTATCTCATTTGATCCTCACAACAACCCTGTGAGGTAGATGCTATTATCATTCTATCTTACAGTTGAAGAAGCTGAGGCAAAGATTAAATGACTTGCCCAAAGTCACACAGCTAGCAAGTATCTGAGGCAGCATCTGAACTCAGGTCTTCCTGACTCCAAGTGTAGTAGGAAGGCCGAATTTATGATCTCAAATATAATCATATATATATATATATTTGAATGGTTCGACACCGCAAGGTATGAGGGATTCTCTAAGTAGAATTTAGGCCCCACAGCAACAGATTTGCAAACCAGCCTCCCCATTCCAATATCTTGACCAAAAAACCCCAGGCCCAATAAGCCCGCCTCACAAGAGTAACCAGGAGGCCACATAAAAACAAGATGGTATTTAACCAATTCATATTTACTGGCCTCAAGTCCTCGCTCTCACTCCTGGATTCACACAGGTCGGGGCTCTGCTTCCGCAGCTCCTGCTTCGGCTTTTTTCAGCTTCAGCTGTAGTTGTCTCTTAGCTCGCCTTTCCTCGCAGCCCAGCCTCTGGCGTCCTCAAGCCCCGCCTCAACGACCAGAGACTATTCTTCCGAGTTGGCCCCTCTTAAGTCATCAATCTACACCCACACAGGTTTCATACCTGATAGGGCTTTGGGCCTGGGGCTTAGCACTTAACAGCTGAAAGCTATACTTTCACTCAAAGTAAACAAAAGCCAAACTCCTCAAGTGCTAAGGAGCCCATTTTGCCTTACCACACACCAAGTCCAGTGCTCTTATCCACTGTGCCACCTAGTTGCCTCAGCAGTGTGGTATAACCAGCTCAAACCTGCTCTTAGGCAGATAGTTAAATTTTTAATTTGAGCATTTATGCCTCAAAAATTTACAAACACTAAAAACCTTGATTTATTGTTTTGTCGAATATCTAGTTTAGATTTAAGAAACTTCCCCCTTTCCAAACTTCCTCATCTTTGCTAAAGGCACCACCCAGATCTATAACCTCAGTGTTCTCAACCATTCCTCACTTTTTCTCATTCCATATATCCAATCAGGTGCTAAATCTTGCCTTTGCTACCATCATTACATGTCTGGAATCTACAAAGCTGCCATCTTTGTTCAAGCCACCATTACCTCTTGCCTAGGATATGGGATCTTGGTCTCCCTGCCATCCCTGCTCTAATACATCCTGTAAACAAGGTGATTTTATTGAAGCATAAGTCTGACCATGGTCTTTCTTCTACTCAATAAACTCTACTAGCTCCTTCTTCCCTCCAAGATCAAATGCAAACTCCTCTGTTTAGCTTTGAAAGACATTCACAGCCTGGCCCTAGTCTGTCTTTCCAGTCTCCACCTTCCATGATTTGCAATCCAATCAGACTGACCTTCACTCTATTCTCATACAGGGCAATCCATCTTTCATCACCACACCTTTGCACTGCCTGTTCCCCCAGCCCGCATGTCTGGAATGTATTCATTTCTACCTCTGCCTAAGAGAGCCCCTCTCTTCCTTCAAGATTCAGCTCGAGCACCATTTTTTCCATGGAAGCTTTCCATACCCCTCCGCTCACCAACTACCAGTTCCTTCCTCCCACTACCTTGTAATTAATTACTTTGTATTTATTTATATTAATTCTAATTATATTTATTCTGCACATGCATATAGTGTGTATATGCATATATGTACACGTGTACATGCATATGTACTTCAGCTGTAGTTGTCTCTTAGCTCGCCTCTCCTCGCAGCCCAGCTTGTATTCCTTGTTGGAAATGAAAATTCCTTGAAAAAAGAGATTTCATTCTTTATATTTTTATCTCTACTGCCTAGCAAGAGCTCTGTCACATAGTGTGTAGCCCTTCGACAGAATGTTTAGATTCTGTCAAAGAGCCATGTTTGAGGACCTAGAGGGCCACATGTAGTCTCAAGGCTGCAGGTTCTCCACCCCCGATCTAGTCAAATCTGCCTCTGCAGCTTCTGCTTGTCATTCTTAGCTCTGCTTTTGGAGATTGAGCAGAGCAAGTTTTTATCCCTTTTCCATAGACAGTTTTTTAAATACTTGAAAAATCATTTATTCAGTCATCTATAACTATGCTTAGCCCTTGAGATGTGAATATAAAAGTGAGGCCTGTCCCTGCACTCAGAGAACACACCTTCTAATGGGGGAGACAACACATAGAGGAAAATGGTGGATAGAGAGAGGTGTTTTTATGTGGCAGGGGTTTCACTTATCCTATTGTTAAATTTTCAATGTGAGCATTTATGCCCCAGAAATCAGCAACTGCTACAAATTGGAGCTTAATTTATTGTTTTATCAGTTGTCTAGATTTAAGAAAGTTTTACAGAAAATGTTAAAAAATAAAGATTAAACTTAAAAGTGTGTCCTTCATAATTCTCCCCCACCCTGAAAGCCATTTGTTAAATGTTGATCAGCACACCACTGTTTATAAGGATTAATGAGTGTTTCTATAGGAGAGTATTTTGACATACTCTCCAGGAGCAAAGATAGCTAATTTGATAATGGTTTAAAAATTGGAAAGGTGGAGAGGGGGGAGAAGAAGAAGGTGCCCATGGTGACAAGATAGTTATTGAGAAGATGTTTGGAGAGCGAAGGGAAGGCTGGCCTAGGCTAGGACTAGATGTAGTGGATGGCTGAGGACAATGAATAGTCAAGACAGTGACGATCTAGGGTGCTTGTTTCTGGCAGCAAAAGGGATAAATCCTCTCAGGCATGGTTTCTGGTCTGTGTGGCAAAGTAGCTAGCCATCAGCTATCTGGAAAGTGCACACATCTTTCATGAACTCCATCAATCTTCTCTTCTCCACACTAAATACTCCCAGTTCCTTGAACGAGTACAGCATGGTCTCAATACCTTTCATTCTCCTTGACTGCCCTCCAGTTCATAAATGTCCTTCCTACATTTGGCAGTTGAAGCTCAGTGCAGCACACCAGTTGTGGCCTGATTAGGGCAGAGAGCAGAGGAACCATCACTCCCCTCGTGGACGGGGTGGCTCTAGATATCACCTAAGATCACATCAGCATTTCCATCTGCCATTTTACATGGTTGACTTACATTAAGCTTTAAGTTATGCTTTCTTCTGGAGCATGAACAGAAGACCTGAAGGATTGGGGATTTCAATGGCTAAGAATTGGCAGGAGACAGGAAACCCGGGTAATGGTATGCTGGTTCAACAGCCAGTTCTCATAATAAAAAATGCAGCTGGACACACTTTAAAAATTTAACCTGCTTAGGGGTGGCTAGGTGATGCAGCAGATAGTGCACTGGCCCTGCAGTCAGGAGGACCTGAGTTCAAATTCAATCTCAGACACTTACTATCTGTGTGATGCTGGGTAAATCACTTAAACCCAATTTCTTCTCCTGGCCCCAGTTTTAACCTGCTTTATATAGCATCATGTTCTTAAATCTAGGCAATCAACAAAACAATAAATCAAGCCCTAATTTTTTTGGATGTTTTCCGAGATGCAAATGGTAACACTAAAAATTCGACAACTGGTTCTGGTTAACTGGTTTGAGCACACCTAGGAAATAATCAGATTTAGAATAGTAGCGTTAGAGCCAAATGAACCTTAGCAGTGGTCTAGCTGAAGACCCTCATTTTATAGATGAGGAATTTGGATCGAAATGGCTTGAAGAAAATTGCACACCTGTAAGAACATCCAAATTTGAGCTAAAGAGAATACAAGAGGACGGGCATGTCTCATCCCATAAACACTGTGGTATAAACTACACATGGAATAACTATGACCCTATAGTTGTATGAACTAGTCCAATTAGCTCTATGATGGTCTAGAAACTCCCTATTGAACTCACTATTGAAGGGTATAGAAGTCATATAAAATGAACTCTATTTTCTAGGAGAGCAATGGACATCATCTCATTGGGAAAGAAAGGTTCTGCCCTGCCTTCGGGCTCTTTGGACTCAGTCTAAGGCTGCTCTTCAGTGGCTGTGAGGAAGAACTAAGCTTGGACCTTGGCCTGACCTAAGATTAAGGGCTCTTGGAGAGAATGGGAACTTTGCTTACGTATTGAATTTCTATTCACACATGAAAAAAAACTAGTAATACCAATAAATGGGAATAAAGCCCAACTTGGATTGTTGGTGTAATGCTAATGAGTTTCATTCTGAGATGGCGATGTGGCCTTCTGATGAATACCCAAAGGGCAATAGAGAGGGCTACAAGGTATTATTAATGATAACTTGAAAGAAGTGTTATAAAAGATTCCATCTAAGAAACGTGTGCTTATAAAAGAAGCAAGACCTAGAGAAAGTGCTCCAGTGAGTTGAATGGCTATGTTATTGGTGGTGGTGGTGGTGGGGTGTTATGAGAGGACATGGACAAAGATAAGAAAGTGAAGAAGGTTGTTATTCCCATCAAAGGGAATATCCACATTGATCAGATCATGGATCCACTGAAGTAGTGGAGAGGAAAGAGTGCATATCCTACTGTAGATGAAGAACTATCTAGATGGGTGATGACCTTGGATTCAGGAAGACTTGAGTTCAAATCCAATCTTACACACTTACAAGCTATGTGATCCTGGGTAAGTCACTTAACCTCTTTCAACCTGTTTCCTTATCTGAAAAGTGGGGAAGTAATAGTACCTACCTCCCAGTGTTATTATGAGGGTCAAATGAAATAAGTGGGAAACACTTTGCAGACCTTCAAGCGCTATAAAAATGTTAGCAATTTTTCTTTTTAGGACAATGCACAGAGAGGTGATCTGCTCATAATAATCCATTTCAAACCAACAAGCTTTATTACATGCCTTCTGGGCAGCTAGGTGGCATAGGGGATAGAGTCCTGGGCTTGGAATGAGGAAGGTTAATCTCCATGAGTTCAAATCCAGCTTCAGACACTTAGTAGCTGTTGACCCTGGGCAAGTCACTTAACCCTATTTACCCCAGTTTCCTCATTCATAAATTGAGCTGCGGAAGGAAAGGGCAAACCACTCCAGTATCTTTACCAAGAAACCCCCTCAAAATGGGGTCGTGCAGAGTCAGACATGACTGAAACAAACAAAAAACAACCACCACCCTTCTAGGTATCTAGGCATTGGGCTAGGTGCTGCTGGAGTTATAAAAGGCAAAAAATAAAATGAAACAGTTTCTGCTTCCAAAGATCTTATATTTTATTGGGAGGAAACATGTCCATAAGTAAGTAAATCCAAAAATATATACTAAAATTTCTGGATACAACAACCTGGGGGTGGGGAAAAGCGATCAGAAAGTCCCAAGCAGGCACTTGGCAGAAGCCTCGAAGGGAGCTAGAGATTACAAAATAAGGAGGGGAATAGATTATAAAATTAGGAGGGAAAGCATTTTGGAAATGAGCTGCTATTGCCTGTGCAAAAACAATGAGAATGAAATGGAATGTCACATCCAGGGAGCAGTAAGAAAGCTGGTTCGGCCAGAATAGTAACGTGATATTGGTCTGGTGGGAGAGGTTGGGGACAGATTGCTAAGAGCTGTGTTGTTTTTTCAGTCTTCAAGACACTCCTTAGGTCAAGTCACTGCTTTGGGGATTTCAATTTGGTTCCTAACTTTATAGTTCCTAAATTTTTTTTTTGAAGTCAGGGTCATTAATCTCTGCCAGGTATTCTAACCCTCCTTTATTGGTTTGTGTCCCAGGTTGCTTTGGCCCTATTTCTATTTCAAAGATATCGTGTCTATTTATGATCATCTGTCAAAAGAGGGGATGACTAGAAGATTTCTTGGGCCCTATCTGAACCTGTGATCCCCACCAATCTCTCTTCCCTCCTCTGCTCCATTTTCATTTGCCTTGATGAATGTTAATCCCATGTACTATTACATACCCATTAAGAAATCTGCCTGCATGCTTTATAGGGAAATGAATTCAAAGGGTACCACTGGATTCAAGCAAGGCATGGCTATAGAAAATTAGGTTGGTTTATTGAATGTTCTGGAAGCATGGGACTTGACAGCTATCCTTCTTCTAGTGCCTCAGGACCCCTTTCCAACTTCATCCCTAGATGGGGATAAATATGTCCCATATATCCTAGAGAAGCTGGGTTGAGCAACTTTTCCCAGAACTACCTCTTGAAATATCTAGATTCTCTTTGTGCTCTATGCTTCCACATTCACAGAGCCAAGGTCAGGCTGCCTCTCCCTAGTGGGTAACATAAATTCCCATGGGATCTTGGGAGAAAGGAACTTTTTAGGGACACCAGGATGTCCTTTGTGATAGGATGTAAAGCTGGGACAGAGGAGGTCCAGCAGTGATTTCATTTATTCAATATCAGTCAACAAGTATGTATTAAATGACTACTATGTGCCAGGCACTGTGCTAAGCTCTAGGGATACAAAGAAAGGCAAATGGCAGTCCCTGCTCTAGAGGAGCTCACAGATTAATGGAGGAGACAACATTAAACTAACTTTGTACAAACAAGCTATATACAGGATCAATGGGAAATGATCAACAGAGGGAAAGCACTATAATTAAGAGGGATTGAGAAAGGCTTCCTATAAAAAATGGGATTTTAACTGGAACTTGAAGAAAGCCAGAGAAGCCAGGAGGCAGAAATGAGGAGGGAGGAAAATCTGTGTCCAGGAGACAGAAAAATCTGACTATCCCCCAGGGAAAATGTCTGCATTAGGGGCATGGAGTGTCTTGTTCAAGGAACAGTAAGAGACCAATGTCAATGGATCAAGGTGTATGTTGGGGGTTAGGGGAAGGGGCAGTGTGTAAGAAGATGGAAAGTTGGGAAGGAGCGAAGCAAATGATAAAGGACTTTGAAAACCAGACAGAGGATTTTATATTTTATCCTGGAGGTGATAGGGAGCTACAAGAAGTTTTTGATTAGGAGAGTGACAATTGTCAGACTTTCACTTCAGGATGATCCTTTTGAAAGCTGAGTGGAGGATGGAGAAGGGAGATACACCAGGTGGACAGACCCACAAGTAGGTTGTTACGATAGTTTAGGTATGAGGTCCTATACCACGATGATGGCAATATCAGAGGAGAGAAGGGAACATATCTATAGACTGTTAGAGCAGGAAGGTATCTTGGAGGTCATTTGCTTTTCTACTCCTTCATTTTACAGATGAAGAAACTGAGGCCCAAGAGAGGTTAAATATCTTTCGTAAGGTCATAGAAGTAGTGAAAAGCATAGCCAGGTTCCAAATTGAGATCATTTGACTCCACGTGAGCTTTCTACTTCGACAGTTGTGTGGGTAATAGCATTGGCAGCTGCAATTCAGCAAACTGGAGAGGTGCAATGGTGGTGGTAGCCTGGTGCCCCCAGTCTGATAAGAACCCCTCCTACATTCAGAAGGTGGCAGGCCCTGAACTCAGTAACCACTGCTCTTTGGTTCCTTTCTGCTTTTCTTCCTGTTAATGACCTATGACTTTCTCTGCCTCTGCCTCTCTGTCTCTCTCTGTCTCTCTCTCTGTCAGTCAGCCTGTCTGTCTCTCTCCCCTAACTCCTCTTTCAGCTCTCATCTCATTCCCCACAGCTTCTTTTTGTCTTTCTCACTGGGTGTATTGACTTCCTGCTCTTGAGGCTACCTTTCTTTTTCCCACCCCCACTCCCATCTTGGAGGGAAGCCCAGTTCTATAGGGTTGGGTGGGGCTAGGGAAGGAGATGAAAAAATTATATATGCAAATACTAGTCAGAATGCATGAGAAAACAGAATAACAGGTACAAAAACCGTCTCAGGACGTTAGAGTAAGGAGTGATGACCTTGGACTGGAGTAAATAGGCTTCTACTTCTTGTTAAACAACAGCAGATACATTGAAACGACATTACCCGTATGAAGGGCTATTAGAGTCAACAGCTTGTAGGGCTGTCAGTGAATGGAAACTCCATAGGAGCCAGGTGAAGAAGCAGGAGCATGACTGAGTCCTCACTGTGTGTGATCTCGGACAAGTTACTTATTTGCTCTGACTCTCATTTTTCCCATCCATTTTTTCTTCATTTCCTATCTGGCTGCCTGCTTTTGGATCTCTCCATGGTGTTCCCAGGAATCTCACCAACCTGCAAGATCACACCAGCCTTAGTACTCACACTTCATCAGTACCTTCTATAAATCTCTAAATATGTCAGACCGGGGTAGACAGTGACTGTGGAATGGAAAAGCAGTGTTCTTTTCTCTTTTTTGGCTTTTGAATATTTTATTTTTTCCTATTTACCTGTAAAAACAATTTTAAACATTCATTTTTAAAAATTCGGAGTTCCAAATTCCTCACTCCTTCCCTCACCTCTCCCCTCCCTGAAACTGTAAGCAATTTGTTATAGATTATACATGTGCAATCAAGGCATGGTGTTCTCTAACAAACGATTGCCTCGAAAGCAGCTAGACAGTGCAGTGGATAGAGCACTGGGCCAGTATTAAGGAGACGAGTTCAATTCCAGCTTCAGACACTTATTAACTGTCTAACTCTGCGCCAGTCACTTAACCTTTCCCTCTTCATCTGTAAAATGAGGATAACAGCACCTACTTCTCAGGGTTGTTGTGAGGATACGATGAGACAATATTTGTGAAGTGCCATGGAAATGTTAAAGCACTATGCTAGTGCTGTTATTAAGGTTATGAAACAAGTATGTCAGAAATAGGGCAGGTAGGTAGTGCACTGCACAAAACATCAGGTGCAGAATGAAGAAGATGAGTCTTTTTGAGTTCAAATCTGGCCTTAGACAGTTACTAGCCATGTGACCCTGGGCAAGTCACTTCACCTTGTTTGCTTCAGTTTCCTCATCTATAAAATGAGTTAGAGAAGGAAATGGCAAACCGCTCCAGTATCTTTGCCAAGAAAACCCCAAACGGAGTCAAGAGTTAGACAGGAATGAAAAACGACTTAACATCAAGCATACGTGTATGCATGTGTATGAACAGATGTATGTATGTATGTATGTATGTATGTATGTATGTATGTATGTGTATAGTACCTTAAGGTTTACAAAGCACTTTACAAGTATTCAAAGTACTAGGAAGCCTTAGTTTGTAGCAGAAAAGACTTGGGGGAGGAGGAAGTAGGGAGGGAGTGTGATTCTACCTTAAACTATTTTTGAAAGGGGGATCATTAAGGAAAAGGGATTCAGCTCATTCTGCTTGTCCCCAGAGGGCAGAAGCAGAAGTAATAGGTGGAAGTTGCAGAGATACAATATTTTCACACAATTTCAGGACTGTAGGCAACACTAGTAACTATAAGGTCCAACTCTTATTCCCATCAAAAAAAAATCTCTCCAGAATATAAGAAATGATGACCAGGTGGATTTCAGAAAAACCTGGAAAGATTTACATGAACTGATGCAAAGTTAAGTGAGTGATAATCAACTATGAATGACTCAGCTATTCTCAGAAATACAACCATCCAAGACAATTCCAAAGGATTTGTGATGGATGAAGCATACTGATCCCCCTCCAGAGAAAGGACTGATGGAGTCTGAATGCAGATCAGAGCATGCTATTTTCATGTTAAATTTTTTTTCATGGTTTTTTCTTTTGGTCTGTTTCTTCTTTTACAACACAACTAATAAGAAAATGTGTTTTATATGATTGAACATATACAACCTATATCAAATTGCTTACAGTCTTAGAGAGGGGGGATGGAGGAAGGGAAGGAGAAAATTTCAAACTCTAAATTTCTTAAATGAATGCTAAAAATTGTCTTTACATGTAATTGGAAAAAATACTATTAATTTTTTTTAAATCTCTCCAGCATATCTGACAGTCATCCAACCTGAAGGCCTCCAATAAGGGTGAACCCACTATTTCTCATTCCACTTTTTAGAAAGCTCCAATTGTTATGAAGTTTTTCATTTTCTTTACATCTAACCTAAATTTGCTAGATGCAAGGAGACATCTTTTAAAAAAAATTATTTTTATTTGACTCTTTCAGTGAACGAAAACTTATTTTTTCTCCTTGCTACTCCCTCCCATTGAAAAAGAAAAGGAAAAGGAAAACCCTTCACAAGGAAAAACTTGTTAGCAGTTAGAGCTATCCAAAAGTGGAATGGGGATAGTGATTTTCCCATCACTGAAGACCTAAGCACAGGCTGGATGAAAACTTATTGGGAATATTGAAGAGATAATTCCTGTTCAGTTACAGTTTTGGATTAGTCAGATTTTGAGGTAATTCCAGCTTTTAAACTCTATAATTCTATGAAATGATTCAATGATATGACAGACCTAGAAGATGGGTGTCATGTTAATTTCTCAGAACTGTATTTCCCAGAAGATTTTGTGTGCATCAGAAGCTTTTAGCACATCCATTCAAAAAGATTAACAGGGAAAGGATTCTGGGAAGATGGCAGAGTAGGTCAGAAAATTCCAAGCTCTCTAGATTTCCTCCACAAACAAGACAAAATAGTGCCGCAGGGTCAATGTAGAGCAGCAAAAATAAACAAGAGTTGGGGCAGAATAGTGGTCCTCCTGGGACAACTGGAGAAGATCTGAAGGAAGATCCCAGGAGGGAGGTTCAGCCAGAGTGAAGTGTAAACACCTCCAGGCTAGCTCCACTGAAAACAGCAAGTGGTGAGCCCTGGGAGCAGCTGGGTTGGAAGGTAGCTTCAACCTCACTCACAGAATTTTTACCTCCAGGTGGGGAGTTGGGCATCTGATCAGGGTAAGATTGAGGGATCATCTGCTGACAAGGGATGCCAGATATAGCCGTGCTGCCCAGACATGGTACTGGGTGAGAAGGAACCAGCTTAGGAACGGTGTCTGAGGAAACTGTAGGGCGGGGACACTGCTGGCTGTGGGCACTTACAGGGAAGCTGAATTCTTGGTCTCAGTTGCAGGCTAGAGAGGAGAACTTGGTCATAGCCACTGGAGGGTTCTCAGCGAGCAAAAGCATTTCCAGCATAGTGTGCTGGGGTGGGATGGGGAACACGGTGCTAGCTGTGGCTCAGAGAGGGAAAGGAGTGCAGAGGTTGAGCCCAGGACAAAAATTAAAAAAAAATAACAGTAAGAAGGACCTGAGGCCAGAGGCACCATCCCCCACACTCCAGAATTAGGGGTGACTATAATAGTAAGCTGATAATTTTTTTTTAAATAAGCAGGCAAAGGAGGAAGAACCCAACTATAGACAGTTACTATAGGAATAAAAAGACTGGGGTTCATTTTCAGAGGAGAATACTAAAGTCAAAAAAATCTTTTCCTACCCCAAAAGGTAATGTCAAATGGTCACCCACCCAAAAAGAATTCACAGAATTCAATAGAGATTTAAAAATTATATAAGAGAGATTGGGGAAATTTTTTTTAAAGTAAGAACAATCCAAGAAAAACAAGAAGAGTATGAAAAGAAAGTAAACCAACTGGAAAAGGAGATCCAGAATCTTTTTTTTCTTTTAAATTTATTTTTAATTTACAACATTCAGTTCCACAAGTTTTTTTGAGTTCCAAATTTTCTCTCCCTCCTACTCCTCCCCCTTGCTACCCAAGATGGCATGCAATCCAATATAGGTTCTACATATACCTTCACACTAAATATATTTTCACAATAGTCAAGTTGTAAAGAAGAATTATAAGCAATGGAATGAACCATGAGAAAGAAGAAACAAAACAGAAACAACAAAAAAGAGAGAGCAAATAATTTGCTTCAATCTGAGCCAAATCTATCAAAGTTAGTCATCACAAATACAATGTGTCTGTAATTGTGTATAATATTCTCCTGGTTCTGCTCCTCTCACTCATCAGTTCATATATGTCTTTCCAGGTTATTATGACGTCCATCTGCTCCTCATTTCTTATAGCACAATAGTATTCCATTACATTCATATACCACAACTTGTTCAGCCATTCCCCAATTGATGGGCATCCCCTTGATTTCTGATTCTTTGCCACCTCAAAAAGAGCTGCTATAAATATCTTTGTCCATATGGGTCCTTTTCCCACTTGTATGATCTCTTTGGGATACAGTCCTAGAAGAGGTATTGCTGGGTCAAAGGGTATGCACATTTTAATAGCCCTTTGGGTATAGTTCCAAATTGCTCTCCAGAATGGTTGGATCAGTTCACAACCCCACCAACAATGCATTAGTGTTCCAATTTTCCCACATCTTCTCTAGCATTTATAATTTTCCTGTTTTGTCGTGTTAACCAATCTGACAGGAGAGATATGTGGTACCTAAGAGTTGTTTTGATTTGCATTTCTCTAATCAATAGTGATTTAGAGCAATTTAGAACAATAGTGATTTAGAGCACTTTTTCATGACTATAGATTCTTTAATTTCTCCTGAAAACTGCCTGTTCATGTCTTTTGACCACTTATCAATTGGGGAATGACTTACATTCTTATAAATTTGACTCAGTTCTCTGTATATTTTAGAAATGAGGCCTTTATCAGAGACACTGGTTATAAAAATTCTTTCCCAATTTTCTGCTTCCCTCCTAATGTTGGTTGCATTGGCTTTGCTTGTACAAAAAACTTTTCAATTTAATGTAATCGAAATTATCTATTTTGCACTTTTCCCTTCTCCATAAATCTGACAGCTAAACTATTCCTTGCTCTCCAAGATCGCTTATAGTATAAGCCTTTACATTTAAATCGTGAACCCATTTTGACTTTATTTTGGTATATGGTATAAGATATTGGTCTATGTCCAGTTTCTGCCATACTATTTTCCAGTTTTCCCCTCAGTTTTTGTCAAATAGTGAGTTCTTATCCCACAAGCTAGGGTCTTTGGGTTTGGAGATCCAGAATCTTAAGGAAGAAAATGACTCCTTGAAAATTAAAATTGAACAAGAGGAAGTCAGTGAAGTTATAAGAGACCAAGAAATAATAAAACAAAATATAAAGAATTTTAAAAAGAAAAGAATATGAACCATCTTGTAAGAAAAACAACTGATCTGGGGAACAGATCAAGGAAAGAAAACAAGAATAATCAGACTATCTGAAAGTTACAATTAAAAAAGAATCTTGATACAATAATACAAGGAATAATTAATGAATATTGTCCTGAAGTGTTAGAAAAAGAGGGGAAAGTAGAAATAGAAAAAAAAATCCACCAATTACCACCTGAAAGAGATCCTCAGAGGAAAACTTACAGGAACCTCACAGCCAAATTCCAACCCCCCCCCCCAAGCTTTTTAGACCATATAAAATAATTTAACAGTGATATATATATATATACACACACGTATATATATATATATATATATATACATATATATATATACTGTATATATACATACATATGAGAATATATCTGCTAAAACAGACACAGGACCTATATGAACATAAACACAAAACATCTTTTATAGAAACAAAATTAGATCTAAATAAGTGAAGTAATATTTATCGTGCATGGCTAGGTAAAGCTAATATAATTAAAAAATGACAATTTTACCTAATCTATTTATGCAATACCACCCCAATTAAATTACTTAAAAATTATCTTACTGAGTCAGATCATGTAGGAAAATGATGAGCTCCTGGATTTATAAAATTACGGAAAGACTTGGACTTATGAAGGAAGATGCTATCCACCAACAGAGAAACAGAAGACAGGTGGAAATAAGCACAATAGGGTTTTACATATATGCATTTGATTGTATATGTGCATATATGCGTATGTATGTATGTATATGTGTGTATGTATATCTATATGTGTGTATATTTATATATCTGTTTCTTGGGAAGCGAGTAGGGGAAAGGGAAAAATAAAGTAAAAAGTGTACAGCAGAGGACAAAAGAAAACATGTAAGAAAGCAAAGAAAAGATGGATGGCCTTGAAAATAATATCTCATATTTATTATATAAGTTTTCTTGAAATGGAAATTTATTGCTTTATATTGAATCCTCTCTTGTGTTCTGTTGTGTACAGGGCAGTTTTGTTATTGTTCTTTTCTTATTTTGCATTTAAGTTTAAAATAAATACAAATATAATGAAAAAAAATAGAAAAATTCAAATTGAATAAAAAAAAGATTCACAGAAATTTCAAGGGAGAGCCAGATGAAGGAGAGTGACCACTTACAGAGATTGAACTAGAAACAAAGAAGTGGAGGTAAGAAGTAGAGCAACTGTAAATCTGGCTAACAGTAGCCTAACTGGAGAAAAGGAGAGGCCCTGCCAGAGACTAGGGGCAGCAGCAGAAACAACGGGAGACTGGAGAGGAAGCCAGGCACCAAGCTGAAGAAGGAGTGAATTAGCGAATAGAAAGTAGAGCCATTTGGAGTCTTTTGCATCTGCTATGAATGGCTAATTTTTTCTTCCCATTGTGTGAGGTGGACTGGTGATTAACTGGGAATGAGACTTGTACCCCCTTGGGTATAAATGTAGGGAGATGGATAGCAGCCTTTTAAGAATGAGTGCTGAGAGGGCTTAATACATCATTTACTTAATTGTTGTTGCTGGTAATTTTATTTTATTTAATTTGCCTTTGCTTTGAATTTCTAGTCATTAAACTGCAAGTGAAGCATTAGTAGGGCCCATGAACAGCAGTTTCAAATCAATGACTATCTCAACAAGTACATGAAAATTGGGACATAATTAAAGAAGGGGCAGTGGGTGGAATGTGTTGTTTGAATCGCTACCTCCAATCTGCTTAGACTGATTACACAAGCATGACCCCACCAATGTTTCCCCCAAAGTGCTACCAGGAGCGTTTCAGACCAACTTCTTTCTGTGGACTGTCTGAATCCTATTTGCTGATGGGCTCTGTAAAGGACTGAAATATGATATAAACAAAGAATTGTGTGCTAGGGAGCCAAAGCCATTACCAGCAAGCATGCTTCCTTAGTGCACTAATAAATTTCTTTTCACTTTGGCTAGTCACTTTTATTTGATGTCCAGGCTTGTTGAACCACTGGTGAGTGAAATACTTCTTGGAGACCAACTCCTTTCGGGTCAAGAAATTCCTCAAACAGGAGATACATGAGTATTTGTTCCCAAGGAAAAGAGAGAAGGTATGACTTTCAGCAGCCCAGATGGTTAGGGAACCCAATTGAGCAGGTAGAGCAAAAAACAAGCTTTATTGATTACCTTTGCTTTGGATAGTTCTATTTCTTCTCAGTAACTACCCCTCCACTCCCACAAAACCCCAGCTTATAAGAAAAAATTGAGGAAAATGGCTATCATATTCAACACTTTATACACATAGTCACCATTTCTCTATCTTTTCATCATCCTTCCTCTGGAACCAAAGTTGTTCATTTCATTTAATCTAGATTCTGATGTCTTTTGGTATTATTTAATTTACTAGTTCTTACTGAGAGAAATCAACATTCTTCTTCAGAATTCCCAGTCACCATGTCACCATTGTTTGTCATCCTCTTGGTTCCACTTTCTTTACTATGCATCAGTTCAATAAGCCAGTCAGTCAAAGAGTATTTATTAAGTTCTTATGTGCTAGGTGTTGTGCTGACCATGAGGGATACAAAGAAAAGCAAAAAAACTTACAAATATTTCTGTCTCTCCCATATTCATTGTTTCTTACAGTCCAATATATTATTTCTTGTTCACCCATTTTGTTCAATTTGTTTAGCCGTTTCCCTGTCAATAAGAACTCGCTTTGTTTTGTATTTCTTGGAATGACAAGAAGTGGAGTGCTTTATGTTCCATGTGTGTTAACACAGGCTCAGAGAAGTTGTCATACCATCTGTCCAGTACAAGGAAACATTGAACTCACAGTAAGACAATAAAGTGGACTGGCTTTATTAATACTCACAAAATAAAAGGCAATCAGGAAGAATAATAGAAACAATCGCCTCACACCTGTTGGAGGTAGAATCGGGTATTCTGCTGGGGCTTCCGAGACAATGGGGTGCCCCCTCCACCAGATCAGTAAAGTCTGATGGATTTTTATAGATTCTTATCTGTGTCCAGCAGGGCATCAGGGAGGGAGGAGCCTGGACCTGGAAATTAGTGTTGGTTCATGATAGTGGAGGAGAGGAAAGACTTCTGGGGAGTTGGAGGCTAGTCAATATTCAAATTCTATGCAGTAGGATAGGGGCTTTGGTTTTTTACTACTTGTCTTACTCTGACAAAGGACCTCAACTTACCTGTCAGGAGTGTCCCTAGTGCTTCTTCATTTATCACGTTGGGGAGGGTACTGTATTGCTTATGCCGTGCTTCCAACAATTTATCAGCAGGGCTTGAGGAAGAATTAAAAAGGTGTTTTGGTTTGGAAATTTCACTTTCCATGGAAAATTATCTCAGTAAAGTCTTCTACTTCCAAGGCTTCCACCACATCATTTGGGGATGGCCACATTTCCCAATGGGGATTTCTGGGGGAATGATGCACATATCAGAGCACATTAACGTTTGTTCTGCTGAACTGGAAACTTCTGTCTACTTTGGGGCTGCAGTGAGTAAGTCCTGGGGCAGAACTGACCTAACTTAGGATGAGTGCCTCAAACACTCCTCATCCTTCATAACTAGTCTGCTCCCCAAACTGCATCAATCCCTGCCTTGGCCATTAGGCAGGAGGAGGGAGTTGGAGGAGTTGGGGAAGAGGCTGGATCTTCCCTGCCAACATGCATATGCCTCCTATCCAAAGATGTGGAGCTGATCATTAAATTTTCAGTGAGAGCATCTAGACCTCACTAAATCAGCAAATGCTACAAACCAGGGCGTGACTTATTATTTTGTTGGTTCTAGACTTAAGAAAATGGTGGAGAAAATGGCCCCCTTTTGGAGTAGCTGGTTGTTAAATATTAACCAGCACACCCCTATTCCTACCTCTTTCTCTGGCAATGAAAATCAAATCAACATTCCTTTTGCTACTATGAAAAATAATATATTGTCACACCCTTCAAAAGAAGCAGAGGTAATATTTTGATTATCATTCCCTATTCCCTGATATCTGTTCAAGTCAGACCAATCCCTTCTACCAACATGTCTATCCCACTCCTTCCTGCCCTTCCATTTTGTCCTGTGGTACCTGTGTTCTATTACTAACAAACTATTTTTCATGTAAGACCTGCACCTTCCCTTGGGGAATTACATTGCTTATAGTTTGTATTTATTTGTATGTGTATGTTGTTTCTCTTCAGTAGAGTGTAAGTTCCCTGAGGGCAGGGTCTTTGAATCTCTATCATCTGTCACAGTACCTAGTACATAGCAAGTTTTAATAACTACTGGCTGAATTGAGTCCAGTTGAATTGAATTGAATAGTAAGGGAGGAAGAGAAGACAGATTCTTCTTCCCAAGGCATTGTTGAGTGTCTTCCTATGCTCTTGGGCCAACCCTGGCCGTTAGGGCCAACTATAGCCAAGATCAGCTGGGGTGATTTTTCCCCAGGGCTCTCAGCTCAGCCAAGCCTAGGTCTGGGGAACCAGTTGCGGGACTTGCTGCTATCCTTCTGCCATTGTTTATTCAGACTAAACCAAAGTAAGACCATTGCTGGGAAAGCAGGAAGGGCAGAGAGACTTGGCTTTCGAAAAGCTTTTACAGCCGTTAAAATGCTGTTTGCTCTTCCACTCTGTTTGGAAAAAAAAAGAAACAATCACCTCCAAACCACATACTCTACCCCTACACCAAACCACACAATTAAAAAAAAAATTTGAGTTAATCTCCTCCAATCCTGGAAGCTACTGGCGTTATGTTTCACTTTGAGGTTACAGTAATTTAAGAGATTCACATCCTGGGGTAAGGTAAGCCCCCTTAGTTTAGACACGAAAGTACTGACCAGCCCAAGAGACTTAAAGAAACATAAGACTGAATTAAAGCATGGGTTCTCAACATTTCTTGTGTCATGAATCCCTTTGGAAGACAGGTAAAATGAGATAATATTTTTAAAGTGTCTTAGCACAGTGTCTGCACAGGAGATGCTATATAAAAATGCTTATTCCTTTCCCTTCTCCTTCTCAGAAAATTGTGTTTTTAAAAAATTTTATAAATGTTTAATTTATTTTATTACAGGGTATATGACTCTTCTTAGCAACACAATGATTTAAAATATGAATGGTGTCCACTTCAAATTTGTGTGCTTAACCCAGTTTTTTTCTGATAAAATCCTTATTCATTGCCAATAATAGTGATATCAATATTAGTCCTGCCCTCATTAAGGCATCACATTATTTTTTTTAATATAGCAAGATGGTGCAGTGTATTTTCAGCATTACTCTCTGATAATGTGATTGAGTACCTGAGTTTTAATTCAGAATACCACTGCCTAATAATAAATTATATCGAAAGAGTGTGATGGTTTTGGATGGGACAGTGGATAGAGCTGGGACTTGGAGTAAAAAAGACTTGGGTTCTAATCTTGCCTCAAGCACTAACTAGCCATGGGACCCTGAGCAAATCGATTAATCTCTCTCTCTTTCTCCTTCTCTCATCTTTCTCTCTCTCTTTGTGTTTCATTTTGTCATCTGCCAAATGGGAATACTAATAATACTTATCTCCCAGTGTTGTTGTGTGGATAAAATGAGTTATATTCATAAAATGCTTAGCATATGTGCCTGACACATAGTAGGTGCTTAATAAATGCTTCTTTCCTTCCTTATCTATCATACTATAAATATCTTTTCTTTTTTTCTCTTTAAAAAAAGTTAATCTGGCCCTTACTACTAATGCTTTTAAATGTATACTATATATATATATATGTGTATATATATATATATATATATATATGCACACACACATATGTATATAGGATTACAAAGGAAACCAATTTATCAAAATATAAAAAAACTCAGGTTCACAGATACCAGGTTAAACACGCCTGATGAAGAAAATTAGGCAGCACAGTTGATTAAGATTAGACAGATGGGCTAGCGATATTTCATCAGTGGGCTTCAAAGAAATGTCATATAGTTCAACTCTTTAGTTAGCTGTTCCTGGTTATCCCTGTAGAGGCAATAAGGTATGGGGATGAGATCCTGAATCTGAAAAGAGTCAGCCAGTAAATAAGCCTATATTAAGCATGTACTGTGTCAGGCACTGTATTAAGCTTGAGGCTACAAAGAAAGGCAAAAGAATCCCTGTTCTCTTTGGGAAGACAACAAACAAATAAATATGTACAAATAAGCCATATACAGGAAAATAAGAAATAATCAACAGAGGGAAGGCACTAGAATATGTGGTACCAGGAAAGGCTTCCTGCAGAAGGTGTGATTTTAGTTGGGATTTGAAGGAACCCAGGGAAGCCAGGAGGTAGAGAGGAGGAGGAAGAGCATCTCAGGCCTGGAGGACACCCAGAGAAATGGGATTTGTGGAATAGTAAGGGAGCCAGTGTCACTGGATCAAAGCACATGCTGGGGAGTATAAAGCGTAAGAAGATTGGAGAGATGAGGGAGGCTAGGTTATGAAGGACTATGAACGTCAGAGGATTTTACATTTGATCCCAGAGGTGAGAGGGAGCCACTGAAATTGATTAAGTATGGGGTTGACATGGTTGGATACTGTACTTTAGGAAAATCACTTTGGTAGGTGAATAGAGGATGGATTAAGTGGCGGGAGACTTGAGGCAGGCATAATTCATACGTCAGGTGATGAGGAACTATACCAAGTTGGTGGCAGTGTCAGAGGTGAGAAGAGAATCACAGAGTCTTAGAGGTGGAATCACAGAGTCTTAGAGCTGAAAGGACCCTTGGTGATTATCAAGTCTAGTGAGAGGGGACTTATTGCTACCCAAGGCATCCCATTCTCCTTTTAGTCATCTCTGCTTAATTATTAGGAAGTTTTTCACAGGATCATATATTTGGGATGAGAATGTACCTTAGATATCATCTCATCTTATTGATGCAGAAACTGAGGCTCAGAGAGGTTACATAATAACATAAAGAAGAAGCATTTATTAAGGACTTACTGCATACTAAGCATTGTGCTAAGTACTGGTTATAGAAAGGAAGGCAAAAACCATCTTCCCTGTCCTCAAGGAATGGAGGAGACATTTTGAGTTGAATGGAGGAGACAATTTGCAAATAACTATATGTTATATAAATAATATATGTGTTTGTATATGTGTATATATGTGTGTATGTGGTATGTGTATATATATGTATATGCATATGTGTGTATGTACATATATGGACGCGCACACACACACACATATATATGTATATATATATACACATATATATATGTGTGTATATATATATATATATATATATATATATATATATATAATTAGATGACTGGATGGGGAGTGGGGGTGGGGGAAGGTGTAGTGTTAGGAAATGTCTCTTATAGAATGTAGGATTCGAACTGAGTTGTCCAAGCTCACCCTGTTGCTAAATAGCGGAGAAGTGGGTTTGAGTCTCATTTCTGCCCCTTATGAACCTTGTGACTGAGAGAAATGATTACTTCTCTCTTCTATTTAATAACTTTTTATTGCAATAGGACCAAAGTTTTTCCCCTTTTCTACTTCCTCATTGAGAAATCAACCAGTGTGGGAAATCTTGGGCAAAGACTTACCCAGGATAAGATCTAATCAAAGACAGTAAAAGAAATTCTAAGGTGAATAGGTGGATTCCTGCTCATTGTGTTTACTCAGACAGGTCTGGAAAAATGTGGATTCTCTGTTTTGTCAGACAGATGACATGGAAATTGATAAGTCTCTTTGACCAAGACTTGGGTGATCCAAGTCATATACCCCCAAGACCCTCATTGGAATATAACCCACCTCTCATTATAATATTCATTCTCTCATTAATTGTTAACCAACCAAAGTTGATTGCCACCCTCGGGAATATCTACTCTTTTAAGGGCATATAAATTGGGAGCCCACCTCCGTGAGGGGTCTTTGGCATTTGGTACTGCCACTGACCTCTTTTTATTAATGACCTCTTTTGTTAATAAAATGCTAGCATTATTAACAAAATGGCTAATTACCCAGAAACTATGTCTCTCTAACTTTTTTAAATGTCACAGTGACTATGGGTGGATCACTTCATCTAAGACACAGTATCCTCATGAAAAAGGGGACTAGTGATACAGTAATACAGTTTTACATTGCCTACTTCCTGGGGTTATTGTGAGGAAAGTGCTTTAGAAACCCTAAAGCTGAAAAGAAATGCGAATTGGTAGTATTCAGAAGCCTGGTTCTCTTAAGCTCTTGCATTAGCAGCAGTATGAAGAGCTATAGTCCCGAGGAAGAGGAGGGGTACAGCTAGTGAATGCCAGCCACTTGGTAATCACGTCTATTAGAATTGTAATCTAGGGATTTGGGAAACATTTTTCAGGCAGTACTAGTGAGTAGAGAGAGGGAAAAGTGGATATGTTTTGAAACAAAAATTTCACAAGGACAAAGAAAAGGGCAGATATTCCATACATGAGTCCCTGAGGAGGTGGTACTGCCATGAGAGGTAGGAGTTTGTAGGGAGCCTTCAGTGAAGAGAAAGCAAAAGCCATGTCCTGTATGGTCTACCAGACTGGAACAAGAGGGATCCTGAGTCTACGAGCCCAAAAGATTGGCAGGTAGAGCCATCAAAATCAGAGAAGCCATGAAAACTTTTTGAAAATAGTTTTATATTTTTCAATCATCGAGATTTTTTTCTCCTTCCTATTTCACCCTTCCCCGTTTTTGAAAAAAAAAAAAAGAAAAATTACAGAACTCTTGCATCATGTAAGCATTACATGAATTGGACGTAACCATTGTTACATAATCAAGCAAAATAAATTCCCACATTGGCCATGTCAGTAAATGTGTATCATCTCGCCTACTAGTCCACAATGATCTCCCTATCATGAGGTGGGCAGCATTCTCTTTTATTAGTCCTCTGGAATCATGGTCGGTCACTTAGTTAATCAGAGTTCTTAAATCTTTCATTTTTATAACAATAATATTAAAACATAAATTTCCACTCATTTCATTCTGCTTTAATTCATACAAGTTTTCCCAGGACCTTCTGAAATCATGTGTTTATTTCTTATAGCATAATCGTAGTATCCCATTACATTTATATAACATAACTTATTCAGCCATTTCCCAATTTATTAGTACTTTGTCCCTTGGTTTCCTGTTCACCAAAGAGGTCCTCTTCACCAAAGAGTTGCTTAAATATTTTTATACATATAAGACTTCCTCTTCCTTTGATCTCTTTGGGGTATAGGCTTAAGAGTAATGTACCTGGGTCAAAGGGCATGTAGTGTTTAGTACCTTTTAATTGCTTTGTAGTATGTTTGGACTAATCAATATGCCTGGTTTCTCATGGTCCCTCCAACGTTAGCATTTCTCTTTTTGTCAGATTTGACAGTCTGATGGTTGGAAGGTAGAACCTCAGAGCTGCTTTGATTTTCATTTCTCTAATTAGTAGCAATCGAGATCACTTTTTAAAAAATGTGGGTATAGATAGTTGAATTCCTTTTCTTGAGAACTGCCTGTTCATATTCTTATCATTCCTTATCAATTGAGGAATGGCATTTAGTCTTATGAATTTGAACCAGTTCTTATGTAAAGACATCTTCATCAGAGAAATTTCTCCCCTCACTCCAGTTAATTGGTTTCCTTCTAATACTAGGTGTATTGGATTTATTTATGCAAAAAACCCGAACAACTTTTAAATGTTATATAATCTACAGATAAAGAAACTGAGGCCCAGAGACATACAATGAATTACCTAATTAGGATCACTGTGGTGGAAAAACCAATCTTATAGGAATGTGATGTTCGATTCATTTAAACCCCCATTCGGCTATAGGGTAAACCTGACTGATTGTCCTTATTCGGTTATGGGTTTAATAACAAAACCTGACTTGATTTGGGCTATCATTCTTGGGCTAAATAGATAAAGGCAGTTGTATTAGACACTAGCTGTACTGGCTTCCACCAATATTGACCTTAACACTGAACTTGGAACTTTCCTGCCCAACTCGCTTATCAGACTAGACTACAAGCCTGCATCCCACTGGTCCATAGGCTCTGTACTCCAAGCAGGCCTGAAATATCTCTGTTAGACAGGTTTGTTGTACCTTGGGAAGCTAAGACTCAACAGCAAACAGTCTTCCTTGGCTACTCACTTTAATTGACCTCTGGTCTGGTGGACTTTCTGGTGGGTGAGACTCTTCTTGAGCTCTCAAGGAACTCAGATTGAAAAATTCCTGGCAGCATTACCATAGATTAGTAGTAGGATCAGGACTAGGATCTAGATTTATTGATTCCTAATTCAGTGCTTTTACGTGAATTTCAAAATTTTAGTTCATGCAATTTTTCTTGGTATATTTATTACATGATGATCATGTAGCGATCTCAAAAATATTGATTAACTCTTCTTTGTCTAGAGCAGCAGTTTCCAAATATTTTTCCATGAAAGTCCCTAATAGTAACACATTTTGAGTGTGTACCCCCAATATGCATATTTTTACTTATTTATGAATTATATGCATGCACAACTACATTATTATGTTATTATGAAATCTTGCACAAAATGGAAATTAACAAAGGATAACATATCTGATCCTATAATCAATAGGGAACCACTGAAGTTTATTGAGGGAAGGAAGGTGGTAAGATGGTCAGATCTGCACTCTAGAAAACTCACTTTGACTGCTGTGTGGAGGATGGATCATGGTGAGAGACTTATGATAAAGAGACCAATCAAAAGCTCTTTTACTAGTCCAGGTGAGAGGTGACGGGGACGTGAATGGGGCTGTATGAGTAGAGAAGGGGGACTAGTAGAGGGGACAGATGTGAGAGATGTAGAGGTAAAATCAGGGGTGTGCTGGTACCAGCTGATCAGAGAGCCAAGTGTTAAATTTACACATCAGAAATTATAGGTCTTGGTTTATTGTTTTGTTGATTACCATGTAGATTTAAGAAAGTGATGGAGGAAATGTTAATATTGTAGATTAAATTCAAAAGTACGCCACAAATATAGGTTCCCCCAGATTTCCAGTTCTTAAGCATTTACCAGCACACCCCAGACAGTAGAACCAAAACTATTTGGTAACTGATTGGATGAGAGGAAATGGGGTGCCTGGCACATAGTAAGCCCTTGCTAAATGCTTTATCACTCACTCATTCATTCAGAAGTGGAGTGGAGGTCAGTGAAGAGGGGAAGATGAAATCCTGAGTGACCAGATGAAAGGTGACACCATCTCACTGTATCAAGGAGGTTTAAAAGAGGGCTGGTTTTGGGAGGGAAAGATAATGGAATGATACCCGACATCCATGTCACAACCCGCTCATACCTGCTCAATCTCTATGACTTACTCTGTCCCACTCAAAAGGAAAAGGGGTGATGCTTTTGTTCACTGGTTATTGCTCCTAAACATACCCACAAGGTGATAGGGAGAGAAGGCGGTGGTGGTTGGGAGCACAGCAGCTGCTGTAGTCTTTACTTTAGCTTCTCATTACCCTAAAGGGCCCATAGAGATCAGGAATTTTTACCTCAAAAGAAGGGAGCGGAGTGCTAGTATATGGGTGGAAGATGTGACCCACCTTCCCACCCTCTGACTGGTTGATCACATCCCTTGGAGTAAGTCCATACTCTCCCTCCACCTCTCAATGCCAAAACCCTCCAGGGTCCTTGTTTCTGCTACCCCACGCCTTTGAAGACCATTGGCAGAAGATGAAGTTCAGATCCTCTTGCTGCCATTCAAGGTCTTCCATGAACTGGTCCCACCTTGTTTATTCTACTTCATTTCCCAACAGAATTTTTAGAAGTGGAAATGACCTCATAGATTACCCAATCCAGTCTCCTCATCTCACCATCAGTTTGCTGTGTGAATGAGCAAACAGATGATAAATGAATTTCACTGTGGGCAAATTTGGTGTAATGCATGCAAGGGAAAATGATTCAAATTATGCTTTCAAAATGATGTAGCATAAATTATTAATTACAATCCAAGAACGGGGTTGGGAATCTTCATAGACTATTATCTGAGGACCCTCCAGAGAACAGTTGATTACACGGACTGATTTATAGGGCAAGTTCTAAAAACTAATGCAAATACAAAGCAGTATGTTCTGAGTAGACAAGTGATGTGAGTTATGATGATAGAATTCCTTAGTGGGGAGCAGGACAGCTCAGGTAACCTGGCAGACTGGATTATGGTGCTGAAACTACTTCTGTGTTGGAGGTGAGGGGGGTGTTCAAGTCATACCCGATATCTGCCCATAGAACTTTGGATGACAAACAATGGAAAGGTAAATATTTTTCTAAAAGCCTGTGAATCAGGCAGTCCACAAGATTTTTAGAAGGACTGGGGGGGTCCTCCAACTAGGGATAAGGGGAAGGCTATAGGGCTTAAATTTTTCTTTTAGGGACAGATGATCAACCTAGGTCATCATGGGGGCTTGTCTTAATGCATTTTAAATGAGGTGAAGGATGCCAAGGTAAGTAAGACAGAAAAGACAGAATTAGTAGACAGAAAGTAAAGCAAGCAGGCTTCATTGAAGTGAAATGCAAGAAGAAGGCTTAGTCAGGAAAGATGGAAATTAGTTCTGTGGAGAGCCAGGTATAATTGGGCATGTTAAAACTGGTAAATATCTGGTGGGTTTTCATAGGGTTTTCATCTGAGTCAAACAGGACCAGGCATTGTGGGGAGAGATGGAGAGTCTGGACCTAGGGACTAGTACCGATTTATGGAGACAGGGAAAGAATCCCTGAGGAATTGGTTGTACTAGCTAATATTCTAACTCCTGATGGAAAAAGGGCCTTCAGGTGTTACTGCAGGCCTTACGTCGCTGGGGTGTCTTGGGGCATTGGAGTCAGCCTAGTGGCTGCTTCATTTTGTGGGGTGAGGCTATTGAGGTGCTTACAGGACCCTAGTACAAGGTAGGGAGTCATTATCAAGGTGTTTCTCACCAAAAGATGGTGTTAAATCCATGGGACAGGGGCTCTTAGTCCAGAGTTTTCCAGCCTTATCTTTCTTGTTACATGAATAAATACCTCTGCTCTATGCTCTTCCTCCTATATGAGAGTTCCTTCCTTTTCTAGAATCTCTTGTGCCCCTAATTTCTGTACTTGAACTTCTATGCCCATTTGCTAATCAAAGACTCTTTGCCCGGGAAGTTAGAGGTGGGGGAACCAATCAAATGCACCTGAGCGAGATCTCATATCTCCCTTTAAAATATTCTATTAAGTTATTCTGGACTGTTTTGCTGCTCTGGGTGGGTAATCTACTGCCCCACTCTTGGGGTCACCATCTCTCAATCCTGGTGTGTGGAGTTGGCATGCTATTCAGTAGAATGTGAGCTCTTTGAAGGCAGAGTTTATCTCGTTTTTGTATTTGTATCCCCAAAGCCTAGCACAGGCCATAGTCCTTAGGAGGTGCCTAATAAATACTTTCTAATAGGTTGGTTGTTGATTGAGGCAAGACTCCAGTGGTCTCCCCAGTTGAGAGCAATGACCAGAGAGCTGAAGCTGGCTGTGCCCAATCAGAGGAGGAGTCTCTCTGCAGGGAAATCATTGAACCTCCTTCCTTCTGTGGCTAGTGGCCAAAGAACATCACGCCTGCTTTGGTGGTTGCCTTGTTACCTCTGCCTCCTGCCTCTGTTTCCATCTCTAGCATCAAGGTGGTACAATTGATTCAGGTTCAATCTTGAGTCCTCACTTCAAATCCTGAATCAGCTACTTACTAGCATTTAATCTCTCTCGGCCTCAATTTCCCTCTCTGTAAAATGAGGTTAGAATTCATAGACTTTAAGGTTACTTCCAATTCTAAAACTATGATCCTCCCCTTTAGTGAGAGAAAATGGACCAAATAAGAACCCTTTGTTTTTAGAATCACTGGCTAGCCTCGCCATCTTAGAAAACATTTTAGGTCCTAAAAACTATTGCATCTGATTGTTGCTCAGGTTAAGGATGAAGCCGAATGCCATTGCTTTACAAATTTACGTGGGGGTGGGAAAAAATTTAGGTGAGTAAAAAAAATACAAGCTTAGTTTCTTCATAGAATGGGATCATAAGATTATAGATTAGTCTTTTTTTTTTGGAGGGGGTAAGCCAGAGCAATTGGAGTTAAGTGACTTGCCCAAGGTCACACAGGTAGTAAGTATGTCAAGCGTCCGAAGCTGGATTTGAAATCAGGTCCTCCTGACTCCAGGGCTGATGCTCTACTCACTGTGCCGCCTAGCTGCCTCCTATAGAGTAGTCTTGGAAGGGGCTTTAGGGACCATTCAATGCAAACCTTCATTTGACAGATAAAGAATATAGGGCTTAGAGAGATTAAATGACCTGTCCTATGGGGTCACCTGTGTCTTCCTGACTACAAATCCAGCAACATCTACTTACTATACCTTATTTCTCCTCTAAGACCCAAGACCAAAGACCTCCTCTGATGGCTCGTGATCTCATGGAGATGATCTCGGGGGGTATCTGAGGCTGTCAGCAGGCCACAAACTCTTGTCAATTTTCACCAACTTGGAAATGTTCCTGGAATGGTATTACAACAGAAAATGTCTCTGTTATCTTAGGGACAGCCTCCCAAAGAAGGTCAGAGGATCTCACTACCAGATGCCTAGCTGCCGAATGATGAATACTTCTGGACTTCTGAAGACCACTGTATTAGCAAGCACCCTAGCACGTGCAGGATGGCCTGCTGGCACAGGTTCTTTGATGTACTTTTATAAAGGAAAGACAGCTTCAAAGGGGTTAACAATTAAACAATGCAGACTTTATTCTATCTAACCTTCTCACAAGGGTTGCTGGGCATCAACTCCTACAGCATTCCCTAATCACAGTTCTTTCAGGGGCTGGTGAGAAGCGGGGGCGGGGGTGGGGGAGTAGGGGAGGCAACTTCCCCTTTGTCTCAGTGGGGTCAATCGAGATAGGCACAGCTTGTGCATTTCCCTAAATCCCCTCAAACCTCAATGGGGGCCAGTTGAGGCAAACACAGATTCCCCCCAAGCCTTGATGGGGGACTGTTCAAGGCACACACAGCATCCTAACTTGTACATTTCAACCCTAAACGTTCCCTACTCGCTGACCAGTGCCCACCTGTTTTATGCTTATACTCCACCCCTCCAGAGTCCTGACCATTGCAATCTAAACAGGCAACACCTGGCCCTTACAATCTACTCGGGTCCTGGTGGAGATGTTTTGAACCATAGAGCTCATATCCAAAACCTGGGAACAAGAGATTGTTATGGCCATGGATCCTGGAAAACCAAACTCCTTAGACTTACAACACCCAACTAAGCTGTGGAGGGATGTTGATCTGTGTGGATGGAGAGTCCTCACAAAGATGCAATTAAGAATCTTTTGAATTAACAAAAGTTGAAGTATGTGATCTTAGGTATCGACTCTTGGTTGAGTTTTCCAACGTGTCGTGAAATTCAGAAGGAGTAACTTTGGGTAGACCATGTTGTCTTGAAAATTTAGAAACTTCTTCCCTTTTTCCAGCCTCACTCCCCATTTCCCCTGGTCCACATTCTTAAGAAATGTCTGTCCTGGGATTATTGCATTCCTTTACCTTTCTTCAAACTGGGAAGGGTTAAGCCACTAGTTTCTTGTTCCGTTCCAGGGTACCCCCATGCCTCTTGGAAAACCAACACTCTATATTTTCCAGGACAAAGCAATGGATGTGATCTCTTACTCTGGGGATAGGTCACTCAATGGTCTTTTTTGTTTGCATTTTGGGAGGAGATTTCCTGTTATATATTAGGCTATACTTGAGCCAAACTGAAATGCTATATGAGCTGCACAATGACTGGACTGATCCTGAGAAATGCCAGCAGAAAATACAGGTTCCCAAGGGGCTGGGAATGGACCTTGATTTTACTCAGTATCGGGGAGTAGAAAGAACACTGAAATTTGAGTCAGAAGACATAGGTTTGAGGCCATGCTCTTTTGCTATTGGTGTGACCTTGGGCAAATCACCCAAGGTCATTCATTCTCTGTAAAATGGTATTGGAAACAATGCTTGTTTTACCTTTCGTGGTTTGAGGAAAACATTTTGTAAATCTTAAAAATAAATATGATTTTTTATTAAAGGCCATAAAATATTATGTTTTATAGTAAAAATGGCTAACATTTAGGAGGCATTTGAGGTTTGCAAAGCACTTTGATGTTTTATCTAATTTGATCTTCACAACAACCCTGGGAGGTAGGTGCTGTTACTATTCCCATTATACAGATAAGAAAACTGAGGCAAAGAGAGCGTAAGTGATTTGCCTAGTATCACAGAGTTAGTACATGGCTGGGACAGGATATGAACTCAAATATTCCTGATTCCAAGGCCTGTACTTTATCTGCTAAGTCTCTAGTACTCATCTTTTCTCCCTTACTCATTTTCAAATCTCTTTCTCCCCATTGGCTCTTCTGGTCTGCTAAAAACAACAACAACAACAATTTCTTCATAAACCTAAGGATTCTTCTAGTTAATATATCTACTGTCCCATCTCCTTCTTTGCTAAACTTGAAAAAAGTTTACTATGCCCAATATCTCTATGTCCCATTCTTTTCTTAGTCACTTTTAATCTAGCTTCTGCCCTCACCATACTTCTGAAACTCCTCTTTCAAGGGTCACCAATGATTTTCTTTTAAAAAAAATCCTTCATTTAAATTTTTTTCAATGAACAAACTAGTATTTTGTCTTCCTCTCATCCTTTCCAATTTATAAGAAAAAAGAAAAAAAAGTCCTTTCAACAAATATGTATAATCAAGCAAAACAAATTCCCATATTGTTTCACAGTGCAAAAACATATGCCTCATTCTGTATCTTGGATCCATAAACTTTCTGTTGGTAGATGGGTAGTGTTCATTGTTAGGAATCATTGGTAACCATTGCATTCCTTAGAGTTCTTAAGTCTATAAAAGGTGGTTTGTCTTTACAATGTCGTTATTTAAATTTTCTCCTGCTTCTGCTTACTTTGCTCTGCATCTATTCATATATGTCTTCCCGTGTTTTCCTGAACCCATTCCTTTCATATTTTCCTGTGGCACAATAGTATTTCATTACATGTATGTTATACTTTATTCAGCCATTTTCTAATTGATGATAACCTCTTTAGTTTCCAGTTCTTTGCCAATATTAAAAGAGCTGCTATATAAAAATATTTTTGTGCATGTAGCATCTTTTCTTATTCCTTTTTTCTTTATCTTTTTTGAGGTATAGACCTAGAAAATATGTTGTTGGGTCAAAGAATGTGAAGAATTTAATTACTTTTTTGGATATAATTATCCTTTGATAGTTTGGCATGGCACTGAATAAGCAAATTAACTTAGGTAATATTGTCATTTTTATTACATTTTATTGTATTATATATTATGTTATATATTTCACTATATTAGCTCAGCCTACCCAAAGACAATTATTCCTACAGTTATTTAAGTCCATATTTCCATAAATTTTAGCTCTGCAAGCAAGGAATAGTTCACCTAATCAGATCTATGGAGAAGGGAAGAATTTAGGAGCAAACAAGAGATTGAGAACATTATGAAATGCAAAATGGATAATTTTGATTACATTAAATTAAAAAGGTGTTGCATAAACAAAACCAATGCAATCAAAATTAGAAGGAAAGCAGAAAGATTGGGAAACAATTTTTATAAGTGTTTCCCTTAAAGCCTCATTTCTCAAATATGTAGAAAACTGAGTCAAATTTATAAGAATACAAGTCATTCCCCAATTGATAAATGGTCAAAGGATATGAACAGGCAGTTTTCAGATGAAGACATTAAAGCTATTTATAGTCATATGAAAAAATGCTCTAAATCATTATTGATTAGAGAAATGCAAATTAAAACAACTCTGAGGCACCACAGGCACATATTAAATTGGATAATATGACAGAAAAAGAAAATGATAAATGTTGGAGAAGATGTAGGAAAATTGGAACACTAATGCATTGTTGGTGTAGTTGTGAACCGATCCAATCATTCTGGAGAGCAATTTGGAATTATGCCCAAAGGGCAACTAACTCGGCATATCCAGCAATACCACTACTAGGTCTGTATTTCAAAGAGATCATAAAAAAAAGGGGAAAAAAGACCTACATGTACAAAAAATATTTATAGCAGCTCTTTTTGTGGTGGCAAAAAACTGGAACTTGAGGGGCTGCCCATCAATTGGGGAATGGCTGAACAAGTTGTGGTTTATGAATGTAATGGAATACTATTGTGCTATAAGAAATGAAAAGCAAGATGCTTTCAGAAAAACCTGGAAAGACTTATATGAACTGATACTGAGTGAAGTGAGCAGAACCAGGAGAACATTGCACACAGAAACAGTAACAGTGCAAATATCAGCTATGATTGGCTTAGTTCTTCTCAGCAATACAATGATCTAAAACAATTCCAAAAGACGCATCATGAAAAATTCTATCCACATTCAAAAAGAGTACTATGGAGTCTAGATGCAGATTGAAGCATACTATTTTCACTTTTTTGTGGCTTTTCCATTTTGTTCTGTTTCTTCTTTCACAACATGCCTAATGTGGAAATATGTTTACCTGATTGAACATGTATAAACTATATATCAGATTGTTTGCTGTTTTGGAGAGGAGGGATGGGAAGGAGGGAGGGAGAAAAAATTTGAAACTCAAAACCTTATAAAAATGAACATTGAAAACTATCTTCACATGTAATTGGAAAAAAAAATATTACTTAACCAAAAATTTGCCTCTGCTTATTCCCTCAATTTATTTTTCTTGCCTTATTGCTTTAACTAATATTTCTGGCACTGTATCAACAATAGAGGTGATAATGGACATCCTTGCTTTACCCTTTTCTTACTGGAAAGGACTCTCGTTTATCTCTCACTACATATAATTCCAGATGTTGGCTTTCAATAGATACTTCTCATCATAATGAGAAAAGGTCCATTTATTCCTTGTTTTCTGTTTTTTTAATAACAGAAATAAATATTTTATTTGATCAATCATTTTCCTACTGATATCTATTGATATAATCTTATAATTTTATTGTTATTGTTATTAATGGTCAATTATGTTTATATTTTTTCTGATATTGAATCCAACCTGGAATAAATCTGACCTGGTTATGGTGTATAACCTTTTTGATATGTTGCTATAGTCTCTTTGCTAATGTTTTACTTAAAATTTTTGTAACTATTCATTAAGGATATTGATCTATAGCTTTATTTATCTAGTTTACTTCTCTTTGGTTTAGATAGCAAAAACATTTTCGTCTTAGAAGACATTTGGTAGGATCCCTTTTATTCCTATTTTTACAGGCAGTTTTATGGTATTGTTCTTTCAGTGATTGATATTATGCACTTATAAATCCATCCGATCTAGGCCATGTCGAAAAGTATAGCTAAGACAGAAGAATTGGCTGTGAATCAGTAATCATTAATGTGGTGTCAATGAGGCAATCCAAGACAAGGCAAGAAATTCACACAGCAATGCCAGGGTAAGGTCCTCATTAGCTGTGGTGGTGGTGGTGTATATAGGAGATAATGGCCCAGAATAATGCCTAGACATAAGTATTCCTTTAAAGAATGCAGAAAAAAGCAACGACCTAGGGAAAAAAAAAAAACTAAAGGACGTCAATCTCAATTAGTCATTAAGCAGCCACGAAATGCTCTTATAGTCTAAAATAACCAAGTAATATTTATTAAAAGGGAAGGATAGATTGGGAAGAGTATGGGTGAGAGCAACCAAAAGCTGATACAGAAATGGATATACTTTTATCGATGGAAATGACACTAAAGATGCATTCTCATCTGTACCTTACCAACTACTGGCTATGGACTTTCTTCCCTCCCTCCCTCCCTTCCTCCCTTCCTCTCTTCCACTTTTCTTTTGATTCTTTCTTCATCCTTTCCTTCCTTCCTCCCTTCCTTCCTTCCCTCCTCCCTTCCTTCCTTCCCTCCTTCCTTCCTTCCCTCCTTCTTTCCTCCCTTCCTTCCCTCCTTCCTTCCTTCCCTCCTTCCTTCCTTCCTTCCTTCCTTCCTTCCTTCCTTCCTTCCTTCCTTCCTTCCTTCCTTCCTTCCTTCCTTCCTGCCTTCCTTCCTATCTTCTTTTCTTCCTGCCTTCTTTCCTTTCTTCCCTCCATCTCTCCCTTCCTCCCTCCCTCTCTTCCTTCTTTCCATACAAATTAAATTTTAATATTTTCATTTGCTGCAGTTGAGATGTTTTGGGAAATAAAATGACCTCTATAATGTTCATTAGCTCCTGAGGTGACACCTACGTAAGAAGACATTCTAGCTTCTATATCCAATCCAGGCTACTTTTTTCCTTAACCACTATTCTGCCTTGATGATTGAAAGGGAAATCAGGAGAAAAAGAGCTGGAGTGTGAATGCCAGGCAAGGCTCATTCCATCCTAGCTTTTGATATTATTTCCATGAAAGATGTCTACTTTGAGATGTTCCTTTTAAAAATTTCCATCCTTTCTTCTTTGGAGATTATGGGGAGGGTCTTTAAAAATCCCAATCACCCAATGGGTATCTGATTTCTGAAAAAGGGCAAACCTTCCTAATTTGCTTAGAATATCCTAAATACATACAACTCATAATTCAACCTCAAATTTTACTTTTGTTTGGTCTAGAGCTGTGATTCCATCTCTCTCAGGAGTTCCTGGAAGAGAAACTCAGTCCATCGATGCAGAAGGCAGCCCAGCAACTCATCTCCAATGTAAAGTTTTCAGATTCAGTGTCTTGAGCATTATATGATCATAGATCTGGAGCTTGGAGGGATATTAGAAGAACATTTGCTTCTGCCCTAGGGCAAAGGTGGGGAACCTACTACGGCCCTCTAGATCCATAAGTGTGGCCTTTTGACCAAATCCAGGATTTATTTGTTGTGTAAAATTTGGATTCTGTCAAAAGCTATAGAAGGCCACACGTGGCCCCAAGGCCACGGATTCCCAACCCTCGATCTAGGGCAAACCTTCCATTTTACAGATGGGCAAACTGAAGCTCAGCATGGTAAGATGACTTGCTGAAAGTCACACAATGGCAAAAGCAGGATTCCAATCCCGGGCCTCAGATCCAGCCCTTCTTCCTAAAGCTAGTATGTGTAAGAGGCAAGTCCTGAACCCTGGTCTTCTTGATGTCAAGGGTGTCCATCTGGCCACTGCCTCCCTTACACTGTTGCCCATCTAACTTGGCCTTACTACTTTGTTTCATTGGGCCAATTTGACCCTGAAAACGATGTGTTAAACTCTGTTCACAAAGCCAAGTCCTTAGCTGAAGATTAGCACTCACTCGGAGAGATTCCAGGCAGCCTAGTTAAATTCCTAACACGCTTTCCGAGGAACATGGCTCTCCCTTCTCCGCATGATGGTGTTACACTTAATCCCGTCAGGCAGCATTGGCCTGGTTTCACATAGCACTCAGGAATTTTTTTTTCATGTTGTCATCTTTTTAATGTTGATGAAAAGAAATCTTTCAGGATCCAGGGTCCTAGGACTGTGAAACCTTGCAGCACTGTGGTATGGAAAAGAACATTGGGTCTGGACTCAGAGGTGCTGGCCTAGATCTGCTATTTGCTGCTTTTCTGACCTTGGGTAAATCACTTAAACACTCTGGGACTCGGTTTCCTCATCTGTAAAAAGAGGGGGTTGGGCTAGGTGGCTTCTGATTTGGAATTTAAAAATCTATGATCCTGTGACTTTTGAAATGTTCACTAAGAAAAATCCTTTTCAGTTTCTGCATGAAAACCCCTCTTGCAAGATTCATAGATGTCAACCTTTTGCTCCCCTGCCGGGGCCTGGAGCTGCCCTTCAAAGTGTCTTTGGCGCTTCATAGGGGCTGCCCTGATGACCTCATCCAAGACTCATTTCCAGAACTCAGTGTCACTTTGGCAACATCTCTGTAGCCAGTAGAGGCAAAAAAGAGGCACCTTGTGATCAGGGATATCTGCAGTAGTTGGAAAATCTGGAGGTGAGGAGGGGATTGGCCTCATGGGGAGGGGGAGGGAACCCAAGCTTCCTCTCGTGTGTCTCATCTGTCTATTTCTTTTCTTTTTTTGGAGGAGGGCATGGGCACACATGTGAGCATTTATGTAATGCTTGGATTTTATTTCTCAGATAAAGGGTTGTGTACACACAGCTGGCATGGTTCAAATCCGCTGTTCAGTGAACACATTTTCTTAGCCAAATGTCTCTGCACATGAATGCTACCCTGTCACAATGAAACCTCCCAGGTTGGTAATTTAGCCTGCTGGACAGGGTTCGTTATGGAAAACAGGAGGAAGAGTAGTAGGTAGGAAGCCTCCCTCTGCTGATAGTGGATCTCTCCAAAGACTTATAGCCTTTGGGGTATATAGCATATGCTCTCCATATTTTCTCTAAGAAGTTGAGAGGTTTGACCTTTAAAATCTGCTTACAAATGACCTGAAAAAATGTGATCCAGTAAAACACAACAATATAAAGCACATTTACTAGATACCTCTTGTGTGTAGAACTCTGTGCTAAGTGCTGTGGGAAATAGCAAGAAAGCTAAGGCCCAATCCCTGCATTCCAGGCAGGAGGGGCATAAGACATGGAAATAGTTAGCTGAAGAAGGGCAGCTTGACCTAGTGGAGAAGGTGACCTGGAGTCAGGAAGAACTGAGTTTGAATCCCAACCTTACACACTTCCCACCTATGTGACCCTGGGCCATGACATCTTTCAGCCTCAGTTTACTTATTTGCAAAATGAGAATCATCATAGCATCTATTGATGAGAAGCAGCAAGGTAGTAGATGGGAAACTTGCCTTTGAATTGGAACAAACTGGGTTCAATTAATACCTCAGAGACATACTGTCTGGGTGACCCTGGACAAATCGCTTAACTTCTCACTTTTCAGTCCCAGGCAGCTCTTAAGATAGGTATTCTTCTTCTTTTCAAATTTATTTTTTATTTTTAGTTTACAACATTCAGTTCCACAAGTTTTTGAGTTCCAAATAAGATAGGTGTTCTTAACTAATTTTATGTCATGGACCCCTTATGGTAGCCTGGTGAAGCCCATGGGCCCCTTCTCAGAATATTGTTTGAAATTTGTAAAACACATAGAATTATAAAGGGAAGCAATTATATTGAAATAAAGATGAATTTTTTCTCATCCAAGTTCACAGACCCCCTGAGATCTATCATTTATATAATTCCTAGTTTTATACATTTCCTATATTTATACAAATCCTAATTCCAAGGCAAGTTTCCCATCTACATTTATATGTACTATCTATTTGTCAGTTCTTTCTCTGGGTGCAAATAGAGTCTTTATATGTCCTTGCTAATTAATTTGGGTATTTATAATAATCAAAATAACTTATTCAAGCAGTCATTCTTAAAACAGCATTGTTGTTACTACATACAATGTTCTCTTGGTTCTGCTCATTTCACTCTTGATTATTTCTTGCAAGTCTTTCCATGTTTTTCTAAGATCTGAGTATAAATTGCAGAACAGTTGCAGTTCTGCATTGGTAGAGGAAATTTCCTCACTGGAGTGCCCTATACCAACGAAATCATAGGTTTAGATCTTCTTTCCTACCTCCCCCCTCCACTTTGCCAAACCCAAACCAAAAATAATTAGCATCTACCTTACAAGGTGTTTTGAGGAGCAATCAGTCAACAGGCATTTATTATGTGCCAGGCACTGTAGTGAGCACTGGGGATAAAAGAAGGGTAAGAATAGCACCTGTCTCTAAGGAACTTACATTCTAATGGGGGATGCAACATGTAAGTAACATACAACATACATACAGAGTAGATGGTGCTAGCAGCCGGGGTGGTGGGGTGGGGGACAAAGAAAGGCTTACTGTTTATAGGAAGGGGAATTGAGTTAGGTCTTGAAAGAAGTCAGGGGAACTAAGAGGTAGAACAGATGAGGGAGATGGAAAGGATGTTAAAGGAACAGCAAGTTGGCCAGTGGAGCTAGATTATGGAGTTCATGGAGATGAGGAAAGCGTAAGAAGGCTGGAAAGGGACCAGGCTGTGGAAAGCTTTAAATGTCAACCAGAAGAGTTTGTATTTGATTCTGGAGGTAACAGGAAACTATTGGAGCTCACTGAGCAAGAGGGAGAGGTGATATGGTCAGACCTATGTTTTAGGAAAATCACTTTGGCTTCTGAACAGAGGATAGACTGGAGTAGGGAGAGACTTGAGGCAAAGAGACAAGTTAGAAGGCTGTTGCCATAGTCCATGCAAAAGGTAACGAGGGTCTGAATCAGGGTGCTGGCTGTGAGTGGAGAGGAGATGTATACAAGAATTTGCGGAAGGTAGAAACAGTAAGATGGCAACAGATTGGATATGTCAGATGAGTGAGAGAATTTGAGGATGACACCAAAGTCCAAAGCCTGGATGATTGGGAGAATGATAGCCTGGGTGGTTGCTGGTGGCCTCAACAGGAATAGAAGACAGGAGTAATTGGAAGAGGTGTGAGTAGGGAGGGAGAAGAGAAAGAACATGAGTTCTGCTTTGGGCATATTGTGTTAAAGACAAATGAACCAATGAAAAATGCATTTGTTAAGTGCTTCTGATGTGCCAAGCACTGTGGTAAGCCCTAAGGATACAAACAGAAATGCAAAATAGGCAAGGAGCCTTCACATTCCACTGGGAGTCACTACTTGTGGTATATTTCAGCTGCAAGTAGGCTGGAAGGATCTCATGCTTCTTAGGGTATAGCAGTAAATCATATGGTAATGTATTTTCTTTAATGCCTCTTCACTAATATAACCATATCCATTTCTGATTTTGAATTATTGGATGATTCCAAGGATTTTGGTGAAAAGGACTTTCTTTTCTTGGTCTTCAATAGCTATGGCTGATGATGTCCTTGGGGCTTGTGAAAGCACCCGACAGGTGGCATCTCCACAGGGGATGCTTCCTAGGGTGATGGCCACAGGGTTGGGCTGGAAGCAGGACCAGGGTTCGGGTATGTCCTTACCTCCCCACTAGTGTCGGCAATGTTTGGTCAGTGGTACTGAGTAGGGCATATAGATAGCTCAGTGGGCAGAGTGCTGAAAAAGCAGAATTCCTCTTCCACATTGCGGTCTGATGAAACTTAAAGACAACGATGACCGCACCTCTTTTCCCCAACTCTCATCTATAGGCTAAACTCTTACTTCTTTTAAATGATCTTTTTTGCAGCATAATTTTGGGGTTCTTCACCATCCTGTTTACTCTCTCCTGGTTTATCTTCAGTTTATCAATATCTTTCCTAAAATGTGACTGAACACAGTATTCCTGGTATGGCCTGATCCAGGGAACGGACACCCTGTCACCTCCCTAATTTGCCTAAGGTTGCATGGTTGTCATACCTCACATCTAGAACTTGTTCCTGGGTCTTCTGACTCGAGATCTAGATGCAAACATTTCAATGTGAAGTAATTATGGTTCTCTTGTAATGTAGAAGCTTCTAATCTCTCGTCCTATTTTTCTGGAATGATATCTATAGAAAACTATTTACTGGGCAAGATAATGTGACGGTATTTACTGCATTTTGTTTTTCATCTCAACTCTTTCCTCTATAAGGGCAGTCCATTTCCCTTCCAATAAATTCTCCCGGAGATCATTCTCGGCCCCTTTCTCAGACTGTCCCATAAACTTCCTTGGGCTGGGAAACTTGCCAGACTCCGCATATTTCAACCGAGCTAGCCTCAGAAAGCAAAACTCACCGGATGTGTGTCAATTTCCTGCCCTTCCCTAACAACAATAACTGAATCCATCCACCAGGATGCTGGCTAAGCGCTCTTGTGTGCTCACATGTGACTCCGTCGCCTATGATAAGATGCAAAGAAAGCAATTTACAAGAAGTAACTGAAAACTGGGTTCCTGTGACCGACAGGAAATATTTCTCCTGCTTCGATGAACCTTCTCTACCTCTCCCTTTTAGACAAGCATGACTCTCATAAGATGATTTCACAATTAATATCATTAACATGTATTATAGTCAAACTCCACTATAAAAATCATGAAACACCATAGTAATGTCGTTCAGTCTATCTCCCATAGAACTACCTGCCCCCTATAATGTTATTTCACCTAAAATCCTGTTTTGTTGTTGATGATGAATCATCTTCAGTCATGTCTGACTCTTTGTGCTCCATTTGGGCTTTTCTTGGCAAAGATACTAGATAAGTTTGCCATTTCCTTCTCCAGCTGGTTTCATAGATGAGGAAATGGAAGCAAACAGGGTTAAGTGACTTGCCCAGGGTCACACAGCTAGCAAGTGTCTGAGGTCAGATTCGAACTCATAAAGATGAATCTTTCTGACTCCAGACCTGGTATCCACTGAGTCATCTAGCAGCCTCCCCAGCCCCGCCCCCCCCATCCTGTTTTAATGGAACCACTCAAGGGTATTAGCCTTCGTGTGAACAAGTTTGTCTGTTTTTTTCTTTTAAGAGAAAATCAGGGTTAAGTGACTTGCCCAGGGTCACACAGCTAGTAAGTGTTGAGTGTCTGAGGCTGGATTTGAACTCAGGTCCTCCTGACTCCAGTGCTAAGTCTTGAGGAAAACTTTGGTGGCTGTTCCACCAGGATGTTCACTGGCAAACGAGTGCCCTAAATTAACTGGTTTTCCTGTTCTTGGAGAATGCTTTACTTCTAAGGAGGTTGGTATGCATCTTAATAGTTGTCCTCAGAGGTTAATAGATTTAGAGCTGGAAAGAATCTTAACAGATCATCTAGTTCAGGGGTGGGGAAGCTACAGCCTCGAGGCCACATGTGGCCCTCTAGGTCCTCAAGTGCAGCCCACAGAACAAATCCCCTTAATAAAAGGATAATAATAATAAATAATGATTAAATAAAATAAAATAATTCAATCAATAATAAAAGGTTCCCCACCCCTAGATTCTAGTTCAAACCTTTTATTTTACAGATAAGGAAAAGGAGACTCAGAAACATGAATTAACTTGCTGAAATTCAGCCAGGTAGTAAAGAATAGAACCAGGACTGGAGCGAGTACTTTATGCTTTATTTTCTCTGCAGAGCTTCTCTCCCCAGGTCTGTTTCTAACTGGCCTTGAGTTTTCAGAGAATTTGCCTGATCACAACACCTTGGCCCTGTTTCATTTGCCAGCTGAACAGCTATAATCATCACGCTGATCCGGTGTCTGCCTTTTTCCATTCCACAAACCTTTGTTCAGTGCCTGAATCGTGCCAGGTGCCAGGCTGGGAACTGTGCCGTGCACAGCGGTAGTAAGAAACTCAGTCCTTGACCCCATGGAGCTTCAGGATAGTAGGGGAATATGACGCATCCACAAAGAAGTAAGATATGATAAGGATATTAGGGTCTCAAAGAATTTCACTGATTTAACCCAAACTATAGTTTAACACACACATATTAGTATATGTGTTTATTTTACTGTGAATATTATAATACACATAAAATTTAACCAATTCAGGGATATAGAATAACATATATTTAATAATAACTGCCATTTATAAAGTGCTTTGAGGTTTGCAAAGCATTTGGCATATATTGTTTTATTTGAGCCTCACAAAAACCCAGTGAAGCAGGTGATGTTATTATCCCCATTTTTCAGATGAGGAAACTGAGTCTGAGAAGAGTTAAGTGACTTGCCCAGGGTCACACAGCTGGTAAATGTTAGAAGCAGGATTCCCAGACTCCAAATCTCAGGCTAGGGTGACTAAACCACTCAGCAGCCGTTATAATATCTGCGTAAAAGTTAAATTAATTCATGGATACATAGAGAAATACACACACACACACACACACACACACACACACACACACACACACACATATGGATGCTTAAATATGTACTTGTCTCCCCCAGGAGAATATAAGCTACTTGAGATCAGGGACTCTCCTTTTTAGCTTCTTATCTCTGGTCTCTTGAATATCTGGCATATTGCACCTTCTTAATAAATGCATATTGATTGGAGAGCAGTATGAATGAAGTATTATGGGAATTCAGGGAAGGAATCAAGCACATCTGTTGAGGACATCGTGTGGTTATTGGTTGTCCTTTGTTCTCGAAGAGGACCATGATACCGGGAAGATGTTGCAATGGCTTGCAAGAGAATTGGATTTAAGTGAGGGAGGGCTGTGCAAAGTCACTCTAACAATAATGTTGCTAACAGCTACTGTGGCTGTGTAAGTCCAACAACCAGAGCACACAGAAGGGCTGCCAACACAGGTTCTTTGATCTGCTTTTCCAAGGAAAACAACTTTTAAGGGGTTAACAATCTCAGTTTAATTAAACATACATATATCATTCACTTAGTTCAAGGGGAGAAGATCAGCCTCCTAAACTTCAGGGCAATTACAAAAAGAAATTACAACCATACCTTATAAACAGAGCAAATAACACAAACCAATCTATCCATAGCAATACATAGTTGCCAGAGAAACATCAACATCTGGGTAATCTATCAAAGCCGGGTTGGGGGGGCGGGGAATGCTGTTTCAATGGCTTGCCTAGAGCTTCATCACTCTTTCAATGAGTGTACCCCCCAAAAGTGAAATGCCAACCTTCCAACACATATACCCTGTTCAGGACCCTGAGGGCTGGGCCCAATTTAGTTAGCATTTAGGGTGTGAGAAAGTTCCTCAACCACCTGCACCATATCAAGTACAAATCAATGATTCCTGATTGTCTTAGTGCTGAGAAATACTCCACTTTACCAGCCCCATTCAAACAAAGGCCAGGCTCATTTAAGGCACTTAAGAGAAGGCCAGCAAAAAATCCTACCCAGATTACCATTACAATCATCAACCTCACTTTCTCCTCCACAGCCATCTGGGCCCAGTGGCCAGATGTAGATCAGGATGACTGGAGATGACCCCTTGAGGACATCAAAGAGTACTTCATGGAAGAGGTGGCATTTGAGCAGAATTTCAAATGAAAAGGAAGAGCCTGGGGCAAGGATGAAAGTGGGGGGGGGTGGCATTTGAGGTGGAGGGGAAAGCATGACAAAAGGTATATATGTGGGGAAGCAGGGCATATACAAAAATTTGAGTTGCTATAAAGTTTCCGTGACTGTTGTCTTGCTTATCTGAGGGGTGTGAGGCCCGACCTCAGAGTTGCTTTATTTTTGTGATTTAGAGTGTTTTTTTTTCCAGCTAGTTGGCTCTGTGGATAGAGTGCTGAGCTAGGAAGTCAGGAAGATCTATGTTCAAATTTAGCCTCTGACATTTACAAACTGTATCAATTGACTTCAGTTTCCTTTATTGTAAAAAGACTATAATAATAACACCTATCTCTTACAGTTGTCATGATGATCAAATATTCATAAAATATTCAATATTTGTAAAGCCTGACACACAGTAGGTATAATATAAATGCTAAGTATGATGATGATGATGTCTATTGATAGTCTGGACTTCTTACTTTGAAAACTTCCTGCTCATATCCTTTGACCATTTATCAACTCAACATTGGCTATTATTCTTATAAATTTGAGTCAGTTCCTTTTACATATTATAAATGGGATGTTTATTAGAGAAATTTATTGTGAAGTTTTTTTTTCTCCCATTTCTCTTCTTCTTTTCTGATTTTAACTGCATTGGTTTTGTTTTACAAAAAAATTTTAAAATTTTATGTAAGCAAAATTGTCCATTTTACCTTTTGTGATCTTTTCTGTCCCAGGTCATGGATTCTTTTCCTCTCCAACATCTGACAGAAAATTTCTTCATTACTTTTCTAATTTGTGATGTCACCTTTAATATCTAAGTCATATACTTACTTGGAGCTTATCTTGGTATGTGATCTGAGATACTGTTCTATACTCAGTTTCCACCAGACTGCTTTCCCATCAATCAGTTTTTACAAAGGTATATTACTTTAAAGAGTATTACTCATTCCCAACACCTCAGGAGCACACCCTTCCCTATAGTACCTCGATCTCTTGGGAGAGTAGGCTCAGATTTAACAGTTTCCACAAAGCTTTCGTCCTACCACATTCATGTTCAAATGTGGCATCATTGCTAGATAAATCCAAGTCTCAGCTACCAATGGTTGGATTTCAAGTGTTCCCTGTTCCTTAAACCTTGGTGTTGGACTAGCTGACTACAAAACACAGCATGGACTCTCCTTCCAGACCTCTAATGACTCACTCTCTTGACCTTCTAAAGCTCACAAGGAAATAGCTACTTTGATTCTCTTTCTCCTAAACCTAGAAAAAAAAACACAACAACAGAAGCCTCTATTCCTAGGCTACATGTAGGACTCTAATGAGAAGGGCTTGAGGCTTCTCTCATTCCAGAATTGTCTTTCTTCTCTTACTGGTATGTGGTCAGTCAGGAAATCATCTGACCAAAAAAGGACAGACCCAGGCTGATTGTGCCTTTGAATACCCCCATACTATACCTCCATAACCCATCAAAGAGGCTCTTCTTCACCATGTAGTTAGTGGAAGGGGATCAGCTAAAGAATGTCTGTGCTTGCTCCAAAGTTCACTTGGGTTTCATTAGCTGAACACTTTGTGCATGCTCATGGTGGCTAGGCTCATTAGCCAGTCTCCAGTTATGCATGGATAAACTTTCTTTGAACCTAAGGAGATTTGTAGACTGCTACTTCCATTATATAAGCAACCTTAATCAATTATCTAGTCTTGTGAGTTGATCTAGGTTAGATGGAAAGCCCAAAGTGATCTAGAAGCTTATGGCTGTTTTAGGGAGCCAGGAACAAGGGGAAGAAAGAGACAATTCAATATCTGATAGGAAGTGAATTCTTTTTATTCTCTATAAAAGGCAGACGTTATTGTAACATGGCTTAACATGTACCATGTTGACCAAGAGTCTCTCTGTGTGTCCATCAGTCTCTCTGTCACTGTCTCTGACTCTGTCTCTCTGTCACTGTGTCTCTGATTCTCTCTCTCTCTCTCCCCCATCTCTGTCTCTCACCCTCTTTGTCTCTGTCTCTCTCTTTCTCTATCTCCCCCTGTCTCTGTCACCATCTGTCTCTTTCCCTCTCTCTCTGTCTCTCTCCCTCTTTCTCTGTCTCTCTCTCTGTCTGTCTGTGTCTCTGTCTCTGTCTCTCTCATGTGTGTGTACACACTCACACATACACACACCATCAGCCATTGTATTTAAAGATGATACTCCTTATGGCAAGGCCATCTGTATAGGAAACTGTGGCTCTGAGGTTCAATTTATCATCCACAGTTAAGTTGGCACCGTGGCCACAGGCAGATGTTTTCTGCTCTGCCGTTGCCTTGGTTGTTTGTAGAACCATCCTGTTTGGTCCCCTTAGACTTGCAATGTGCCCCCAAGCCGTTGCCCAGGAAGAGACTCCCCATCCCTGATAGTTGCATGTATTTTGACTCTTCTGGAACGTCTTATCTGCCTGCTGTTTGTTAGCTGTGAACACAAGCCTTATCCTTCCCGGTGTCTCTGTGAAACTATTCAGTCCTGAGCCTGGTTCTGGATTTCATAGCTGGAGAAAGATTTGGAGAAAGTGGAGACTATTCAAAGAAAAGCCATGAAGATGATCAAAGTAACTGGGAGTCTTTAGGTTAGAAACAAAGACAAGGCAAGGTACAGGGGGAGCATCAGAAACATGGTTATCTAACATCCGAATATCTTCCTCCCAGAAGATCATGAGTGGCATATGTTCTCTTTCTTTAGAGATAACAAGAAGAACAAGAAGAAATATTAACTATGGTATGTAAAGCTGGAGGAGATTCAGAGGTCATCTAAGCCAGGGATTCATAACATGGGGTCCATGAATCCCTAGGGAGTACATAAGAATAGATTCCAGAGGGTCCATGAACTTGGATGGGGAAAGAAATTACATCTTTATTTTCACTAACCTTTGGTTTCCTTTGTAATGCTATGTTTTATTTTATGCATTTAAAAACATTATCCTCAGAAGGGATCCATTGGCTTTATTAGTCTGCCCAAGGGGTCTATGACACAAAAGAGGTTAAGACCCCTGAACTGGGCCAACTCTTTATTTTAAAAATTAGGTCACTGAGGCTTAGAGAGGTTAAACATTGTGGAAGACCACAGTATTAGCAAGCAGAAATGTCAGAATTCGAATCCGGGTCCTCTGACTACGATTATAGTGAGTTTTCTTTTTTAAATGTAATGCAATTCTATTTTCAATTCTGAATATAGTGATTTCTTAACTATACCACAATGCTTTTTGGATTGTCAACAATATTTATTTAGTGTTTCTTGTAGTTGAAATACTATACTAAGGATATGCTATATAAGACACATGCTATTTATTTATCCTCTTAGGATCTAACTGGGAAAACACAAGATGCACACAGGAAATGGGAAGAGTTATAATGAAGTTGGTTGTTATCATTTTAAGCAAGGGATGAGCAGGTCTGCACCTGTCTGTTCATTGTTGTGAAACTATAAGGGGCCAACCTCACTCCAAGAGTGAAGCATACAACCACAGGAACTCAAAAGGAAAGAAAACTCCCTTGGTCTCTACTATTTTGGGTGTTTTTTCTCAATTACATGTAAAGATAGCTTTCAACATTCATTTTTGTAAAATTTTGAGTTCCAAATTTTGTTCCCTCCCTCCCTCCTCCACTCCCCAAGACAGCAAGCAATCTCATATAGGTTATACACATAAAACCATGTTAAACATATTTCCAGATTGGTCATGTTGTGAAAGAAGATTCAGAACAAATAGGAAAAACCATGAGAAAGGAAAAAAACAACTCAAAGTCAAAAGAACATGCTTCAATCTGCATTCAGACTCCATGGCTCCCTCTCTAGATGTGGTTAGCATTTTCCATCGTGAGTCTTTTGGAATTGTCTTGGATCATTGTATTGCTAAGAAGAGCTAAGTCTATCATAGTTGATCATTGTGCAATGTTGCTGTTACTGTGTACAATGTTCTCTTGTTCTGCTTGCTTCCCTCAGCATCAGTTCATGTAAGTCTTTCCAGGTTTTTCTGAAATTCACTTGCTTTTCATTTCTTATAGCGCAATAGTATTTGATTACATTCATATAACACAACTTGTTCAGCCATTCCCCAACTGAAGGGCATCCCCTCAATTTCCAATTCTTTGCTGCCACAAAAAAAAGAGCTGCTATAAATATTTTTGTACGTGTAGGTCCTTTTCCCTTTTTATGATCTCCTTGGGATATAGACCTAGTAGTAGTATTGCTGGATCAAAGGGTATGCACAGTTTGGTTACCTTTTGGGCATAGTTCCAAGTTGCTCTCCAGAATGGGTAGATCAGTTCACAACTCCACCAAAATGCACTAGTGTTCCAATTTTCCCACATCTTCTCCAATGTTTATCATTTTTCCTTTTCTGTCATATTAGCCAATCTGATAGGTATGAGGTGGTACCTCAGGGTTGCTTTAATTTGCATTTTTCTAATATAGAGCATTTTTTCATATGATTATAGATAGCTTTAAAAGTCTTTATCTGAAAACTGCCTGTTCATTCCTTTTGACCATTTATCCATTGGGGAATAACTTATATTCTTATAAATTTTGGTCCCTACTATCTTGTTCTCCACCGTTCTCAGCTAACATATTTTAACCAGCAAGGTTATGTCCAGCTGAGAGATTGTGTCTGTTCTATATTAGAAGGCGACACCACTTCAATGATTATGGTGACCAGAGAAGAATGGCTGTTTCCTTTTTTAAACAATGTCAATTAAAAAATTGAATACCAGATAGCTTTTGAGGAGATGCTTCTAATGGTTTGACTAATGTCAGCTCAGTAGAAGAACTTATTTTTTCAGCTGTTCAATATTACCGGCCCATCTGCACACTGGGCATTAGAGGACCTCAGTTATGGTGACAGGAACCTATTTTGATCCACGGTTCTTAACAAAAACTTTTTTGAGGAGGGGAGGGGTAAAAATATGAACAGACTAGGTGGGTGCAGCACAACAGAGCATTCTATAGAGTTTTTCTTGTTGGTCTTTTAAGTTCTCAGAGGAGTATAGATGGACATGATAGAGACAGGTTGTGAGATGTTGCCTCATTAGTTATTTAGCAGGACTGTTGAGTGTGGATTAATGTGTTGACTTGGACAAAATTTTAAAAGGCCTTAGGGTTAATCTTCTCCAACAATTTGATTATAGAATCACAGAATCTGAGAATCAGAAGGATCCCAGCAGCCATCTAGACCAGCCCATTTACGAAAGGAATCCTAGCTATCGCATACTTGACAATGGGTTGTCCAACCTCTTCTTGAAGACTTCCAATGAGGGTAACACACTTCCTCTAGAGGCAGCTCATTGCACTTTTGGACAGTTCTCATTGTTAACAAGGTTCTCCTAGCATCCCTCTTAAATCTTTGTAATCCCTCTTTGTAACTTACGGCCATTTTTTCCTGGTTCTTCCCTCTATGTCTAAACACTAATCCCTCTTCTATGTGACAGCCCTTCATATACTTGAGAAAAATAGTCACGTCCTCCTAGCAGAAGCATCAAGACACGCTGAAGGGAAGATGGGAGGCAGAAGGTGAAATCAAAGGGGAAAGTACTAGCAGCTGGCAGAGGGATTAGGAAGGGTCTCTTGTAGAAGATACGAGTTGAGTCACCATGGGCAACTAGGTGGCACAGTGGATAAAATGCTGGCCCTAGAGTCAAGAAGACCTAAGTTCACTTAGCCTCGAACAAAACCTAGTTGTGTGACTTTGGTTGTCATTTAACCCCCTTCATCCTCAGTTTCTAAATTTGTAAAATGATGATAATAAACAATAATATAGAATAATAAATACAAATAAATCATATAAATACTAAAAATTATGAATAAACAATAAAATGATAGCCCTTACCTCAGACAGTTATTGTTAGGATGAACTTATATAATGCATGTAAATTGCTTTGCAAACCTTAGGTATAAAAATGCTAGCCATTATTATTTTAAGGCAAGGACACTGAGTGAGCTTCAGAGACATTAACTGGTTTAGGATTATAGGTGAGAATTAGGATTTAGAGATGGAAAGAGCCTTAGAGGTCATCTAGTCCAAATACCTCATTTCACATTGGAGGAAACAGGTTCAGAGAGGTTAAGTCACTTGTTCAAGGTCACAAAGGCAGAGTCAAGATTTAAACCCAAATCCTCTGACTCTAGGGCCAGCACTCACTGTAATACATCAAAGGTGGGATTTGAATCTAGGTCTTCATTCCAAATCTAGCCACCTTTCCACTGTACCAAAGTCACACACCTAGTAGCTTGGCTAAGACATCCTTCTACAATTTTTGTCTCAAGTAAATAGCAATCCATTTCCAGAAACCATTGCAACTGGTAATCAACAGGTGCACCAGTGTGACTTATACTGAAAGGTTTTAGGTAAAATTTCCTAATAACTCCACTGCAACTCAAATAGAAACAGGGCTACCAAATCAAATGTAAGGATCCCTGTGAGCCACACATATTATCATTATCTGTGTTCTATTGTATTTATATTTATTTATTTTTTGAAGTTTATTTATATTTACTTACTTTTCATAAATGTTTTTTAAAATATTTATTTCTATTTCCCTATTACATTTAAACACTCACAAATTCTGTGGGCCACATTCGGCCTGTGTGTTTGACTCTCGTGCTCTATAAGCCACTTTGAGAGAGTTGGCTTCAATCAAGAGAAGTTCTTTCCTAGAATGGTCCTGCAAAATTAATTTAGATTCTAGGTTACTCTCCAGGGAAAAGTAGGCTACTACGGGCGGATTATACAGGCAGTGTCTATACTCCTTTGAAAACTTTCCAGCTACAGAATCCAGTCTGTGCATTCAGAAATAGTTGGCAGCCAATGGATTCATAAACATGATTCCCAGATGCATTATATGGTTGTCTGGATAAGATTTCATACTGACCACCCTCTGGTCAACTATCTTCATGGCATCTTTTGTATACTCCCCTATCAACTCACACACAGGTGCCATCCTGATGCAGGCCTTTATCATCTCAGCCTAGGCTACTGCAATGATGGTCCTGACACACATCTCTCCCCAGTCTAATTCATCTTCTCTACTCAACTGCCAAGTCAATCATCTCCCACATTAGAATGGGATCTCCCCTGAGAACAGGGAGCCCATTTTTGCCTTTTTTTTTTGTATCCCTGTTGCTTAGCATAGTGCCTGACACAACATAAATACTTTAAATTAAATTAACAAGCATTTGCTTGTTGACAGACTGGATTAACAATGCAGTAGCTCCCCAAATTATATCATTTACAGACAACTAACACATGTTGATGGTTTGGGAAAGGCTTGGAATTCTTGAGGAGTCTCCCTGCTGATTTCCTTTCTTTACACAATTCCAGACATAGGCCACACTCTGATACTGTGTAGTTAAATGTATTACTTGATCAGCTCAAAGAAAGTGGGTCTAAGAGGTCTTCCAATATTAAAACTGCTGAGGATGCAGAGCAGCATGAGTTTCAGAAGTGACAGATGGCTCACAGCATTGCATTTGAGGCTGCTTTTCCAGTCTTACAGTCAATTATGTAGCAACAAGTCTTGAGCTGCAGTCTCTGGTGCTCTCTCTCTGAAGGCACAATTTAGGATGCTTATCAAGGAATGTTTATCTTTTAAGAGAGCCAGTTTGGTGTAGTGGATAGACAGATGGCCTGAGAATCAAGAAGACCTGGGTTTAAGTCCCTCCTGTGACACTGGTTGTGTTTTCCTGGGCAAGTCAGTAAGGATAATAACTAGCATTTATTATAACACTTTAAAGTTCGCAAAGTGTTTTACAAGTATAATCTCATTTGATCCTCAAAATAACCGAGTGTGTAAGTGTCATCATTATCCCTACTTTACAGATAAAAAAACAAAACTGAGGCAGACAGGTAAAGCGGTTTACTCAGTTAGTAAATAGTAAATCTGAACTTAAATCTTCCTGGTTCTAAAACTGTGAAATACAAAATAATTGTCAATTTGCATTGTAGAGAGAGTTTCTTTACAAAGCATGCTCTTTACCAATGAAATTATCAAAACGAATATACATGTAAACAAACAAAAAGTTATGCCAAGCTCTAGATGAGATTGCAGAGAAAGTGCCAATTGCTTTGCTAGGGGGCGTTTCCTCTTCCTTGATTTCTCTATCATGCAGTTGAAGAAATTTCTTAAACCAAACTTTGGACACAGATGGTACTATAATGTCTGAATCAGACAATTGATTGTGTCTATGAATTTGACTCATGAACAGTGAATGACTTGACTTTGGTGTGAAGCATGCATTCATTAATATATGCTAAATTAATATTTCATAAGAATTTCATAAGAAATCAATTTCATCTAATGTCTTAATTTTAGCATAAAGCATATGTGTGTTGACAGGAAGATCAAAGGATTTAGAGATGGAGGGATGAATGTTAAAGTTCATCAAATCAAACTTTCTCATTTACAGATAAAGAAATGGAGGGTCAGAGTCTGATTATCTTGCCTAAAATCATATTGGCATTTAATGGTAGTTTGGTCCTTTGATTCTGGGTTCAATACTTTTTTCACTACACATCTTTCTCCTGTTTAGCATATATTATACATATTAAGGCATGTTGAAGTACGTTGGGAGATTTCACACCCCAAAAGGGCTTGGTCTAATGGAATAATTCACTTGACAGTGGGTCAGCAGGATTGAAGGTCACATAAAATGAGTTAGCCAAACTAAAAGATGTACAGTTATCCCTTCCGCATCATGGGGAGGGGAAAGGGTAAGGGGCACGGTGCCCCTCGATCTGGAAAATCTGTGTAAAAGTTTTTGGCTGTCCATACCAGAGAAGAAATATGAATTATTATGATGTTAAAAGATAAAATATGTTGATATATAATACTATACATATATTTTATGCATCTCTAAGTTTCTAAACTTTTTCTGTGTCATCTATTGGCCTTCATGTGTTATCTGTAACTTTTGCAGAACTCCTCAAAAATGCTCTAATTTCTTATGCTTACCTGAGATGTATTGAAACCACAATGGGGAAAGTTACAATGTGGAAGAGGTAACTGTATTCACATACTAGGGAAACTTGCTTGTTGGTAGCAACTTTATCTTCCTATGGCACAAATCTTGGTTTTATAAAGCTTTTACAAAATTGTCCTCACCCAAATACAGAATATTAATGTGAGTTTGATTTATTTTTGTTTATTTTAACAAAGAAAAGAGTCAAGTAAAAATAGCCCCAATCACCTGAGCTATTACTGTGTAGTAATTCCAAAAGATGAATCCAAAAGATTCAAATGGGTTTTGGAGGTGTGTGTGTGTGCATACACACACACACACACACACACACACATATAGATATATGTGCAACCCTGCTGCAGTGGCAGTGGGGCCAGGCCACCAGAGGGAAAAAAGGGTGCTGCAGAGAGTGAAAAGAAGACATGGGCCAGGCGGAAGAGTATAGCACAGCTCCGTTTATTAAGCTGAGGGAAAGGGCTTATATACTTTTTAGGCAAGCAGATTAACAAGTTATCATGCGAAACATTTGTTACATTGCATGACTTCCTTGTGTTTTGTTTCCTTTTTGCTGTAACAATACCGTGTTAAAAGCCCACAGGTGGTGTTTAGCACGTGTGTGCCAACAAGGTTTGGAGAGCCTACAACCTGAGTTATCAGCCCATGGGCAAGAACAGGCTTCAGTGAAAACCTGGCTTGTATCTTATCCCAGAATGGACTCTCTCAGAGCTGGCCCTCTACCCAACCTTTGCATAGTGAAGTCTCTGTTATATATACGTATATAATAAATAAATAAATAAATATAAATATAAATATATACCACATATATATGTATATATATATACACATATGTTGAGGTTTAGTCTCTGCCCACCTAGGGCCAAAAACTGTCGGGGTTTCATGATGTGTTGTGGTGGAACTGTCTCAAAGAAGTCAGAGTCAGACTACCTTTAATCCAAGTATCGGCATTTATTGAGATTGACACCTC
>CM053623.1:265488999-265525492 GCA_028646595.1 Phalanger gymnotis | reverse complement strand
AAGAAAGAAAAAACATGTCGTGTGCATAGCAGAATATAAGAGAGGATTCAAAATAACTAACAATAAATTTTCATTTCAAGAAAGGCTGTATGATAAGTAATACACATTGTGTTGAGAATTATCCATCTTTTCTTTGCTTCCTTGTGAGTTTTCTTTTGTTCTCTGCTGTGCACTTTTTTTACTTTGTTCTTTTTCCCCCTCCCTCCCACCCCCAGAAGTTTAGATATGTTTCTCTATAGCTATAGATCTATACATGCACATATACGTACATGTATAGACATGTACTTTCCCAAACAAATTCTACTCCTGATCTTTGTTTTTATGTTTGCGCATATCTCTTGTTTCCTATCCCTCCTGCCTCCTCTACTTTATACCTTGCCCTCCTATCACTTGCCTACCCACCCCCAAGGATCCCTCTCCTGTTCTCCCATTCCCATAAATCTAAACACCATTCTATACCCCCTTTTACCTATTCCTTCATTCTCCCCTCTAAAAATCCCTCCCTTATCCTCTCCCCTCTCCTTATGCCACTACCATTTTATTTATTCTGAATTTAGAAGACTTTTATACTTTTCTAAATATATATGTATTGTTCTCTCTTAAACCCATTCCTGGTGAAAGTAGGTTACCAGAACTACCAGCCCTCCTGCTGCATCTAATTCCTCTGTATCCATTCTTCCTCTTGCACCTCATTTGTATAAAATAATTACTTTTTTAGCTGTTCCTAAATGGTTTTACTTTTTTTTTTTTTTAGAGGGGAGAAGGCAGGGTGATTGCGGTTAAGTGACTTGCCCAAGATCACACAGCTAATAAGTGTGTCAAATGTCTGAGGTCGGATTTGAGCTCGTGTCCTCCTAACTCTAGGGCCAGTGCTCTACTCACTGGGCCATGCAGCTGCTCTGGTTTTACTTTTTAAATTGGTGTCATAGTCAGGTTTACCCAAATCTTTCTTGTGAGTTATCCAATTATTAATAATAATCTTAGAGATACATTTTACATATATAAAAGGTAAACGGTTTGTCTTTATGAATCTCTTATAATCAGTCTTTGATATGTACCTTACATTTCTCTTGGTTCTTGTATGTTGAATCTTCCATTAAGTTCTGGATTTTTTTTTTTAACAAAGTCTTGAAAGTCTGAGAGTTTATCAAATGTCAATTTTTTTTTTGTTGTTCATGATAATACTTAACTTTGCAGGGTATATTTTTGGCTGGAGTCCCAGTTCTTTTGCTCTTCAAGATATTGTGTTCCAAGACCCGTGGTCCTTTAATATCTCCGCTGCTAGGTCATATTTAAATTGTTTTGATCTTGATGCTTTTAATATTTTACCCTTGAGCTAAGGGTTTCTGAATTTGACTATGATATTGCTATGAGTTTTCCTCATAGGATGTTTCTAAAGTGGTGATGGATGGATTATTTTCTATTTCTCCTCCCCGCCCCCCACCTTGTTCTAATGCTTCAGGAAAATTTTCTTTAATTATTTCTTGTATTGTTGCATCAAGATTCTTTTTTTGATCATAACTTTCTGTTAGTCTGATTATTTATATATTTTCTCTTCTTACTCTATTTTCCAAATCTGTTGTTTTTCTTTTAAAACTTTTCACTTTTTCTTCTATTTTTTCATTATTCATATTTTGTTTAATTGTTTTTTGATCTCTTATAATTTCACTGGTTTCTCTTTGCCCAATTCTAATTTTCAAGGTGTCATTTTCTTCCTTAAGATTCTGGATTTCTTTTTCTATTTGGTTGACTTTCCTTTCATAACCTTCTAGTTTTTCTTGGATTATTCTTTTTTTTTTCTTTTTAGTTTTTCCTCCATCTCTGTCATTTGATTTTTAAAGTCTCTTTTAAGATCTTCTATAAATTCTTTTTGGGCTAGTGATCGTTTGACATTACTCTTTGGGGGTTTCTTTACTTCAATATCCTCTTCTGAAGATGAACTCCAGTCATCTCTATTCCCGTAATAGCTTTCTGTGGCTGGGTTCTTTCTCCTTTCACTGTGCATTTTTTATGGTAGTAGGTTTGATTTTTGTAATCACCTCTAGCCCTGGGGTATGGGAAATGATGCCTCTTGCCCTAGATCTTCATTTCTCCCCACTAGCCTGGAACCAAAGCCAAACCTCCAACCTCCCGTAAATGCCCACAGCCAGGGGCTTTCTGCCCCACCGCTTCTGCACTCACCAGGTGTGTGCTGGTTCCTCTCAGCCCTGATGCTCTTCGCAAGACAGATGGGTCTGGCATTCCTCATCAGCAGAATTTTCCTGAGCTCAAACGCCCAACTCCCCTCACTATCCCGGGGTGAAAAGTTCCTGTGGCTGGAGTTGAGGCAGCCTCTCAAACCTAGTAACCCCAGGACTCGCCACATGTTGTTTAAGTGGCTTGCTGCTTGGGGTTAAAATGGAATGTACCCTGGAGGTATTTTCTCTTCCCAGGGACCAAACCTCATCCTGGGATTTTTCTTCTGATCTTCTCAAATAGTCCCAGGAAGATGCCGATTGTGCCCCTATTCTTGTTTATCTCGACAAATAATGAAGAAAGAAAGTATATTGTTAGGAATTATTTTGACCAACTATATAGCAAGAAAACCAACAACTTAAATGAAATGAATGGATATTTTAAAGAAGTATCAAAATTAATAGAACAAAAAAGAGAGAATGTAAACAACCCAATTTGAGAGGAAGAAATTGACAAGCCCTAAATGAATCTCCAAAGAAAACCTCCAGGTCCAGATGGATTCACAAGTGAATTCTATCAAACATTCAAGGAACAATTATTTCCGGTATTACATATATTGTTTGTAAAATATAGCAAAAGAAAGAATCCTACCAAATTCCTTCTAAGACACAGATATGATCTTGATATATAAACAAGGAAGGAAAAAAACCCAGAAAACCATAGATCAATATCCCCAATGAACATAGGTTAAAAAATTTTAGATCCATATTACAAAGAGGCTACAACATATCATAAACATTACATACTACGACAAACTTGGATTCATGCCTGAAATGCAGTGTTGGTTCAATATTTAATATTAAGAAAACTATAAATTCATGGAACCATATTAATAGCAAAATCAACAGGTTTCACAGAACTCAAATTCATCAAGTGACCTGTTAATTTCTTGTTTAATTCTTTCTTCCACAGCTCTCATTCCTTTGCTATTTTTTCCTTTAGCACATTCATTTATAAAAATACTTTTAAACTCTTGTTTTATCTTTCTAGGAATTCTAGTTCAATTTTTGCTCTAGCTCTGGTTGGTTTTTTTTTTTTGAGACTTCTCTTGTAGATTTAAAAAAATATTTTTTACAATTACACATATAGACAATTTTTAATATTCTTTTTTAAAATAAAATTTTGAATTCCAGATTTTTCTCCCTCCCTTCTTCTCCTCCTTCCTCCCTAACATGGTAAGCAATTTGATATAGGTTATATATGTGCAATCCTGTAAAATATATTTCCATATTAGTCATGTCATGAAAGAACAAATAGAACAAAATGAAAAAAATTTATTGTGGATATTTTGAAGTCATTCTCTAGGCCTGGGTGTGTGTCTTGATAGATATTTATGATGGGACTCTCTCTTTGTTTAGTCATTCTTCCAGTCTACTCTTTGACTTTGGACTTTGTGCTAGGGCTGGGCTCTGTATACTTTTGGAGAATGGGTCTGGGCTGATCCTACTGTTGCTTTCTTGAGAGTATTGAGTGTTGTATTATTCCAGGATCTTGGGGATCTGCACGCTTTCAGTGCTCTCTACAAGGTCTGATTCAGGGCAAAGTCGAATTGCTGGTCTGAGCTCTGAGTTTAGTTCTGAGCCATAGGCCTATGGACTTTGGTCTGGAATTTTTGTCTTGATTCTCCTCTTCAGGTTTTAAATGGGGCTGCAAATTGGAACACAGACATACACATACAGCCAGAGACAGAGACACACGCACTCCACTAGACTAGCCCTGCTCCGCCCCTTGGGTCTGAACCACACTGCTTCTATTTGCTTTTGAAATTGCTTTTTATACTATTGATGCTGGCAGTTTGGTTGTCCTCTTTAGTCAAATTAGCATTTTTTCAAAAGACAGGTCCTTGTTTTATTTACTAATTATATGGCTTTTTAAAATTTCTTCCTTAATTTTTAGGGTTTCTATTTCTGTGTTTAATTATTTTTAATGTGGGAGAGGATTCTGGGAAGATGGCAGAGTAGGTCAGAAAATTCCAAGCTCTCAAGATTTTCCCCCACAAAAAAGTCAAAATAGCACCTTAGTGCCAACAATTTCTTCCTGCTAGTTGACATTTTGGATCTACCTCTTTCAATTTAACTTTGAATTAATTCAGTGAGCAGCGGTTTCAGTCTGCACCAGGTGAGACAATACCTATATAGATGGGATCGAGACATTTAGCAGAGCGAACCCTTAAAAGATTTGAAACATTCTCATCCTATGACATTCTTAGCTCTTTCTGTCAATCTCACTCAAAGAGCTTTAGGCCTTTCTTTGGTCCTATTGGTACCAGTGAATGCAGTACTTAGGCTGTCTGTTATCCATCTGGGTCTGTCTGTTATCCCTTAATCTTTTTTTTAACTAATTATTCCAGTTACCCCAATTTTTTTTCTCTTCCTCATACTTCCCACCACTGAAAAAGCAAGGAAAAAAAACCCTTATAACAAATAAACATAGTGAAGCAAAACAAATTCCTGAAATGGGCATGTCCCAAAAATATATTTCAGTCATGCCTTGAGTGACTTTCTGTATGGAGGTGGGTAGCATGTTTCATTATGAATCCTCTGGAATTATACTTGTTCACTACACTGATCAGAGTTCTTAAGTCTTTCAGAGTTGTCTTTAAAATGTTATTATAATTGACTAAATATCTATCTTGGTTCTACTCACTGAGCTCTTCATTAGTTCATACAAGTCTTCCCAGGTTTCTCTTGCCAGGGTTGGGGAACCTGCAGCCTCGAGGCCACATGTGGTCCTCTAGGTCCTCAAGACTGATCCTTTGACTGAACCCAAACAAGATTTCACAAGTTTGGATTCAGTCAAATTGAGAACAGAGGACCACATGTGGCCTGGAGTCCACAGGTTCTCCACCCCTGTAACCACCCCCTTTTTCATTCCTCACAGCACAGTAGTATGCTATTATGTTTGTATGTAATCATTATTTTTAGCAACTTCACAGTTGATAGGCACCACACCCCTTAGTTTTTAATTCTTTGACATTACCAAAATAGCTACTAAAATATTATTGCACATATGGGTCATCTTCTTGGTTTGACTTCTTTGGGGCATAGACCTCATTGTGTTATCATTGAATCTAGTAATTAAATTACTTTCCAGAATGACTAGACCAATTGACAGTTCTACCAATAATGCATTCATGTGCCTATACTCCCATAGTTCCTCCAGAATTTGTCATTTTCTTTTTTGGTCAAATTCTGGTAGGTATAAGTTGGAACTTCAGAATTACTTTAATTTATACTTCTCTGATTATTAGTGATTTAAATCACCTTGTTCATACGTCTATTGACAGTTTTGATTTCTTTCTCAGAACATTGCCTGTTCATATCCTTTGGCCACTTATCAACTAGGGAATAGTTGTTATTGTTATAAATTTGAATCCATTCTCTGTATATCTTGGTAACAAGACATCTATCAGAGAAACTTACCGAAAAGTTTTCCTTCCCTTCTAATTTTAGCTACAGTGTTATTTTGTACCAAAACTTTTTAATCTTGTGTAGTCAAAATAATTTATTTTAACTGCTATAATCTTTTCTGTCCTTTGATTACAAATTCTTCCCTTATTCATAGAGCTGAAAAATATTTTCTTCTTTGTTGTTCTAATTTGTTTGTGACATCCTTCTTATGTCTAAGTTATGTACACATTTGTAATTTACCTTGGTTTAATGAGTGAGATGTTGATTTATACCCTAATTTCTGCCAGACTGCTTTCCATATTTCCCAACAGTTTTTGTTGAGTAGTGATTTCTTACCACACTAACTGGGATCTGAGTTCTTACCTCAATAGGTGGGATCTTTGGGTTTATCAAACACCAGGTTCCTCGGCTGGTATGCTTCTATACTTTATATATCTAATTTCTTAACCAGTACTAAATGATTTCGATTATCAGTGTTTTGTAGTAGAGTTTGAGATGTGGTACTGTTAGGTCTTCCTTTCCCATTTTTTTTTGCCTTATTTTCCTTGAGTTTCTTGACCTTTTGATCCTCCAGATGAATTTTGCTATTTTTTCTGACTCTATAAAGTAATTCTTTGGCAGTTTCATTCGTGTGGAAGTAAATTAATTTAGGTAGTAATATTGTTTTATTATAGTGGCTTGGCTAACTCATGTACAATTAATATTTTTGTAATTATTTATATCTGTCTTTATTTGTGTAAATAGTATTGTAGAGTTGCATTTGTATAGTTCTTGTATGTGTCTCGGCAGGTACGCTTTCTTATCTCTCATTCTTGTTACATCATTGAAACCCAGTTAGATGAAATCCATGACTATAATTTAGCTCTGGATAGCTATGCCTAATTCAATGGAAGCAAAATTGACAAAAGTGTATGGAGGGTAGATTGTAAATAAAGAAGACGTACTCCAGCATTGTGGAAAATATTTGTTTGAAAAACAATGAAAGGGGGGGAAATGAAGTGATTTTGTCATCAAATTATACTATAGACCACTTGGGCAGAAAGAGGAAGTAGGTGAGGAGTTCAGAAAATAGATTCAAAACCAGGCATAGAAATAATGAGGGATGTCAATTATCTAGACATTTGTGGGAGCTCTCTTTCTGCCAAATGTGGAGATACTAATAAATTCTTGACTTTCTGTAATGCTTATTTCATCCTTTAAAAGGCAGAGAAATCCCTAAGAGAAAATCATATTCTGGATTTTATTCTCATTAAAAGAAAGGAAGTGGTTGCTGAAATGGAAATTATACCACTCTCTCCTAGAGTCTGCAACAGAGTCAAGTTGGGCAGAATTTAATCTGAGAACCTTGGGAGAACAGATTTCAGAGGAGAGATGGGTTGGGTACTATGTACTTAAATTCTAAACAGAAAATCAACCAAAGAGAGATGGGAAATTCTGAAGAATAAAAAGTCTAAAGGCACAAAAGGGAAATAAAATTTAGAGGAGGAAAAACAGGAATTGTCTGAAGAGACCAATGTAGATGCACCAAGAACTCAAAACAATTTAGATCATAGGAAGATATGTGCAGAAGATACCATATTTCACCACATAATCATCGCAGATTTTATGCCAAATTTTTTTTGCAAAAAAATGAGGTGTGACCATTATGCGAAGCTTTAGAAAAATTTTGATGGTATTACTTAAAAATCATTTCTTACTAAATTGCCTTTGGTGCAAGAGTAGGATGCATGGAATACTAGTGAATATATGTTAAAATTGAATACTGACAATGGCTGTGCATTGAGAATTCTAAGCTCGAGGATCTCAATGTGCAAGAGATAAATGCATATCCATATGCCACTGGTGAACACATTGCTGCTCTGTTTACCCTTTAAACAGCACGATGAACAAAATTATACCATGTGACTATTACTCAGTGAAAGGTTATGAACCAATTTTTTGAGTGCGATGATTATATAGTGGCAACGATTATGTGGTGAAATACAGTAGAAACAGCGAGGATGAGTAAAAGAATGGGGATCCCAAAAAGAAAGTAATGTCAGTAGAACTAAAGCTTGGTATGGACTGAGGCTGGCAAGGAAAGCAAAGCAACATATAATCTGTTGTTTTTCAACAAGCTATGTGGGAGAAAGAGGAGGCTCAAGAGATCAGGCCATTGCTGGGTGGATGGGATCGTAATGACTCACAATGAAGGAAAGATTTTTTATTTCTTTTTTAACTACTAATGGCAATAGAAATCGCCTAAGTGGACCCCCAGTCCCCAATCTCTCCCCACTCCAATCCATCTTCTACACAGCTGCCAAAGTGGTTTTTCCTAAAGTTCCTTTTCAACTGGGCCCTCTCCTGAAACCCCGTCTCAGTACATTATGTGGCTTATTCCATTCTCTAGGATCAAATAGAAACTTCTCTGGTTGAGATTTAAAATTCTTTACAACTTGACCCCAATCTCCCTTTCCAACCTTATTACATATTACTCTATTATATACACTGTACAATCCAGGCAAACTGGCCTTCTTATTCCTCACACATGGCACTCTATCACCTTGACATCACACTGGCCTTCCCTTCTTTCCTCAAGGTTACCTCATATACATTTCTTATGTGTGCATGCACACATACACACACACATATATATATACACAATACATATATGTATATAGTATATAGGTGTACGTGTATATATGTGTTTCAACAATCCGGCTAGCAGCTTCTGTGGGGGTGTAAGATCCACCCACAGCCCACGCCCAGAAAGCTGCCAACAGCACAGGTTCTTTTGATCTGCTTAACTAAGGAAAGCAAGGTGAAGGGGTTGACAAGCTTACTTTAATTCAGCACCCAAACATCATTCACTTAGTTCAGGGGAAGAAGCCAGCACCCTGAACTTCAGAGCAAATTACAAACAAAGTACAAACATCAACAGACAGACCTTGTCTGATTCAAATCCCCATACAGATTCAGTTACCAACACCTAGGTTCAGCCCAGGAGCTCAGAACAAGGGCTGGCCCAGAGTCACTTGCACCACCACTGCTGCCGGAATGAGCTCCAAGGAAGAGGAGGCCAAGCCCTGGCTTTATATCTTTTTCAGCATCATGGGACTCACCCACGTGGTCTAAGAGCCTCTGATGTCCCAGACACGTAAACTAGGCCCTCCCTGGAGTTAGCCCCACCTTGGGCCCCACCTTAGTTGCCAATCCTCATCCACACAGGATTTACACCTAATAGGGGTTTGGGCCTGGGGCTTAGCACTTAGTAAGACTCAATGAAATACACTGAATTACTCAAAGCAAACAAAAGCCAAACTCTTCAAGGGCACTTGTTGAACTAAGTGCTAAGGAGCCCATTTTGCTTACCTACACAATATGTATATATATGTGTTACATAAAGATGTATGTATGTACACGCATGTCTCCCTTGTTATAATGTCAGCTGGTTGAGGGTAGGAAGTTTTTCACTTTTGCCTTTGTATCCGCAGTCCCTAGCACAGAATGTGGCACCTTCTTAATAGATGCCTAAGAGATGTTTGCCAATTGATTGTTTGAAGGAGAATGACCTTCGGATGGAAAAGAGAAGAACAAAAATGGCTAATAGGGAGTTGACACCCAAGGAAAGTAAGGCTATGCTAATAGAGCACCTAGCTGTTCTTCATAAATTTGTCATCAGATATGTGTGATGGCTGAGCCACTGTCGACGACATTTGAAAGATAACAAGAGAGGGGTCACAGGCTTAGAGAAAGGCAAATATTGTGCCATTTTTTTCAGCCAAAGAAAAACAAAATTTATTAAAGATCTACCATATTGGGTAAACTCTTAAGGAATCTGAGTTTTTGTATCTCTGATGCAAGCAGGCCAGATTGAATCTGATCGCCAATTTTTTTTAAAGGAAAGAGATTAGAGTCTACAAACTTTGGGTGGTGAACTTGACTGCATTTCCTAGGAAAATTCTGAAGGTATCATTAAAGACATAGTCAGTGAACATCTAGAAAAGGACACAATGATCACAAAGAGTCAACATGGCTTCAGGACATGCTAGAGTAACTTCATTCCTCTTTTTTTCTCTTTTTTTGACAATGGTATTAAACCGGTAAATCAGGCAAATGCTGTAGAAATGGTTTACCTAGACTTAAGCAAAGCATTCAATAAAGCTTCTTATATTCTTCTTGTGGAACAGATGGAGAGACACAGACTAGGTGATAGTAGAGTGAGATGGATTCAGAACTCAGTTGAGTGGCTGGGCTTAAAAAATTGCTGATTAATGCCTCTGTTTCAGCTTGACAGAAGATTTCTAGTGAAGGACCCTTGAGATTGGTACTTGGTCCTTTGCTGCTTAAAATTTTTATCTATGAACTGGATAAAGGTAAAAATTTTCAGATGATACAAATCTGGTGATATTGAATGACTAACAGAGGATAGGACAAGCTTGTGACAGGCAAGAACACCTAGGCCAAAACTAGCAAGTTAAAGATAATAGATCCCTATTATCTAAATATAAAGTCTATATTTTGGTAAAAAAAAATCAGCTGAATGAGCATAAAAAACCAGAGGAATGGTATGTGAAAAAATCTGGGGGTGTTAGTGGACTGCAAACTCAACATCAATCAACCATTTGATTTGGCAGCCAAAAATACTAATGTAATCTTACATTGAGAGGCATAACTTCCAAATATAAGGAGTCAATAGTCACTCTGATCAGACTGCATCTGGCAATGAGGATGGTGAAGAATTTATGAGCTCATGCTAGATGACATTCTTTCAATGGAAATGAGGAAGTTAATCTTGGAGAACAGAAGATTCAAGAGGGATATTAAGTACCTGAAGGCCTATCTTGTGGAAAAGGGATTCAACTTGTTCTGTTGAACCCCAGAGGGGGGAACTAGAAGCAATTGGAAACAAAGAGGTGAATTTACACTCAAATTTAGACATTTAGAGTTGTCTAAAAGCGGAATGTCCTGCCCTGGGCAATATTGGGTTCTTCCTCCTTGGAGGTCTTCCAGTAGAGGCTGAGTAACCATGTGTCAGGTAGGTTGTTTCTCTATAGGTAGGGCATTTCCTTTTGAGTGTAAATTGGCCTGGAAGGCTACTGAGGTGGCTTCCAATTCTGAATTTCTGTGATTTGGAATTTCCTGTTCCTGTTCTAATTACATATATATGTTTATACATTTATTGTCATTCAGGTGTTTTTCAGTCATATCTGACTCTTTGGCTTTCTTGGCAAAGATACTGAAATAGTTTGCCATTTCTTTCTCCAGATCATTTTACAGATGAGGAAACTGAGGCAAACAGGGTTGAAGTGATTTGCCCAAGGTCACTCAGCTAGTAGTTATCTGAGGCCAAATTTGAACTCATAAAAATGAATCTTTCTGACTCCGGGCCTGGAGTTCTACCCACTGCACCACCTAGCTGCCCCTATGTATGTACATACATACATACACATATACATACATATATACATACATACACATATTTATACATATATATTCACACGTGTGTATGTGTGTGTGTGCACGTCATCATTGTTAGCATAGCAAATCTATTGGGACAATATCAGATTGGACTTTATTCAGTCTAGATCATTTCTGTTGAATTGATTTTTGCAAGACCCCTGAGCATAGCTACACCCAGGGGCTGATCTATTACCCATATTTGTCTGGTGTATAAATGCTACTTGACAAGGTTTGTTTTTCACCCACCCACAGTAGAGAATCAGCCTCACTGTATAAAACCTTTTCCTGTTTTTTCCTCTCATTCCAAACATTGTGCCCAGGGCCCTGGCATAGCGCATCCTCTGAGAAGTGATAAAAGTAACTAGATGATGAGATCAAAAAATACGAGTTTGTTGTGAGTATCTGTCTGTAAGGAGACCACAAATGTGTCTCCTACACAGATAGAAAAAGGAACGGCCTTGGATTTGTGCCCGTGACAGTCCTATCTTCCCCCTTTCCTTTGGGTGAGGGGCTTATCCTGAATAGAGCTCCCTTCTTTTTTTGCGTGTGTGCCTACATTCTTGTGTCCTTACAACTCCATGCCATTTCATTCTCAAGTATTATGGAAACAGGGGTTTTTGCAGTAACACAACCCAGATGTGGCCTCTTTCCACAGTGTCACAAACAACGAGAGAAATGAGTTCTGTAGGAATAATGAAAACCATATTATTTTCCAAATTTCTGGGAATGAATGGCAGATTCGAGGCCTGCTTGTTTTAAGTTTGGACTTTTCAAAAACAAAACCACCCATCTGGGGACACTGAAGAGTTAGCTATTAACGACCCATTAAAGAGCAAGCAGGAGCTGGTCTACGGGGAATTTCAACTAGCTTCAAGGCTTTGGGGCCCAAATCATCAGCAGTAGGGTTGCTAACCACCTCTTTGAGGTTGGGGAGTTTTGAGGGCAGTCCTTCCCCAAATGCTACTGGCCAGAAATAGCAATAAATATCATGGTGATGACTCTGTCTTTTGAATAGAGAAGTTATCAAGCATGTACTCCCACACATCACTCCCAGAGAGGGCCCAAGATTGTGGCCCATCCTGGATCTTCTTCTCTCTATGTGAATTTTGCTCACAAGTGTGTACCTGCCCATTCCAACTAGGCAATCTAAAAAGTTCTTTCCAGATCAGGATCTGTCATTAAAAACACTGTGAGGCAATTTGGTTTTACCCCAAGACCAATGAAATAAACTCGGTCGTTTATTTTTCTAAATGTAGCTAGAGAGATTATGCATTTTTCTTTTCTTTTATGGGGGTTGCCCATTATAGTCATCATAAAATTTAATTAGGCTGAAATGGTACCCTCTTTCATCATTGCCCGTGGGGGTGGAAAACTGAAATTGTTCTCTTTGCCAGAATTTTTAATGAAGCGCGTGTGATTGGAGAACGTTGGGGTGCTGACAGTGCTGGATAATGAGGTCCTAGGCTGGGGCAAAGTGATTGAGATACAGCATGGTGTAGGGAAGGGAGCATAGTCCTGTAGTCAGGAAACCCTGGGTTCAAATCCCACTTTAGACAGTTAACTGGTTGTGTGACTCTGGGCAAATGGTTAACCCTTCTCAATCTCAGTTTGCACATCCATAAAATGAGAGAGTTGTATTTTATGGCCTTCAATGTCCTTTCTAGTTCTACCTCTGTGATCATCTCTTAGGTTTACTCCTCTCTTACTGCCCACCCCCACTGGTCAGTGGATAGCAGATGCTTGTGCTGAAGTTTCCTGAAGCCTTCCTATTCCCTTATTGTGAGGCAATATGATGTGCAAAGGGAGGAAATAAGCATTTATTTTGGAGGCAGCTAGGTGTTTATGAGAATAGAGTACTGGGCCTGAAGTCAGGAAGACCTGAGTTCAAATCCAGCCTCAAATACTTCCTAGCTATGTGACTCTGGTCAGGTCATTTAACCTGTTTGCCTCATTTTCCTCTTCTATAAAATGGGGATCATGATAGCACCTACCTCCTAGGGTTGTTGGGAGGATCAAGTGAGATATTTGTTGTAAAGCAATTAGCGCTGTGTCTGGCACGTGTAAACACTATATACACATCAGCTTTTTTTTTTATACACTATGTACCAGTGCTGCATGCTTTGTAAATACTCTATCTTGTTTGATCTTCACAACAACCCTGTGAGGTAGGGTGTTACAGATTATCTCATTTTACAGATGAAGAAACAGAGGTAGACAGAGGTTAAGTGACTTGCCCAGCATCACACAGTTAATAAATATCCGAGGCTGGATTTAAGCTCAGGGCTTCCTGACTTGGGGCATAATGCACTTTCTACTGACTGAGATAGCCAGTAGTGGAAAAAGTCCTGGATTAGCAGTCGGAGGACCTGGGTTCAAATCTCAGCTTTGTCACTGTGTGACATTGGGCAGGTCCCTACCTTTGTCTGGGCATCCATTTTCTCCATTTGGACATGATGAACTAGAAGGACCCTCCCAACTCTATGATCCTGGGACTTATGGCATGATGGCAGTGGGTTTGGGGGGATCTGTGGATCACCACATCTACCTAATCCTTGCTTTAATCATTGCTGGTGAACATAGAGTTGGCATGTGTTCCCTAGAACCAGAGCCCCTCCCACCCCATAGATACCTTCTCAGTGAACTTAACCTCTGAAATAATATAGTGACAAGGAAGTCTGTTCCCCTTAGTCACAGTGGCTTCTGACTGATTATACATGAATGAATGAATGAATGAATGAATGGAGAGAAATGATTGTTTCTCTCTTGCATTTAATAACTAACCATTAAATTAGGATCAAGTTTCACCCCCTTTTCTGCTCCCTCATTCAGAAATCAGCCTCTGTAGGTTACTCAGGCAACCTTTGAAGTACAGGACTGATACTGAGAGAGAGAACTCAGATCTGTTCACAAGGTAAAGTTAGGAGAATTGATGGATTCCAGCCCATTGTGTTTTACTTGGACAGGTCTGGGAAAAGGTGGATTCTCCTTTTTTTCAGACAGGTGATATGGATACAGATAATTCTTTTTGACTAAAACCAAATGATCAGAGTCATGTATTCCAGACCCTCATTAGAATAGGTCCACCTCTCCTTATAGTATTCATTCATAACCAATCAGAGTTATTTTCTGTCCTCAGAAACACCTACTTTTCCAGGGGCAGATAGCTTTGAGTGGGTTCCATGATTGGTCTTTGGTCAAAGAGGGACATCCAAATGACCATACTTTTGTTAGTAATATGTTAGCATTATTAATAAAATCATTAATTACCCAGAAATTAGGTCTCTTAACTTTTTATATGTCACAGAAACATTTACTAAGCACTTACAAAATGCTATTCTAACCACTAGGCCTACCAATAGAGAAGATGGCCACAGCCCTTAAGGAACTCATGTTCCCATGTGGGAGCTAACTCCTAGGGAAGGTTTCTGCTGCAAGTCAGTGGTCCTGAGGGTGCAGCAGCTAAGCAAAGGATCTGGCCTCTTCTCTAATGCCATTTCCACTGATAAAATGATATCAGTTTCTGAGGTCAAACCATTTGAGAGTGCCAAAGATTTTGGTGGTGGGAACTTTCTTTTCTGGGTCTGAAGTAGCTGTGTCTATAGCCTGTGCGGGAGCACTTTCAATAAACTCTCTAGGCTTCGACCACAGGGAATCCTTCCTAAGATGGTGGTTGAGAGCAGTGGGCTGGAAGCAATGCTGCTGGGGTGGCCCCTGGGTTCAGGGTCCTGGGCTACCTCCATCTGATTGCTGTTGCTTGCTAAATTACACTCAGGATATACACATGTAAAGAAGGCAGAGGTTGTCCGAGGGCTGGAAGGATGAGAATATTTCACATTTATACAGACCTTGGGGGTTAAGAAAGTAACTTGCTCACAAAGCTATGAATTAGACAGTGTATTATTTTTTCCTCCTTTTTACAGATGAGGAAACTGAGGTTGAATAATGTAGCAGAAGTTAAACCACAGGGTGATATAGGTAGAAAACATTGAGGCCAGAACTGGAACTCAAATTTCTTGACTCTGAGATCAATGTTATCTACAATAGCAAGCAATTGTAGAGGTGCTGTGGCATAGTAGCGATGAATGAGGGGTATAGAGTAAGAAGGCCTAGGTTTGAGCCTTGATGCTGCTACTTACTATAAGAGACCTGTTTGGTCTTAGTTTCTTCATTTGTAAAATGAAGGGATTGTCATGGAGAACTTTTGAAGTCTCTTCCAGTTCTAAATATTGTATATGAAATGATCATTGGTTTGTTGATGTATAGTTTTAATAACACTTCTATGTCTATAATCTCATTTGAGCCTCAACATCAATATCTCTATTCTTCAAATGGAGAAACAGACACAGAGAGTCCTAGGATGCAAGAAACCCTTCCAATTCCTTGCTTTTTTACCAACTGTCTCCTGAGTTTGAAATTCTCCCTCTTCTTATTTCTTCTTCTTCCTCCTGACTTCCTTGGCTTCCTTTACATCTTAGCTAAAATTCCACCATCTGCAAGTTGTTCCCAGTTCCTTAATGGCAGTCCCTTCCCCCTGAATTACCTTTGATCTATCTTGTATACATCTTGTTTGTACATAGTGGTGGCATATCGTCTTCCCTGTTAGATGGTGAACTCTTTGAGGACAGCGACAGTTCTTGCTCTTTCTTTTCTCTTTCTCTTTCTTTTTCTTCCTTCCTCTTTCATTTCTCTCTTTCATTGTCCTTCTTTTCCTTCCCCCCTTCTTCCCTCCCTCTCTCTCCTTCCTCCCATCTTTTCTTCCTGCATTCCTTCCATCTTCCTCCCTCTTTCCCTTTCTTTCCTTCTTTCTATCTTTCCTTCATTCCTTCTTCCCTCCCTCCCTCCCTCCCTCCCTCTGTCCCTCTTCCTTCCCCATTCCTTCCATCTTTCTTTCCTCTCTCTCCTTCCTTCCATTCTTCCTTTTTCCTTCTATCTCCCTTCTCTTCTCTTCTCTTCTCTTCTCTCTCTCTCTCTCTCTCTCTCTCTCTCTCTCTCTCTCTCTCTCTTTCTCTTTCTCTCCCTTCCTCCCTCTCCCTCTCTCTTGCTTAGCACAGTGCCTGGCAAAGAATAGATGATTATTAAATGCTTATTAATTGACTTGGCTCAACCATCATAGCAGACCTAGACCTAGAACTCAGATCTTTTCATACTTCTACTAAAGATTTCTCTACATGACGGATAGCTACTTGGTCTATGAAATTTATTAGCACTTCTGGACACCAGACAGGTAGGTAGGAAGCAGGTGGACACCAGTGCATATGTCAAATAGCACTTGAAAAAAAATGGCAAATTCTCTTTCTAGCCTTGTAAATCTTGTTTAACTTAGCTTATTTGGTCACTAACATTCTCCTCTAGAGTCTATATCAATATCTAGTATTCCATCTTTGTCTTTCAGGGATCTGGGTCTCATATGAGCTGCACACAGCAGCTGTTCTGTTTCCTTAGTAAATACTCATTGAATCCACTCATTCCTTCAAACATTTTTCAAGTCGTCTTTTTCTTGGGCCCTGTACCAGGTGCTATAGTGAATACCAATATGAACTTGGCACGGTCCTTGCCTTTTGTGAGCTCCCTGTGGTTGGACCACAACTAGAGAAACCCAAGTCAGTTGTTTAGTTGAGGAGTTTCTTGTTCAGGCGATGTTTAGAGGGAATTTTTCCATTATGTTATCTAGTTGTCTGACAACCTCATGACTTTTCTTTCTCTCTGTTCTGTTATTCTTGTACTAAAATCTATGCCTTTTTTATGATTTACATACCCCAATGACAAAAAAAAAATATAATTGGGCTGTAATTAGTTAAAATGTTGCTTTTTTAATATAAAAAGATCTGAGGGTTTTAGTGGACCACAGGCTCAATTATGAGGTATAATATAGTGGCCCACAACACTCCTGTGATCATAGGCTGCATTAATGGAGGAATAGGGTCCAGACTGAAGGAAGTGATATCATAGTCAGACTATATCTGGAATAGTACATTCAAATCTGGATGCCATATTTTAGGAAGGACATTGAGAAGCTGGAATTTATCAAGGAAAGGGCAGCCAGTATGGCTATGGACCTGAAACAACTCCAGATAAAGGCCTCCAATTTCCTCGAGCCCTGAATGTTTATTCTGGAGAAGAAAAGCCTTCAAATTTGATAGAAGGATTAGTCTTGTTTTGCTTGACTTGTTTGTTGGACTTGAGGGTCAAACTAAGAGCAGTGGGAGCTAAGAGTTAACAGAGACAGATTTTATGTCAATACAAGAGGCCATCCCAAAGTAAAATAAAATAATTTGAGAGTCATTAAGTTCATAGACTCATAGCTGGAGGGCTTCTTTGAGGTCCCCTAGAGTCCAGAGGTGTCAAATACACAGTCTGCAATACTCTCAAGTGTAGCCTGAATCAATTTAAAATAAAATTAGAAAATATTTAGCAAAATAAAAACATAATAGAAAATGTTAATATGTGGTTTTCTAAGTCAGTGCAGCCTGCAGGGATCCTTATATACAGTTTACCAGCTACCATTTCTATTTGAGTTTAACACTGCTACTCTAGCAGAACACACTCATTTTACAAGTGAGAAAACTGAGTTCCAGATGATTTTGCCCAAGGTCATTTGAGTAATACATGGTAGAGCCAGAATTTTACCTTAGGCCCCCTGAATTTGGAGTTAACAAATCACTCAACTCTGCCCTGCTGCTTCTCACTTGAGAGTTTCATATGAAAGCTGGAAGATCTCTTGGGGCTGTTGGGGTAGGGGTGGGGATGGGGTTCTTGTTCAAGTATAGGTTCATCTAGATGGCCCAGTCCTGGCAGTTTATGATTCTTTAAACACACTGTGGGGCAGGAGAGAGAAGACTGTTTCATCAGTGGTCACCTGCTTGCCACAGAGAGCTGGTCATATCAACAAGCTTCTCTGCGGGAAAGAAATATTTCCAAAGCTGTTGAATGCTGCCTCTCACTTCAGCCAAGGCAGGCAATCCCATCCCCCAGCCATTGCTGAAGCTGCCTATGTGATTTATTTATAGATAAATAATCTGGCTGTTTTTCCTTCATAATCTCAATCATTTCTGCCTCATGTTAGTTGTATTTAAAAAAGAAAAGGTCTTCCCTCCCAGTGGGAGGCTGGATCTCCAGCTATCTACTTCACCTTTTGCTCTAGTAAACACAGAGATCTTGCTTGCATAGGTCAGAACCAGTCTCTTCCAAAGACTATAGAGAAGTGATTCATTTTTACTCTCTCATTCTAGGATTATCAGTTTTAGAGCTGGAAGGAACCTTAAAGGTCATTTTATCCAACTCATTTATTTTTAGAGACGAGGAACCTATGGTCGAGGGAGAAGAGACTTTCCCAAGGTCACAAATAGCACACTTGGGATTTGAACCTACATTGTTTCACTGAAATCCATAGTTTGTATATAGTTTGAGTCTTCACAAAAGACTTTTTTAGAGTGTCATTATGTAATTGAAATGAGCTTGACAAAATACTTTGACATTTCAAAGATAGATGTGGGACACAGATACGAAGCAAAAATTATATGTATACTTAGTATCATTCAAAATGCTCAAGGGGCAGTCAGTTAATAAACATTTATTAAGTACCTATTACATACCAAGTACTTCGCTAAGTGCTGGGAATACCAAAATGGTAAAAGTCTCTGCTCTCACAGAGCTCACGGTCTAATGAGAGAGACAATATGCAAACAACTATGTACAAACAAGTTATATATAGGATAAGTAGATAAGGAAGGCAGTAGAATTAAAAAAGATTGGAAAAGGCTTCCTGTAAATGGAAGGATTTTGGTTGGGACTTGAAGGAACCTAGGAAAGTCAGAATGTACTCCATGCATGAGGAACAGCCAGTGAAAATGCCTGATTTAAGAATACTCTAGAGGGATGCAAAGTATGAGAAGACCAGAAAGTAGTGGGGAGGGGAGGTTACCAAGGACTCCGAACACAAACAGAGTTATAGATTTGATGCTGGAGGTGAGAGCAAGCCATTGGAGTTTATTGAGTAGGGGGGATGATATGGTCTGACCTGTGCTTTGGGAAAATCATTTTAGTGGTAGGGTAGAGGATGGGCTGGAGTAGGGAGAGACTTGTGGCAGGCAGACCGGCCAGCAGACTACTGCACTAGTCCAGGGGTGAGGAGATGAGGGCTGTTCCAGAGGAGTGGCCATATCAGAGGAAAGAAGGGGATGTGTTAAAGAGATGTTGGAAAAGTTAATCCAGGAGCCATCTCTTGACTCACTTCTTAAAGAGACCTATTCACTGAATGGGTGTTACCTCACTCAAAGTGAGAACCTGAAAAGACCTTAACCTAAAAGGGCCAGGGTCTCCCGTTGCATCCTGGGCCATCTCCAGTCAACCTGGTGAATATCAGGCTGCTGGACCCAGATGACTCTAGAGGAGAGAGTGAGGCTGGTGACCTTGAACAGCCCTCCCTCACTCAAATCAAAGTCAACTGCAAGTCATGTCATCATTTCCCTAATGTCATAGTCTTCTTCGAAAACAAAGGACAGACACAATCTGTTGCAAAAGTGAAATTAATAGACCTTGGCAACAGATTAAATTTGGGCAGTGAGAGTAGTGAATAGTTGAAGATGACACCTGAGTTGTGGGTTTGGGAGACTGGGAGGACGGTGGTGCCCTGGACAGTAATATGGGAGTTTGGAAGGGGGTGGTTTTACAGAAAAGATTATGAATTCAGTTTTGGACATGTTGAGTTTAAGAAGTCTATTCTGAAGTCATTAAGAAGTCTATCCTCCATTTTGAAATGTCTATTAGGCAGTTGGAGATGTGAGTCCAGAGGTAAGCAGAAAGATTAGGGCTAAATAGGTAGATTTGTGAATCATCAGCTTAGAGTTGATAACTGAATACAGAAGAACTGATGACATCACTAAGTGAAAAAATATAGAAAGAGAAGAGATGATCTAGGACATGGTTAGAGGGTGTGACTGGGATGAAGATCTAGCAAAGGAGATGGAGCAGTGGTCAGACAGATGGGAGGAGAATCAGAAGAGAGAGGTGGCCTAAAAACCCAGAGAGAAGAGATTATTGAGGAGAAGAGGGTGATGGATGCCATCAAAGACTGGAGAGAGATCAAGAAAAATAAGTGTTGAGAAAAGGTCATTGGATTTGGCCATTAAGGGATCATTGGAGCATCTTTGGAGAGAGCACATGGTGAGGCTTGAAGCTGCTGACCTAATGGAACAATTCAAGATTTTCTGTGGTTCAAAGAAATGACCAAAATAAACAATAATGAGGATGAAAATGATCATTTTCACTTAGGGTATGTAATAATTAAAGAACAAAACTAAAATAAAAGTAAAACAAATTGTTAGCAGGGATCTGGCCAAGGATGAAGTGGATCTCAGGGGCTTAGATCTAGGCTTATGGAGTCTCCCTTAGAAGACTACATAAGGCAGAATACATTAAGCATGCTTCCAAGGGCTAGGCTCGCATTGGCTAATCCATGGTACAAAATTAGAAATATCAGTCCCCAACTTGAGCTTTTGGCAGAGCTATCAACAAAGGTCACTGTTTTCTGACCTTCAGAGAGATCATCCAGTCCTAGACCAATAAAACATTTTTTTCATTTCATTTTCTTTTTTCTCAATTACATGTAAACAAAAAATTTTTAATGTTCGTTTTTAACAATTTTGAGTTCCAAATCCTCTCTCTCTCTCTCTCTCCCTCCCTTGAGAAGGCAAGTGATTTGATAAAAATTATACATGTGCAGTCATGCAAAACATTTCCCCATGAACCATTTTGCAAAGGAAAACACAGACCAAAAAACAAGAATAACAAAGAAAGTTTTAAAAAATGCTTCAATCTGCATTCAGACTGTCAGTTCTTTCTTTGGATGTGGATAGCATTTTCCATCATAAGTCCTTCAGAAGTGTCGATAAAACATTTACTATTACTATTAATAAATGTTTTAAAAATTTTGTTTATTATTAAATAAAATAAGTAAAATATTATGATTACACTTACTATTGCCGGATGCCATGTGATGATGAGGGCACAGTCTCTGGGAACCCCCTTGAATCTGGAATACAGTCTCTGGGAGCCCCCTTTAACTCTCCTTGAATCTTCCAACTAGATCTGGACTTCACCTAAGGCCATAAGCCTTACATTATCATCAGGCCCGAATCTCTACCTAGCCTTGCCTTTCATTGTCCAGCTACTTCCCACCCTTGATTCCATTCTCTTGGTTTTTGGAGTCTGACCTCATCTTGTCCTCCTTAGACTCCTCCTCAAGACCCTCCCTAAAGCCCTCCTCTAGTCACCCCAGACCACCTCTCAATCCCTCCTACAATCTATGTGTATATAATCTCCATCTTGCCTCCACGAAGGTGCTCGGATTCAATCTAGCTCAGCAGATTGAATCTGGCCTGCTTGTGAAAACAGGTGTCACGAAGGGTGGGATTTCTTAAAACAACCCATTATGGTGAATCCCTAATAAAGTTTGTCTTTTTCCTTTGGCTAAGAAGGCAGGACCCAGTGTGCAGGTATTTTGCGGTCTCGAGCACCCCTAAAAGCCTGTGGTTCCCTACCATCATCATTTTGCTTAGACCTCTTCAGTGAGATTGGTATACAAATAAAAGCAAACCAGACAATTCCTGCCCACAAGGAGCTTACATTCTGATAGTAGAAGCCAAGACATAAAGAGGAGCAAGAAAACAGAGGCATAGCAAGTGTATGATGAGTAAGGAGACAGAGAAGTCTAGAATAAGTCTAGAGAGTGAATGAAGCTGGGAGTGAAGTGAGCATGGCTGGAAACCCTTATGAAATGGTGATCTGGGCTAGTGGTGGGATTCAAATGAATTAACAATCAGGTCTCAGAGGAACTGAGCTGAAGCGCCACCCCGAGCCCTGATGTGGCCGGCGCAGACCCCGCTCCCGCTAACAACCAGTTTGCGGAACTCAACCTAAAATTAGGTACCGATTCTGCCGAATTGGTGGGAACCGGCTGAATCCCACCACTGGTCTGGGCTAGGGACACGAATCTGGAAAGCTGAGGTTTTTACAGGGGTGGGAAGACTCCTGGGGAGGAGATAGAAAAGTATAGAGGGAGTATTTCTTCAGCCTCCGGTGCTGAAGTCTGCTGGGTTTAGACCCAGTTTAGGATGTCCCTGGGTTCCCCAGAGATCTGTTTCTATCCAGTGTTATTCACATCCTGGAAAGGAAAGGGAAAAAAATGTTTATTAAATGCCTCCTATGTGCCTAGTACCACACTAAGCACTTTACAAATGTTATCTCAGTTAACTTAGTTAAACCATAGGATCATAGACAAGGAGCTGGAAAGAACTTTAGAGAGCACCTAATTCAAAACCCTCAATTAACAGATGAGGAAAACAAGGTCGGGAGAAGCTAGGAGGAATGGAAGTGAAGGAAACACTTATTAAGCACCTACTATGTGTCAGGCACTGTGCTAAATGCTTTAAAAATTATTTGAAAAAATATTTCTAAATATTTACTATATATTTTCATTTATTTTATATAGTATATGTTTTATATATAAATATCTTTATATATTTAATATATTATATATTTATAAATAAGTATATTTAATATATTATATAAATTTCTAAAATTATTTATATTTAGAAATATTATTTAGAAATATTGATCCTTAACAACACCCCTGGGAAGTAGGTGCTATTCTTATTCCTGTTTTATAGTCGAGGAAACCAAGGCAGACAATGGTTAAGTGACTTGCCCAGGGTCACACAGCTAGTAAGTTCCTGGGGCTGGATTAAAACTCAGATCTTTTTGACTCCAGGGCCAACTGCTCTCTCTAGCTACCTTAAATGACTTGTCTAAAGTCACCCAAGCAGTATAGCTGGCATCTAAACCCAGATTCCCTAACTCTAAATCCAACACTCTTTTTCTATTGCTCCCCTCCATTTTTTAATGAAACGTGACAAGGAGATGACAAATGTGATGCCTCATGGCACCATAGAAAGAATAGTCTCAAATTGGAAGACCCGGGTTCAAATCTCACCCCAGAGGTATATTACCTGTGTGACTCAGGCAAGTCATTCACCCATCTGGGCTTCACTGTCTTTAGCTGTAAAATGAAGGTCAGACTCAATGGCCTCTGAAATCCCTTCAAAATTCTGAAACCGTGATCTTATAAATTTGATGATATGATTTTATGAATTTTTAATGAAATTATATGAAAGGTAACACCAGGTATGCTGGAGATGTATGCTTGTGATCCCAGCCACCAGGATGAAGCTCCCGGAGTTCTCAAGCTCCAGAATTCTGAAGTGCAGTGGGCAAAGCTGATTGGGTGTCCACACTAAGTGTGGGATCAATATGGCCAGTCCCCAAGGAGGAGGGAAGCCACCAGGTTACCCAAGGAGAGGCATAACCTTTCATAGCCCAGCCCTGAAACAGAGCAGGGCAAAGTTCTTCTGTAATTTATAGTCTTGGACGCTCGCCTAGAGCACTGAGTGACTTGCCAATATGTGTCAGAGGCAAAAGGTCTGCCTGCTCCCTGTCCTCTACTCCCTACTTCCTCTCACTCTCCCCTATCGATACTGCTCTTTATGTATCGTGTTCTAGATGACCCGAGGTTCTTTTGTCATCTTAATCTTTGATCTTATGACTAAGAACCCCCTTGACTATCTCCCCCAAAAGCAGTCATGCAACCTTTGTCTGAAGATTAACTATATCTGGTTTAAACAGGATTTGTTTGGGGTCTAATTTTCTCTCTCTCTGTCTCTCTCTGTCTCTGTCTCTCTGTCTCTGTCTCTCTCTCATTTTTAAAAAATCAGTTATCCTGACTTTAAGAAGTAGATCAAAGAGAGAGAGATTTGAGATCATTCTTGCCCAGCCATTTCTAAATCATGATGCCACTACTGGAACCCTTCTTCCCCACCAGATACAAGAACTCACATCTCTCCTTTTTTTGAAATGAGGTCTAATTCTCCCTCACTTTCCTTTTGTCTCTGTTCCTTACTACCTGTGTAACCTCGGACAGTCATTTTGGGCCTCTGTTTCCTCTTCTGGTAAAATGCACTTTGTGTCCCTAGGCTAAATAATGGAAGGTCTATAGTTAAAAACCATGTGAGTTTAGGAACAGAGAAGAGGAAGGAAAAATGGGCAGGGCAGGAAACAAGAAAGAAGCAGTTTTTCTGAGAGGGGAAGGGAATGTAAACTGTTTCTGAATTATTACGGCTTCTGTAGGCAGCTGTGTGTGGGACTGTGGACCTTCTAGTTTGCCCTAACTCCACATTAGCTCTTGAAAGTTGATGACTTTGATTAAACAAATCCCACAAACCTTTGCCGGGTGCCAACTGGGTGCAGATCTCTTGTGGTAGGCACTGGGGTCTGATAAGATCCTTGAGAGGGGCTGCCCTTCTCCAAATGCACACAGCTGACATGAGGGCATGGTCTCTTATCTAATTCCCTGCCGCCCCTCGGTATTAAAATAGCATTTAATAGTTTTTTTTAAAAAGATCTAAAAAAATAAAATCTTGCATTTGCCTTCCAACAAGATATTGAAATGAAGCTTAGAAAAAGGAGGGAGGGGGAGACAAGGGAAGGGAAGCTGTGTTTACACAGTCCTGCTGGAGTGCTGGGTCCATTTGGACAAACCCGTCGGACCTGCTCTGCAGCCGCAGAGATTTGAATAACAACTTATTTTCCTTTGGGGGGAGGAGGCAGAATCAAGGCTGTGTACATATTTGAAAACCTTCCTATCCACTTTGTCAGTGGATGGCTATAAGCAGTTGACTGGATAATATCAGCATGTTGGAATAATGCTGACACCTAGCGGTTTCAATTTAGTTCTGGATGGGAAGAAATTGAGGAAGAAAGGTTTAGTGGATTATTGATTCAGAGCTGGAAGGGACCCCAGATGCCACCCAGTCCAATACTGCATTTTACAGATGAGCAAGATAAAGCCCAGAGTAAGGTGTGATTTGTCCAAGGTAACAGGAGTAGGGTCAGACCAAGGATTTGAACCTAGATCCTCTGCCTCCAAAGTGATTCCTCTTTCCATTGTGCTGGGGCACTGGTCCAAACCTCTCTTTTTACAGATCAGAAAGCCGAGCCCCAGAGAAATTAAGCAGCTGGCTTAATGTCATACAGCTAGTATGGGCCAGGGCCTGGAATGGAATTCGAAGTCCAGGTTTGACACTCTTTTAGCTTAGGGATGAAAGAGTACTAAACTGAGAGTCAGAAAGACCTCAGTACGAACCCCACTTTAAGGTACTTATTTACTATTTGTATGACCTGGACAGGTTACTACTACTACTACTACTGCTTCTTCTTCTTCTTGTTCTTCTTCTTCTTCCTCCTCTTTTCTCTTCCTTCTCCTTCTTCCTCCTTCCTTCCTTCTCCTCTTCCTCTTGTTCCTCCTCCTTTTCCTCCTCCTCTTTCTTCTCCTCCTTCTCTTCTTCCTCCTCCTCCTCTTCCTTCTTCTTCTTCTCTTTCTTCTCCTTCTTCCTCTTCTTTCTTCTTCATTTTTGTTTTCTTCTTTCTTCATTTTCATTTTCTTCTTCTCCTCATCCTCCTTCTCCTTTTCTTCCTCCTCCTTTCTGCTCCTCTTCCACCTTGCAATGAATGCATCCTACAAAGAAAAAGAAAACATAAATACTATTTTTGTCTCAGGATAAGTAGGGTAGTCAAGTTATCTATAACCAAAACATTGTCTGAGAGAACTTTTCCCCCTCTTTTTGGAAGCTCCTGGCCACACTGCACACATTTTCTAGATGAACAGATTACTGAAAAACTATGGTTTCTGTCCTCAGAGTCTAACACAAAAGGACATTTTAAATTCAAAATATTATTTGGTCTTCAAATTTCAAATTATTATTATTATTATTTTTAAAATTCCATCCAGGGTGTTTTGTTGGTTGATTTATGAGGGTGGCAAAAAGGAGAAAGCGCTCTAAATCAGAAGACTCAGGTTCAAATCCTACCTCTGTCTCTTACACCCAGTTTAACTTCAATCAAATCACTTAACAAATTACTCACTTATCAAATTCCCCTGACTAGTTTCCTCATTGGCAAAATAAGGGGGTTTAATTGCAAAGACCCTGAGGCCCTTTCAGCTCTAGCTTCTAGGGCAAGTCACTTAACAACTGAGAACCCCATCCTCTGAGTTATAAAAGTTACAGAACTGCCTTGAGGGAAGCAGCTTCCTCACCAGGAGTTTTCTATATCAGTGAAATCACAGGTGCTACCCCCCAGCCTCAAAACACACACACACACACACACACACACACACACACACACACACACACACACAAACACATGCATGCTTGAGGAAAGATGTTGGCTAAGACAGCAAACTAAAGAGTACTTGATTTTCAATCAGAAGACCCAGGGACAAATTGTAACCCAGCCACATATTATCTGTGTCATCTGGGCAAATCACTTAATCCTTATGGGGTTCAGTTTCCTCCTTTGTAAAATGAAGAAGTTGGACCAGGGGATACACAAATATACATACATGTATGTAGGTGTACATGTGTGTACATATGTGTTTTGCATGTATATGTATATACGCAGTGTATGTTTTGTGCGTATGTGTGTGCACACACACATGCAAACACAACAGAACATGTATTTAGGATCAGGTCAGGATGAGGGAAGGATTTCACAAGTCAACTGGCAAAAAAGTACAAATATTTATTCCATCTGTGGGGTGATGGGAAAAAAAAATGCAGTTATTGTGGGGAAATCAGAGTAGATAAAAGTACTTGTGTACAAAAGCACATTCATCAGGACCAGCTAGGTGGCTTAGTGGATAGAGTGCCAGCTCTGGAGTCAGGAAGACCTGAGTTCAAATCCAGCCTCTGACACTAGCTGTATGACCCTGGGCAAGTCACTTAACCCTGTTTGTCTCAGTTTCCTCATCTGGAGAAGGAAGTGGCAAAACACTCCAGTATTTTTGCCAAGGAAAACCCCAAAGCGTGTCACAGAGAGTCAGACATGACTGCAATGATTCAATAACAAAATGTATTCATCATCTCTGTGAGTGGTGATGCTTGTTTGCCAGAGGCTGGGGTTATTGGAAGTGAGTTGTTACTGTTTTTATTATGTGTTTTATGCTAAGCATTCTTACACTGGAGTCTGCAAAGGACTTTTATTAGAACAATCCTGTAAATGAGGAAGCAGAAATAACAGCATCCCCATTCAACAGATGAAGAAAATGAGACTAGTGACACTTTGCTGCCCCAAAATCTTCAGCAGCCCCCTATCGCTTCAAAGATGCATGCTAGCTTTTCAGCTTGGTGTTTTTAGCTAGCAACACTTTGTCTCCAGCCCGCTTTTCCAGAATTACTGTATATTACTGAGATTCAACATGGCACAGAGGAAAAAGAACTGGGGATGGAATCTCACTTCTGCTCTTTACCACCTATGTGACCTTGGGCGTCTCTGGGTTTCCATTTCCTCTTGCGTCAGATGTATCCATGGGAGGTGGGGCATGGAGTGCACACAGTCAAACTAAGTGACCTTCAAGAGCCCTTATATTGTGTATCTATAGTCCTATTCATGTACTCGGTGTTTCCAACTAACCTGTCCTATTTGCTGCTCCTCAAATTTTGCATTCCATTCTCCCCATCACCCAGTTCCCCTTCCTCTCCATTCTGGGATACAGTTATCCCCTTTGATTTTTAGGATTCTGATGTTCCTTCAGGGCTCAGCCTAGATGCCACCTCTTGGTCAAAGAGATCTTTTTTCATAGGCGGAGTGATAGTGTCCCCTCTTACCTCAAATCACTTTTTACTGGCTTATCTGTTTTCTTGGTGAATCCCCTAGTAGAATGGAAGCTCTTTGAAGGCAGGAACAAGTTCATTTTTTCCTTCTTTCTTTGTATTTTCAGTTCCCAGTTGCATCCTGGGCCATCTCCAGTCATCCTGGTGAATATCAGACCACTGGACCCAGATGGCTCTGGAGGAGAAAGTGAGGCTAGTGACCTTGCACAGCCCTTCCTCACTCAAATCAAAGTCAACTGCGAGTCGCGTCATCATCTCCCTGATGTCATGGTCCTCTTCGTGAACGAAGGACAAACAACCATGACGACAGTTCCCGGTACAATATCTTATATTCCCTTCTGTCTGGATTTACAACTTCATTGGTGTAGGGAAATCCCAGTTAAGAAACCCCTCTTGGTTTGTAATCTATGGTCTTGGAGAGCTTCCTGGACTTGCCTAGGGTCACAGGGTCAGTCCATGTCCCGGGCAGGGCTGGAACCCACATCTTTCTGACACCAAGGCCAATTCTCTAACCTCTTGTCCTGCACGTGGTGGATATTTGGTAATATTTATTATTATTGACTAACATTGGCATCATAGGCTGGCCCATTATACTGCTGTTAAGCAATTCACCTTGGCTCTCAAGGACTGGGCAACAATAGGTGCCTGCTCAAGCACCACTTAATGGCTATATTTTGGGCCCTTCTGGCTCAGAGTGAATATAAATAGTAACTGTTTCTCTTTCAGCCAGCAACCCTGAGGGTCTTTCCTTCCTACTTTTATTTATGTGAGTATTTATTTATTTTTATTAAAGGGGCTGAGCCTTGACTCACTGTTTAAAGAGGCCTTTTCACTGAATGGGTATTACCTCACTCAAAGTGAGAACCTGAAAAGGCCTTAGCCTAAAAGGGCCAGAGTCTCCCACTGCTCCTTGGCCATCTCCAGTTGTCTTGGTGAATATCAGGCCACTGGACTCAGAAGGCTCTGGAGTAGAAAGTGAGGCTGGTGACCTTGCACAGCCCTCCCTCACTCAAATCAAAGTCAATTTGCAAGTCATGTCATCATTTCCCTGATGTCACTGTCCTCCTCGAGAATGAAGGACAAACCACACAACATGTTGTAATGTAAAAGAGAAGGGAGTGAGAGACACACAGACAGAGGGACAGAGAAGTGGAGCAGGATAACTCTAGGAGTCCAACTTTCCTTGGTAGTTTTCCTTGTGTATCCTTGGAAATTTTTCTGTGTGCTCCATTCTTCTGATAAGCTTCTCGAGGCCTTGGGCATAGAGAACATGGAAAAATTTGTCAGTGATGGATCTGTGTCATAAAGTGTGTCATTGACAATAGCTTCAGAGCTATTTCCTCTACTTTTGTACATGAATATTAAAGGTCACTCGGTCTTGAATGTCAGAGGTGATGATGATAACTAGCATTTGTATTGTACTTTAAGGCTTGCAAAGCACTTTACAAATATTATCTCATTTAGTCCTCACAACAGCCCTAGGAGGTAGGTGCTATTATCCCCATTTTACAAATGAGGAAATTAAGCAAACAGAGGTTAAGTGACTTCCCCAGGGTCACATAGCTAGTAAGTGCCTGAGGCCAGATTTGAACTCAAGTCTTCCTGACTCTAGGTCCAGCACTCTATCTACTGTGCCACCTAGTTGCCTGTAGATTAAGGGACCCTTTTAACCCTGGTGTGTGTGGTAGTTTGGTGTGTATGTGTATGTGTATGTGTATGTGTATGTGTATGTGTATGTGTATGTGTATGTGTATGTGTATGTGCATGTGTATACACAGGTATATATACAGGTTTATATACGTGTGTGTATGTTTATATATGCATATATATGGAGGGAGGGAGAGAGAGAGAGAGAGAGAGAAAGAGAGAGTCTGGCCTCTGTATATTTCATGTGTTAGCAAAGTCAGCAGAGTAGGGGCAATTGTTTTGCAAAGGGGCCTTTCTTTTTTTTAGTTTATAAAATTTACTTCTATAAGATACATGTTTATACATGTATACATGTATATACATGTTCATGTGCATATGTACACACATATCTACATGTGCGTATATATACATCCTCCCCCTCCCCAAGACGGCATACAATCTAATATAGACTCTACAGATACATTCACATTAAACATATTTTGCACATTAGTCATGTGGCAAAGAAGAATTATAACCAAGGGAATGAACCACAAGAAAGAAGAAACAAGGGGCAGCTAGCTGGCACAGTGAGTAGAGCACCGGCCCTGGAGTCAGGAGGACCTGAGTTCAAATGTGGCCTCAGACACTTGACACATTAGCTGTGTGACCTTGGGCAAGTCACTTAACCCCAATTGCCCTGCCTTCCACCCTGAAAAAAAAAAGAAAGAAAGAAGAAACAAAACAAAAGGGAAACAGAGAGACAGAGACAGAGAGAGAGCAAATAGTATGCTTCAATCTGCATTCAAACTCTGTAATTCTTTCTCTAGATGTGGAAAGCATTTTCCATCATGAGCCTTTTGGAGTTGTCTTAGAACCTTGCATTGCTGAGAAGAGCCAAGTCTATCAAAGTCAGTCATCGCACCCTGTGGCTGTTACTGTGCATGATGTTTTCCTGTTTCTGCTCTCCTCACTCAGCATCAGTTCATATATGTCTTTGAAGGTTTTTCTGGTCTTCCTGCTAATCATTTCTTACAGCACAATAGTATTCCATTACATTCATATACTGTAACTTGTTTTGCCATTCCCCAATTGATGGGCATCTCCTCAATTTCCAGTTCTTTGCCACCACAATAAGAGCTGCTATGAATATTTTTGTACATGTGGCTTCTTTTCAAGGGAGCATTTAAATACCTTTTTAGGAGATCTCTGTTTCTGAGCAGGAACTTCCACCTCTGGATTAAGTTTTGTTAGGTATGGGATATCATATTTTTCAAAGTTCTGAGTGGTGATAAATGCAGATTTGGAGAAGGCTAATGAAATATATTTTTAAAACTATCAGTGATAAAGTTACTTTTGGATAGAGGAAGTGAATGAGGTAGGGAGGACAATAAAATTGAATTCTAAAAACAAAGTCTCAGTTTATGGAAAACAGGGTGCTTGTGGATAGTGGGTAGACAGGGTGGGTGGGCTAATAAAAATGAATTCTTAAGACATTGTGCTGATTATAGAGGAACAAAGAGTGTTTGTATAGAGTGGGTAGACAGAGTGGGTAAGCCAATAAAAATGAATTCTTAAAGCCTTGTGTTGATGCTTGGGAACAGGAGTCTCTTGTTTGTTTAATCCTTTCAGTAGTGTCAGACTCTTCAAGGGCCCATTCTTGATTTTCTTGGCAAAGATAATGGAGTGATTTGACATTTCCTTCTCCAGCTCATTTTACAGATGAGGAAACTGAGGCAAACAGGGTTAAGTGACTTGCCCAGGGTCCCGTGGCTAGTAAATGTCTGAAGCCAGATTTGAGCTCATGAAGTCTTCCTGACTCTAGGCCTGGTGCTCTATCCACTGCACCACCTAGGTGCCCCAAGTAAATGTCCCTAGCTTTTTTGTCTTCTCACAAACATTGCTGGCCCTCCCAGCACCTGACAGCCTAAGCTTCGTTGTTGCTATTGTTATTGAGTTGTGTCTGACTATTTGCGACCCTTTTTGGAGTTTTCTTGGCAAAGATACTAGAGTGGTTTGACATTTCTTTCTCCAGCTCATTTGACAGATGAGGCAAACAGGATTAAATGACTTACCCAGCGTCACACACCTAGAAGATATGTGAAACCGGATTTGAACCTAGGTCTTCCTAACTCCAGTCCCACTGTGCCACCTAGCTAGACCTTGTTTGTATACGCAGGTAAATGATCTGGGCTAGTTCGAGAAAAATAAATTTCTAAACACAGTGCCATTGATGGGGAAGCTCCAGGACTGTGTGGTACAGAGTCAGAAGACCTGGGTTTTAAAGTCAGACTACTGTCAACTGTCTGTGTGACCTTAGGCAACGCAGTGATTGTCTTTCTGGTCTACATTTTTCCATCTAGAAAAAGAATCAAGGTGGAAGTCAGAGAGATGATTCTATCAATCTCTCTCCTTACAAAGTGAAGGAAAAATGCCATCATTCAATCTTCCTCCCTTAATATAAAATGTGTATGTGGGGTTGGGAACGGGGACAAAAGGGATCTTTCTAAGTAAGGTTTTCTGAAGTATTGATGAGTTTGATGTGGATAATTTGAGTATTTAAGATAGGGGTCATATTTAAGCATGGTCAGAGAGTGTGTCAGTTTGCTTGGGTAGGTTGGTAGGAAGGAGCTGTGTACAAGCGAGAGGCATAAAAGAGAGTGGGGAAGCATTCATAAGGGTGTGTGCATACAGTTGTATGTTGGTTGGCTCATAGCTCACAGGCTTGCTCTTCTTCCTTGTATTCAAAGCTCGATTCTACCACTTACTGCTTGCATGATGTTGGGCAGGTCTCCTAACCCCGTGGGACTCAGTTTCCTTATCTGTACATGAAAGAGTTGGACAAGATGGACTTTGGGGTCCCTTCCACCTCTGGATCTACGGATTCTATAATTCCCTCACCCCTGGCCATACCATAGCCTGTCATAGTTGCAGGTAAAGTGGGCATCAAGTTTCTTAATCATCTCCATCCACTAGAGTTGTTGGCCAGTGGTAGACTGTAAGCTCCTCAAAGGCAGGGACTGCCTTTTGCCTCTTTGATTAGTCATCACCGGTGCTTAGCACAATGCCTGGCACATAGTAGGCACTTAGAAAATGTTTATCGAATGAATGGAATGTGTCCATGTACACAGTATTGTAACTATATCTTCAGGGCCAGACACGAGCTTTCTTCTAGTCAGCCAGGATGTGACTCTCTTAGTTGCTGTATCTTCATAATTGGAATGAGACATAAATATTGTCTCTACTTGTATGTGCTGTTTAGGGCAAAGCCTTTTAGACACTTCTATCAAAGGTTCTCAGGCTTTCCTTTTGTTGGATGTGGGTTGTTCTGCAGCATCTGAGAGAAATAGAGTTAAAGAGATCTTTCGCATACACGTGCAGACATACATGGGCACATATACACTCAAGGAAAATTTTGCCAAATGCTGGGGCAAAGACATTCCCATCAGAAGAGTCAAAGCAGAAGTCACCATCGCTATGCCCATGTCACAACCTTGAATCGTGCTGCTCCTGTACACCCAATTTCTTTCCTTCTCTTTCTTTTCTCTTGCTTTCATTTCTCTTCTTTCCTTTTCCATGGACTTTTTATTGAAATCTTTTGTTACCTCTTGTATTCCTCTTTACCCCTTCCATTATAATAAAGAGAGATCTATCTATCATAACAAAGAATTACTGCAGAAGATTCTGCCTTAGCTGAGTCTTGAAGGAAGCCAAAGATTTGTAGAGGTAAATGTGAGGAATGTTCCAGGAATGGAGGACAGCCAGTGGAAAGGCAGAGACCAAGATGGAGCATCCTGTCTGAGCAGCAGCAAGTAAGCCAGTAATATTGGACCATAGAGCATGGGATGGGGAGTGACATCTAAGAATACTAGAGAAACAGAAAAGGGTCAGGTTGTGAAGAGCTTTAAATGACAACGAGAGGAATTTATATTTGATCCTGGAAATAACAAGGAACCACTGGAATTTACTGAGATGGAGGTTGTGACATGGTAAGACCTTCATTTCTGGGGAGAAGAGGTTAATGTGTGTTAGTGTGTCTTTTCAGAGGCAAAGATTTCTGAAGACTGAGGTATCTTTGGAGCTAAGTTGCCTGGATTCAATTTATGTAAATAAAGAAGGCAAAGACCTGAGGCATGGGGCTTGCACTGTGGGCTGTGGGGGAGTATCAGAAAGCTGTGGGTGCCTTTCACTTTGTGTGAGGACTGTGGAGCCCCCTCCAATCTCATGGGCATAGTTGGGGCATAGCCCCGCCTTGCATTCTGCTACTAACAGCTGGCTGTTTCTTATGTTCAGATGAAGGGGGAAAAAAAGCAAGAAAGAGGAAAGGGAGGGGGTCCCATCGCCCACATAACGAATTACTACTGTTCTAGCTCATCAAAACAAGATTGTGAAACAGTGGCTGGAAAGTACCTTGAGTGGGCCTTTCATGGTGACAGCTGCTGAGAGGAAAAAGGGCATTGAGAGACCTAATAGCTATCCGCCAGCCGCACTGCTTTATTTTTATTTTCCTGATGTAACACCCTCTCCCACCCCCAGTCCCAACTTCAGTGCTCTCCTTTTGATGAGCTTCTCTATCTTTGCTGAAGGGAGGTTCTTTCTTGGCTCTCGCTGCCTTCTTGCTCTCTGAAGTGTCGGAGTCATTGCTTGTAGAATCAAAGTTTCTGAAGAAAAAAAAACACTTGGACCTACATTTAATGAAGATATAGCATTTGTCACATGGGATTGCTTCAATATTCCACTCTGTGTAATTTCATTGCTGTATGCGGGTCCCCCAGAAGCACAGAACTCAACTCCTTGTGTTCATGGCCCTCGTCAGTTGTCAAGATAAAAAAATAGCCTGATGGCCAACTAGATTCTTGGAGAGTTTTAATGGAGGCTATCACTAATAGAGAGAATGAATTTATAGGATCATAGAGTGTTGCTGTACATTGAGGAAAATGAGGTCTAGAGAGGTCAAATGATTTGTCCAAGGTCACATAAAAAGTAAGCATCAGAGGTGAGATTTGACCCCAGATCCTTTGACTCCAGAACTAGTGGCTTACATGATGTAGCTTTCCTTTTCATGAGAATAATTCTTGAGAGAGGATTCTGGGAAGATGGCAGAGAAGTTAAAAAAAAACTTTTGGCTCTTCGAATTTCCTCCACCAAAAAAAAAAAAGACAGAACATCACCTCAAAGGAAATGTAGAACAGTCGAAATAAATTGTAAAATGAGAGTAATTTTATTTGCATTGCCTAGATTACTTAGTTGTACTAGGAGAAGTTGTATATAAATGTGAGTTATTGTCTGAAAAGTCACATGTCATAGTAGTCAGAGAAGTAGCCTTAGAATCAGGAAGCCTTGAATTCAAGTCCTGTCTTTGACATGCACTGTCTATGTGACCCTAAGCAGACATTTTTTCTCCCCAGACAGTCTGAGAAGTCCCAAGGAAAGACCCAACCTCCAGGGTTAGATCTTGGCCAGAGTGAAGTGCAAATACCTCCAGGCTGATTCTGTGGATTCCACAAATACCAAGCCCTGGGAGCAGCTGGGTTGGGAAGCAGCCTCAGAGTCAGGAACTTTCATCTCTCCAACAGTGCAGGGGTCAGAACCTAAGTAAGAGATTGAAGGACCTTTCGTTGCCAAGGGACATCAAGCACAGTTATGCTGACCAGATGGATCCTGGGCTGTGGCTATGAGAGAAGGAGCTAGCACCCACCTGGTGAGTGCAGTAGTGAAGGGCGGGGTCCTTGCTGGCTGTGGGCACTTGCTGGAGAGCAGAGACCCTAGTTTCAGTTTCGAGGCAGAGAGGACAGCTGGAGTTTGCAGCCACCAAGGGACTGCAGGGAGCAAGATCCTTTGCAAGACAGTGTGGCTTAGGAATGAAGAGGAGAGTCTGAGGGCCCTGACACAGACCTCAGAAAATTACAGTAAGGAGGCTCTGAGGCTTGGGGCACCATTCCGCACACCTTTGGACTAGAACTTTATTATACCAATAGCTGCTAAAAACAAAATAAAAATAAAAAAGAGCAAGTGAAGGAGAAAGAATCCAGCCATAGACAGCTACTGTGGGGATAGGGTTCATGTTCGGATGAAGATAATGGAGCTAAAAAAGCTACTCCTTCTTCAATGAGAAGTGTCAAATGGTCCCAAGCACAAAAAAGAGTTGTTGGAAGAGCTTAAAAAGCACTTGAAAGATCCAATAAGAGAGATTGAGGAAAAATTAGAAAAAAATAAGAGCAATCCAAGAAAATAATTGTGAAAAGAAAGTTAACCAAGTTGAAATAGAGAATCAGAAACTTAAGGGAAGAAAATAATTCCTTGAAAACTAGAATTGGGCAAGGAGAAGGTTCTAAAGAAAATGCTTCTTTGACTGCAGGGTCTCATGAAGTGAGCCTGACCAGGGGCTCTGGAGGGTTACATTACCAGAGGGCTTTTATTATTATTTTTCTCAAGCTGGGAAAGTTTCTAGCATGTGCCTAATGATGAACTCTGTCAATATCTACTATCTACAGGCTATACTGGCCAAGGTCAGAGAGGCTCATCGCTAGCAGATGGATCATCAAGTGATGAATTTTTTGGCAAGGGTAATTGATGATACTATTTACTAAAGGCACAGATGGGATGTGATCTGTATCCACAAAGGGCATGTCGACACTGATGAAATCAATAGATCTTTAGAAGTTGAAATATAAAAACTGTAGTAATACTGGGGTGCTAGAAGGTTGGGTTAGAATTGCTTTTATATTTAGGCTGGACCAAGCAGTTGGTACCCAGAGCATTAGTCTAAGTCTGGAGGCACAGAAGTACCCATAGCTATTACTCTCAAGTGTTGGTGGATGACCAATTGCCTTTTCCACTGTTCTCTCTCCATCATTCCCTCCCCATCTCTTTCTCTCTTTTCCTCCCACCTCTCTCTTTGTCTTTCCTTCTTTCCTTCATTCCCCTTTTCTCTTCCTTCCTTTTTTCTTCCCTCTTCTACCCTTTCCTTTTTCTTCCCTTCCCTTCTCATCCTCTCTTTTTCTCTCACTTTTTTCTATCCTTCCTTTTCTCCCTTTCCTCTCTCCCTCCCTCTTTTCTTCT
>CM053623.1:265440111-265488899 GCA_028646595.1 Phalanger gymnotis | reverse complement strand
CCCCCCCCCCCCGCCCTTCCTTCCTCCCTCCCTCCCTGCTGCACAGTACCATCAACATAATGATGCATTCTTGGAAGCAATTAATCCAATATCAAAATCTGAGGGATGGAACCTGACAAATAGTAAATACTGTTGACCCAAGAGTCACTAGACACTTGGGTTCTAATCCCACCATCACCATTAAACATTCAATAAGCAGATCACTGGCTCTCCAGGAAGACATTTTAATTCTATTGGTGACACCCTGAAGGTGGGAAGAGGGAGGGAGTGGAGCAATCATTTCTCCTCTCCAGGCCTGTTTCCTTGTCTTTATGTAGTTCAGACACTTTTAGGCTTAAGATTCAGTGATTCTTTTGAATGCCATTGACAAATACTTTTCTCCTCCTAATGCTCCCTGGCCAGCTTCCTTTATTCTCCATATCCTGATACTAGGTAGACTCTGAGGTTTTCCTTTCATTCCACACCCTAGCTCCTTTCTCCCCTCTCACTTAAAAAGCCTCTTGAATGGTTCTTCCCTTAGACTATAATGAAACTTGAGAAGTAACTGAAACAAAGCCTCCTCAGAAAGTTTCAGGCACCCTGCTAAAACAGTAATAAGATTCTTGATTCCTTCAAGACATACAGAATACTCCAGCCAGTCTCTCTCATGACATACCATTGCTTCTCACACAGACCAAGAGAGAATTACTGTCTAGTATTTATCATTGTGCCCGCTGTGCCTTGCATGGTATCTGGCACGTAGCACATGGTTAATTAGTGCTTGTTGACTGATAGATGGATGATCTCCAATGAACAACATTTAGGGCATGGATTGGGGAAACCTGAAGTCTGGGGCTGGCTTTACCTCCAAGAAACTCTCAGTTTCCCCACCAATTAAGAATGAATGGGCAGATACAGAATCTCAGGAAGGATTGAAAAATTGTTGTGGTACTTTTTTGCATTGGAATTACTTTAAGTACCAATAGTTGTCTAGCAAATTTAGCTGGTTTTACTGATTTTTGTTGTTGTTCAGTCATTTCAGTCGTGTCTGACTCTTTGTGACCCCATTTGGGGTTTTCTTGGCAGAGATACTGGAGCGGTTTGCTATTTCCTTCTCTAGATTATTTTACAAATCAAGAGACTGAGGCAAACAGGGTTAAGTGACTTGTTCAGGGTTATACAGCTACTAATTGTCTGAGGCCAGATTTGAACTCAGGAAGACTCATCTTCCTGAGTTTTCCTGACTCCAGACCCAGCACTCTATCCACTGTGCCACCTAGCTGTTCTTTAATAATATTCAATGTTTATTTTTAAAAATAATTTATTCATATCTTTTGCTTTTATATCTCTTCCCCTGCCAAAGCAATTTATTTCTTCCCTTCCTTCTCCAGAAAGCTATCCTCAAAAGAAAGAAAAATAAAAGCATTGCGGTGTGAAATGAAACATTAAATGAGTATGAGAGTATATTCAATGTTCATTCTTATGGTCTTCCACTCATGTAAAGAAGGTAGTGAAGGAGAGGTACATTTTCTCTTCTCAACTTCAGAGCCAAATTTGATCAATGTGGAATTCCAACAAAATACCTAATTCAAAAACAATTTTTTAAACAAATAAGGACGGTACAGTGTAAAGGCAGAGGCCTGCAAATCTGGGCTCAAGTATTAATTCTATACTTGCTATGAGACCCTGGGAAAGTCCCTAAACCTCTACAAAACTCATCTATACCATCTATAAAATGGGCATAGTAATACTTATATTTTCTAGCCCGCATGATTGTGATTAAAAAAAATTAAATGAGATAATCTCTGAACTGCATTTTGTAAACTGGTAAGTGCTGTAAGAAGAAAGCTGACAATTATTACTATTATTATTAGAGTAGAAGTAATCCTGCCTGCTGCCAGGTCCTTCACAGGGAGTTTGTGGGAATCTCATACAAAAGTATTTTGAAATATTTACATCCTCAGATCTTCACAAAAAGTTTCCTTTATCTGTACCTTCAAGTTCAACGTCCTTCTTGAGGAGATAGGGGAGGTTGGGGAGGTTGAGCTCTGGTGCTCTGAACCATGGTAGGCTAAGCCAGTCTGGTGTCAACAATGAGTCCTGAACCAATATAGTGAACTCCTTGTGGATAAGGGAGCTACTGGGCTGCCTTAGGAGGGATAAACCAGCCCAGGTTGGAACTTCCATGCCAGTCATCCTTACAGATTGGGCCGATGAGCACTCAATATGTCCTAGCCTCAGCAAGATAGGGAGATCCAGTCTGGAAACAACCCAAATCAAGGAAAATCATTGACACTGGTATGAGTTCCCCATCACCCTCATTCAACAGATGAGGCAACTGAAGCCAGGAATGTCCAAGTAATTTTCCCAAGATCACACAGATAGGAAGGAGTAGAATCAGGATTTAAATCCAGGTCTTTTGACTCTAAATCAAATACTTTTGATTACCCATTGCTACCACTGTAGGTAAGGGCTTTTTAACCACTCACCTACCAGAACAATCTCTGCATAGATCTGGTCAGATCATTCCTCTGCTCAAAAATATTCAGTGACTCCCTATTGCCTAACAAGTTAAGTTTAAATTCAGTTGCTGGGCAGTCAAGGTTCTACCCTACCTTTCTATCTTTTTCTCACTTCTTCTTTATAATAGTCTTTGCTCCTGAGTCATGAAAAGGTCTGAGCCTATGTAAAGGCAATCAGTAAATGGGAAGATCTTCCCCACCCATTTGAGTGGGCTTCGGGGGCGGGACTCTCAGGGTTCTGGGAGGAGTGGCTAGGACTGGAGCCAATGGTAGGTGCCTGAGTTCTGGTCCACGTGATGACATGAAGCCTGCGGTGGGAGGAGCTTACTGAACGGTTGGAGTAGAGCTAAGCGGCAGTTGGTGAGAGCAGTTAAGAGCTGAAGGAGAGAGGAAGCAGTCAGCTAGCTGGAACACAGCTTGGAGATTGTGGCGGAAGCAGCAGCGATGGCAGCAGGTGCTACAAAAAAGCAGCACTGACCCTTGTGGAGACCCAAGAGTGTTGAGCAGTGGCTTGAGGCCAGTGCGTGGTCTTCTTGCTGGAGGGCCCTGGCACTGGGGGGAGTGGGGAAGCATCAGTATTGCTTGACTTGCTGCCATAATGTTTTTCTGTGGCCTCTTGGTCACTATCGTGAGATGGGCATACTGGTTTTGGAAGGTTCTTGCCAGAATGTCAAATTGGGGACATGGGTCCGTGGGTCTGCTACTTTTGAGTTTCAATAAATGCTTTAACTCCTCTGCCTTCTACTTAGAGAATTCCTTATATCCTGAGATTCTGGACCATTTAGGCATATTCATGATTTTCTTTGAAGTCATGAATTCTGCATTAATGATACAGCCTAAAAGGGCCAGGGTCTCCCATTGCATCCTGGGTCATCTCCAGTCAAACTGGTGAATATCTGGTCATTGGACCCAGATGGCTCTGGAGGAGAAAATAAGCCTGGTGACCTTGCACAGCGCTCCCTCACTCAAATTAATGTCAATTGCAAGTCATGTCATCATTTGCCTGATGTCATAGTGCTTTTTGAAAACAAAGGACAAACACAAGAGCAACAACCTTTGCCCCGGTTAAACCGGACTGGTGTCTTTACCCCAGACGCAAACCGACTTCTCATATCTTTGTGCTCATGCTATTCTCTATGGCTAGCATGTTCTCCCTTTCCCTCTTCATCTAATGAATTTCTATACTTTCTTTAAATGTTACTGCTTCCAGTAAGACTTCTCTAGGGCTCCCCCCTCCCCTGCTCTCTCAGGAATGATCTTCCTCTTGGATCTCGTATAAAACTATGTTTCGTAATGCTTTCAGGAATTTGCGATAGCTATGTTGGTGTTTTATCCATGACTAGATTGGAAACTCAAGGAGGGAAGGTATCATGTCTCGTGGGACTTTTATAACTCTCCCCGTACCTAGTACAATGATCTACATACAGCAGTCACTTAATAAATGTTTGTTGAGGGCATTACTGTTAAGGCAGAGGCTGACCTAGATGACCTTTGATGTTCCTTCCAACTCTGAGGTACTACAATTTTATAATTTATTTTTATCTGTGCTATGATTCATACGGTTCGTGTATAAACCAGTTAGTCATTTGCTGAGCACCAGTTGTGTGTTCAGCATTGCGCTAAAGTTTGTGGGGGACACCAAGACATATAGCACATGTGAAACCAGTGAACCCCACATTTATGGAGCCTATAAAATCTAATTTCTTTTTTTAAAAAAGAATTTTAAACATTTAGAGTGGAAAATATACTAGCAGAGGGATATATGTCACATTTATATCATATTTGTTATGGACTTATCCTCTGTAACATTGTTTCACCTAAATATATTTTCACTGAACTGCTTAACTCAATACTAATTAGATGAATGCTACTTGAAATTGTGATTGTCATTTGGGGGCTAACTAAGCGAATGATGTTCAGTGAACTTAATGAAATATTACTATGCTATAAAAATACCAAGTATGATGAATACAGAGAAACATGAAAAGACAGGAACTTATACAAAATCTAATTTAGTTTTAATATCAATATTAATATTATAATAATGAGGTTTTGGGGTTTCATGGTCAAGAAGATGGAAGACTAGACATTTTCTCTGAGTTTAGTGACATTTTATACCTCTCCAAAATTCAATTCAATAGACATTTATTAAGTTCCTACTATTTGCCAGGCATTATGCTAAGTGCTAGGGACACAAGGGATTATGCTCAAGAAATAAAGCAATTTCAATTGTCTCCAGGGTCTAGAATATCAAGAACCCCCAGAAGTCACTTGGGGCAGAGACAAAGGCATATAAAATGTGAACTGCCTAGCATGGACACCATTGAGGTTCAGACCCAAAGGAAACCACAATCAAAGATGAAGTCAGAAAGTGAACAAAAGGCAAATATAAGAAAAAGAGAACAAAAGACAGAAATGAGAACGAAATGATCAAACCTCTCAAGAAAAAGAGATCTCCAATAAAGATCTTGAGCATAAGCAAAAAACCAGTGGGAAGTTATTGATAACAGAAGAGAATGTGCCTTCCTGTTCAAGTAAAAGAATCCAAACATCCTGGAATAAACAGTATAACACAAAGGGAAATGAATCAACAGCTGAAGAGTCAAAGGATTCCGTGGATTCCCAAGAGAACACAGGATCCCAGCAGGATGTTCCTGAATGGTTTAAAAGAGAAATAAGAATTCTGAAAGAAGAAATTACAGCCTTCATAGTAGAAATAATTGGCATAATAGAAAAGCTTGAAGCAAAGACAAATCTCACTAAAGAAACAAAATAGAGAATAACTGATTAGGAATACCAATACATGGATATGAAGGACAATTTGAAAGAAGAGAAGCAAAAAGTAATAACTTTAAAAGAAAATATGATCTCTGTTCATGTAAAAGCATATTGATCTCAAAGAGGAGATGCATAGAGATATTTTGGAGATTATAGAATTTCCAGCAGAATGACAAGTCAAAAAAATATGAATACCATAATGCAAGAAGTAATAAAAGAAAACTACTGTTTCAGCAATCTGGCCAGCAGCTGTTGTGGGGGTAAAAGACCAACACAAGCCCAACAAGAACGCTACCAGCACGCTGCAAAAGCACATGTTCTTTGGATCTACTTAACTAAGGAAAGTTGACAAGCTTACTTTAATTCAGCATACAAATATCATTCACTTAGTTCAGGGGAAAAGACCAGCACCCTGAACTTCAGAGCAAATTTAAAACATATTACAAACATCAACAGATAGACCCAATACAATTCATAGTTACCAACATCTAGGTTCAGCCCAGGAGCTCAGAACAAGGGCTGGCCCAGAGTCATGCGTGCCACCACTGCTGTGGGTAAAAGCTCCAAAGAAGAGAAAGCCAACCCTTGGTTTTATATCTTTTTCGGGGTCAGGGGTGACTCACCCATGTGACCTAGAATTGTCACAAAGAGGCGACTTAAACACATGTGGTCTAAAAGCTTTTGCTGTCCGAGATATGTTACTCAAACTCATTTGTAAACTAGGCCCTCCCCTGAGGCAAGGAGGCACCAAGGACACCCAAATCTAATCAAGGAAACGAAGGCCAAACTCTTCAAGGGTGCTTAGTTGAACTGAGTGCTAAGGGCCCATTTTGCTTACCAACACAACTACTCAGTATTTCTAAACACAGAAAACAAAATGCTGATAGAAAGAAGCCACAGATCAACTCCAGGGAAAAACAAAAACAAAATAAAAACAAAAAAAGGCTACCTATGCTGAAAACTCCAAGACAGATAGTTGTTAAATTGAACAATTCTGATGACAAACACCAAATTCTGGGGGTAACCAGCAGAAAGCCTTTCAAATATAAAAGAAATTCTCATAACACAAGACTATTCTTCACCCACCATAACCACAGGATAGAATATATTTCAAAGAGCAAAGGAGCTCAAGATGCAATCCAAGGTGACCTACCATGCAAATCCAAGCCTAAACATAATTGAAAAAAAAAGATGCATATTCAATAAGAAAGAGGCATTCTAAACATTCCCAGAAAGAAAAACTGACTTGGATAAATTATTTGATTTTCAAACATATGCACAAACAAGGCAAACAAGTAACAGCAACCAAGGACAATAACAACAACAAAATAACAGAAAGGCCATTGAGAGATTTCCTTTTAAATACACAGAAGACAAAGGTGAAAGTAGATGTCAAATAGAAGTGATGGCAAAAACAAGTCTGAAATATCTCTCAACATCTTGCCTACAGGTGAATCAATGGTTTCTTTCTGTTTGTTAGTTTTTGTTTCTATGGGACTAAATTATAAAATGGGAGGTGAATAAAAGGCAGAAAGAGAGAAGAAAATAGAGAGGAATATGTGATGTAGCCTAGTCAAATTAAAGGGCTAATGATAAAGGAAAATAACTCCTCTAGTCTCTTAGGAAGAAGAGAGGCTACTGGAGAATGGGCAAGGAGGCAAAGGGAGGGATTGAAAAAGGGGAGAAAATGGGTAATTGTGTTCTGGTGGTAGGAGGAGGTACCATTGATGAATGCTCCCCAAGGCATTCTGTAAAGAGAGATCGAAACTTTCAAAGGCTGTAATCTGCAAGGATTTGCTATTTAGAGAGACCATTCATCTTGACTCTTAAGAAGGGAATCAGAGCACCTGGGGACAACTTAATACCCAGAAGAGTGGGAGGGCATTGACTTAGGGAAGAAATTTCAAGGCAAATGGGAAAAATATTATAATAATGATATAATATGACCTTAGGTCTACCACCTTCATTCTGAGTGTTTCAGAGTATTAAATATATCACAAAGCATAAGAACTGCACAGCCCTGAAGGAAACACTTAGCAATTTGGAAATTACCCAACTCCCATGGAAACTCCCAGTTGACATGTCTATACTAAAGATATATGAAGTGACTTTCAAAGTACAGATGGCAAAGATTGAGCAGAAGAAACTAGCCACTCAGAATTCCCCCTGTGTTAACTACTGTATGTTGCTGAGAGACTTCTTAAAAACATTTCCTTCTTTTTTTTATCTTGGAGATCTGGCTGCTGAAGAATGATAGATAACAAAGACCATCCTCATTGCTAATTATAATACGATACGCTATGCTACGATATGATACAATTAACATAACATAACATAACATAACATAACATAACATAACATAACATAACATAACATAACATAACATACTTGCATTGCCTGCTTCATAGGGTTTTTCTGGGGAAAGTACTTCATCAACTTTAAAGTGTTCTACTATATTGACATCAAACTCAAATAGAAACAAGGTAGCATTTAGTGACTGTATACAATGATCCCTGTGGGTGCATGTTAACTTAGAAAACCATACATTAACATTTTCAATGTTTTATTGTATTTTTACTTATTTTGTTAAATATTTCACAATTACATTTTAATCTGGTTCCTTCCAGGAGTGTATTGCTGGTTGACTGCAGGTTTGATACTTCTGCTCTACACAGAGTGTGTGGGGTGAGACCATCTGCCAGTAATTAATTAAAAGAGTCTGAGGTCTCAAGGTAGAAACAGAAAACTTCTTTATTATGATCCCATGAGAAAGGGCTATCTCTGAACTGATAGACAATTGGTACGGAGAGGCGGGGTACAGGAAGTGAAGCGTAACTATAAACCTTAGAGGTTCCATCCTCCTTCCACCACTGACTTTCACCCTCATTGGTGGAGTTCAGGCTTACAATCTCACAAGAAATCTAACTCAGGTACAAGGGACAAGGAAATGCTAATTGAGCCAATAACAATTCTTAAGGACACTTTTATCCTTATTTGATGAGGACACAGTTCAGGTGAGTTTAGTGACCATCGAAACTTAGGCCTAGCTGTAATCAGAAGCCCTGAGCCATGCTGTCCACTCAACTCACAGAAATGTTGAGATCCAGATTCCATGAGAGGGCTTCACCATCCCACTCAGGATTGTCTTAGATCATTATGTTGTTGAGAATAGCTAAATCATTCACGATTCTTTACCTAACAATGTTGCTGTTACCGTGTACAATGTTCTCCTGGTTCTGTTCATTTCACTATGCAAGAGTTCATGTAAGTCTTTCCAGGTTTTTCTGAAATCATTCTGCTTGTCATTTCTCATAGCACAATAATATTCCATAACAATTATATGCCACAGCTTGTTTAGCCATTTCCTAGTTGACGGGCATCCCCTTGATTTCCAATTCTTAGCCACTGCAAAAAGAGCTGCTATACATATGTTTGTACACATAGGTCTTCTGACTCTTAACTCCAGCTTTTTCTTCCACGGTATCACACTGCCTTATAACTACGTGTTTCATTAAAACTTAGCAAAATTGTAAAAAAAAAACCATTAAATGTTGTCCTCTTGGAATGTTATACCCTATCATCCCCAAACCTTCTTCAGCAATCTCCTCCCCTCATTCCTCTCCTTCTGTTGGAGGGACAGTTTTAGAGCATCTCTGCTCCCCTGGGGGTCATGAGAAAGCTCAAGGGAAGAGATTGTGTGTTTGGGATCTGCCTGGGTTGGTTCTGCAGGCATAGGAGGAAAGAGAAGTGCTGAGTGGCATTGAAATGGTGTTGATGGGGTGCTAATGAAGGACTCCTAAAAGGCCCTGGACCTTCCCACATGGTCCAGTCCCACCTTTGCATTTTGGGGTTCCCAGTACCCCTAGACCACAACAGTCTCATCCTTACCAGCTTCTGAGAGTTTGGGAAACTATCTTTCTCAATTCCTGGCCTGGACTTATCTCTTTGCACCATGGGGGTCACCATAGCTGGTCTGCTCTGTTCCCAGACTGATCTCATCTTTTGGGCCATTTCTTTTAGGGCAGACGAGACCTGTAGTAACAGTAAGCTGGGTCACAGCTGGAAGTACCCTTCCAAGAAGTTCATAGCCACAAGGGCAAAGTTGCAATAGATAGATAGATAGATAGATAGATAGATAGATAGATAGATAGATAGATAGATAGACAGACAAACAAATATATAGCTCTGCTTCCTCTGCTGCGTGGAAAATGGAATGGACAAAAAACTTTCTAGGGAAAAGGAAAAGGGTCACATATTCCAAATCTCGTCCAGAAGTCCTGAAGCTTTTTTTAAAAACTGTTGTGAGTATAGACTCCCCAGCTTCTAGGAAAGCAAAGATGGACCTGAGATTAAGAGTGTGGAGAGAAGAATGGAGATTCCTTAGCAACTGCTTCACCCCTCGATTCCTTTAAATCATCATCATATTTCCCCACTCTCCTACTCCGGGGGAAAAGTGAAGTCAACAAACATTTATTAATCACCTGTACCAGGCACTGAGGGAAAATTCAAATAGAGGAGAGGAACAATGGGAGGGTACCAGTTGTACAACCACAGGCTAAATTTACTTTCTTCAAATCTCAGCTGAAGCCTTACCTTCTGCTAGAAACCTTTCTCAATCCCCTTTAATCAATTAATGCATTTATTCATTGAGCAGTCAATAAACATTTATTTTTAAAATAGTATTTTATTTTTTCCCAGCTACATTCAAGACAATTTTTAGCATTCATTTTTACAAGATTTTGAGTTCCAATTTTTCCTCCTTCTCCTCTTCTTAAAATGGTAGACAATTTGATATAGGTTACTGTAGTAGCAATTTAGATTTGAAGATCTTTCCCACCCATTAATAGGCCATGTGACCTGCTTATGTCACAGGAAGCCTAAGTGACATGCGGGAGGATCTTCCTGACAGGAAAAAGAAGTTATGTCACAGAAAATACAGAGAGAGGGAGAGAGAGCAGTTACGGCTGCTAATGGCCATTGTCATCATGATTGTTAGAACTGAACAGGCTGACTTAGCTGTACTATGAGTTTGTTTTGGGGAAGATCCCAGCAGGGAGTCAGAGAGTTTTGGGATGGTGAGTTTCCAGGCTGTGATATGGTGTTTTAAGTTCCTTGCTGTTATGATAAAGTAGGCTGATTGGCTGTGAGAGCTGAACATTTGATTGTGGGATATGGTTCTCTGGTGTCCAAATAAATGTTATACTTCTTTTACCTTCTTTATGGAGAGTCTTTCATGCCTTGAGATATAGAACTACATAGGCATATTCACGATTATTGTTGATGTTGTGTGCTTATTGCCTTGCTGTTACAGTTACACATGTGATATCATGTAAAACACATTGCCATATTAGTCACAGTTGTGAAAGAAGAAACAGATCAAAAGAAAAAAAAAGACAAAAAAAATAAAATGAGTGAAAAAACTATGCTTTGATCTGCATTTAGAGTCTATCAGTTCTTTATCTGGATGTGGATAGCATTTTCCTTGGTGAGTCCTTTGTGCTTACCTTGGATCATTGCTGAGAAGAGCTGAGTCATTTATAGTTGATCACCACACAATACTGCTGATACTGTGTACAATGTTCTCCTGGTTCTGCTCATTTCACTTTGCATCAGTTCATGCAAGTCTTTCCAGGTTTTTCTGAAATCTTCCTGTTCATCATTTCTTATCGCACAATAGTATCCCATTACATTCATATAACAGAAATTGCTCAACTATTCCCCAATTAATGGGCATCCCCTCAATTTCCAATTCAATAAGCAATTACTAAGCATTTACTTTGGGCCAGGATACACCCAGGATACATAAAGAAAGGCAAAATCCCAATCCCTGCCCTAAAGGAGTTCCCATTCTAATGGAAGAGGTGAAACACAAAAACTCCCAAAATGAAAAAAACCCAAAACACTTGTACATGTAAGAGATGTACTGTGTAAATGGAAGGAAATTTCAGAAGGCAAACATCTAGCACTGAGGTGGGAGTGGGAGAGCAGGGAAATTCTCCCTAGGCTGAGTCTTAGAAAATGCCAAGGAAAGCTGAAGTGAGAAGGGACAGCACTTTCCCAGCACTGAGAGACAATCAAAACAAAGGCTCACATTCAGATCTAGTTTCCTGTCTAAGAAACAGCAGGAAGGCCAATATGACTGGCCTGTAGGGTATGTGAAGGGTAATTAAGGGTCACAAGACTGGAAAGGTAGGAAGGGACCTAGTTGTAATGGCAGAACAAGTTGTGGTATGTGATTATATTGTGCTGTAAGAAATGATGATCTGTATGGTCTTAGAAAAACATGGATAGACTTGTACAAAATAATGAAGAGCAAAATGAGCAGAACCAAGAGAATGTTGTATACAGTAATAGCAATGCTGTTTTAAGAACAAGTTTGAGTGACTACTGTAAATATCCAAATTAATTATGAAGGCCCTATGACAGAAGATGCTATCTGCATCCAGAGAAAGAACTGATAAATATAGGTATATTTAGAATGATTTCATACACACACACACACACACACACACACATACATTTGTGCCTAACGGTAGCCATCTCTAGAGTGGGAAGGGAAAGAAAAGAAAAGGAAAAAAAAAAGAAATGTACATAATAACTTTATTATATATTTAAAAGGAGTAGCAAGTTGTACATAATAGATTTGCACATGTGTAATCATCTTTTTTATTATTAAACTGTTATTAAAATGCTTGTTTTATTCCATAAATTAAAAATAAAATAAATATTTTTTAAAAAAGAACATGGGAGGCATTCATTATGTTGAAAGATAAATATGCTGATAAACAAATGCAGGATAAATAGAAAATAAATACCACAGTGATTAAGAAGATTGATACTATCATAAAAAGTACCTCTGTCTCAGAATAGAGTGGCCTGGAAGGAGCTCTGTATTTGAAGTAAGAGGATCTGTACCCAAATCCCAGTTCCAGTATTAATTGCTACTTATTGTCTATATGAGAAACAAAGCTGGTCTTTGGTCAGTGGTATTTACTAGTACTTTTAAGTGGAGACCAGAAAGGAGGTCCTGGGACAGTTTCAGTGTATTGGGATTTATTACATAATGGTGCCACCTAGTGATCATTCTCATTCTCTCTTTTCAATGACATTCAAATAAATGTTTCCCCAAATGCTCCTATTGCTTTCTTTTGTATTTTTTTTTTTTACTGAAACCATGTAAGCAAAAATAGTTTTCTTTTTTAGAAGCAACTTGTGTATTTTTGTTCATGTAACAAACAGAAGAACCATAATAAACATTAATAATAAGTTATTATTTATTATATATATAAATATAATTAATTAATTAAAATTACAATTAATAATAAACATTCACATGGAGCTTTGCAAAACAGTCATAGAGTTTGCAAGTTGTTTTTCAGTCATGTCTGATTCTCCATGACCCCATTTGGGATTTTCTTGGCAGAGATACTGGAGTGGTTTGCCATTTCCTTCTCTAGTTCATTTTACAGATGAGGAAACTGAGGCAAATAAAGTTAAGTGGCTTGCCCAGGGTCACACAACTAGTAAGTGTCTGAGGCCGTATTTGAACTCAGATTTTCTTGATTCCAGGACTAGAGCTCTATCCACTATGCCACCTAGGTGCTTGTAAAGTCTGTAAAGCATTTTATAAATATTATCTTTTTTTTCAGCCAGTCAGTCAATAAGCCAATAAATTAATAGTTCATTATGAATGGTCAGCAAAACATTTCAAAGTCCTGAATTTTCAGGGCAAATCCTATGAGTGTGGCAAGGTGGGTTTCACAGCAGAGAAATGAAAGAAAGAAAAGAAAAACCATTTCAGACATCATGAGTGAGTGCCACTATAAAAAGAGATGGACTGATATCCAGCTCTACTGGCCCCCCAGGTCCAACGCTTTCCTACTAAAGCATGTTGCCTAATAAATTACTATTCAATTAAATTGTATTTTCCACAGTGCTTCAAAGAAAAAACTCTACTTGCATCTTGAAGAAGAAAAAACACACTGAAGACCTCAAAGTGGTCTCTGAGCAAAGTTCAACTCCTTTGCCTGACTTTCAGGTCCATCTAATCCAAGTGAAGAGGTTTGGGGTTGAGGGGTGCTCCACATCCCAAAGTACTGACACACCAGGTCTTGCCGAAAGAATTCGACTCAAGCCTTCTCAGCCAAGGGAAAAGACAAAGTTTATTGAGGGTTAGCCATATTGGTCTGCCCCAAGAAATCCCACCCTTTGTGATGCTTGTAACAAGTTGGCCAGATCAATAGGAGCTAGATTGAATCTGAGCACCTTCATGGAGGCAAGATGGAGATTTTATACACAAAGATTGTGGGAGGGATTGAGGGGGTGGTCTGGGGTGACTAGAGGAGGGGTTTAGGGAGGGCCTTGAGGAGGAGTCTAAGGAGGAGCTTGATGGGACTGAGATGAGGCCAGACTCCACCGTGGGAAATAGCTGAAGGCTACATGGAGACATACAGACAATAGAGGGCTGGGGTAATAGAGCTAGGATACAGATATTTTGATCAGGATTAAGTGTGGGGAAACAGCTGAACAATAGAGGGCTAGGCTAGGCTGAGACTTGGGCCCAAGGATAATGCAAATCCCATGGCCTTAGAGGAAGGCCAGATCCAGTTGGAAGACTCAAGGAGAGTTCAAGGGGGCTCCCAGAGACTGTGCCCTCATCACAAGGAGTTCTTAACGTGTGTGCGCCGACCCCTTTGCTAGTCTGGTGAAGACTATGGATCTCTTTTCAGAGTAATGTTTTTAAATGCATGACACAAAATACATTGGATTGATTACAAAGGACGACTATTGAAATAGTCATCAAAATATATATTTTACAAACAAGTTCATAGACACAGGATTTAATTAAGAACCCCTGATCTAATCTATGATCTGTCACTATTCTATCTTTTCAAATATTTCATGTTTTTTCTCTCCATGTACTTTTTCAGGCTATCCAATAAACGTGACTTTCCTCTCTTTGTCCATTGGCACTCACTCGTGATATCTGCTGTGGTTTTTCTTTTTTTCATCTCTCTGCTGTGAAACCCACCTTGCCACACTCATAGGAGTTGCCCTGAAAATTCAGGACTTGGAAATGTTTTCCTGATGATGGGGAAAGGCTTCTTTGAATTCTCTGGATAAAGGGAACTTTGGGCTGGAACATGGACAAAACACACAAAGTACCCTTGAGCATAAATAGATTTCTAAAAAGAAGAGAAGGCTACCAAGAAGTTGTTCCAGGTGGTTGAAGAAGAGCTCTGGTGGTGTGGCTGCAGAGAGGCTGATGGGAGTCACTGGAGTGGGACATGGAGCCGTGACTAAGCAAGACCCAGGAGAGCAAGATGATGAACTCTGACCAGATGTGCTGAGGGACCTCAACTGAACCTACAACTCCTTCCTGACCCTTTTCTGTCCACCTGGCTTTGAGAAGCTGATTCTCCTGCTGCAAGTAAAGAACTCTTTAAACTCCTGTCTTGTCTCTTCCCTTGGCAGTCGAGGGTGGAGAGGTGAAGGAGTTCTGGTTTCTCTAATGTTTTTGCTTTATTTGTACTGTTATCTAAAATGCATATCCATATCCTAATGACCAACAACACTGATTGCAACTTGGTTATTAGGTATGTGGTTAGTAAAAGACAGAGAAGTGAGCTCAGGAGAGCCACAGAGAGGCCAAAGACAGGGATCTATGTGGATGCAGAGAGAGCTGGCGTTGTTTCCATTAGTCTTGAGAAGATACCTCTAGATTTAGTTTATGTTCTATTTCATAAATTATATATGTATGTATTATATTTTAAGAATATATTTTTATGTATTTGGAAATATGCATTTATATATATTCTATATTTGCACAATTTTTTTACAAGATGCAACATAATATGTATATATATATATACATATATATATATATATATATATATATATATACGTGTGTATAATATACATGAATGGGATGGATAATTGTGAAGACTTCACAGGGTATGTCTAAGGGAGTAGGAGAGGTTTGGGATTTGGCCTTGTGGTTTTGGAAGGTCAGAGTCTGGAGCTGTGGGCATGCCCTTCCCCCTCTCTCTCAGATGTTAGAAGATAATGAACTTCCTGTGAGCTATTTGTTCTCTGCTCCAGGAAGGTCTCTCCTCCCCCCCCTCCCCCCATTTCTTCTCCTAGAATTTCAGGCACCACCTGGCAGTTGAGTTCTGATAGGGAAAAACCTGAATAGAACGGATCAACCTTGGTCCCCTGTGTAGTTTTCGCGCCTAGACTGTAAGCCCACCTCTGAGCCAATGGTGAGAAGGGATAGAGGTGGGTGGGAATTTTTTCATTAAAGAGTATAGATTAAGGCAGGTTCCCTTTTACCTCGCCTCTTCCATTATGGAGGTGTGCCCAAATCTTGCAAGGTTTCTAAAATAAATTTACTTTGTTTCTCCTAAAGATGTCTCTGCTATTATTTAAAAATCCTGTCCCAAACATACATAATTTTAAAACTAAAGGGAATATAAAATATATACATGTACAAACACAGACTGTCGTATTATGGGGAATCCAGATATCCTTTTTTACTCTATATATGATGGCTTGAAAGAAAAATAAAAGGCTGGCCTCTGCTGGAGAGAACACTTCCCTCTGGTGCCTTTAGTTAGGCTGGAGAGCTTTAACTTCATGCAAATGTTACCATAATCATAAAGACCTTGCCCATGCCTGAAGTTAATCATGAGCTCCCCTTGGTGGTTAGAGGTTAATTTATTATTTGCGGTTGTGTTGTTTGGTTGTTTCAATCATGTCTGACTCTCCATGACCCCATTTGGGGTTTTCTTGGCAAAGATACTGGAATGGTTTGCCATTTCCTTCTCCAGCTCATTTTACAGATGAGAAAACTGAGGCAAACGGGGTTAAGTGACTTGCCCAGGGTCACACAGCTAGTGTCTAAGGCCAGATTTGAACTCACGAAGATGAGTCTTTCTGATTCCAAGACAAATGGGGTTAAGTGATTTGCCCAGGGTCACACAGCTAGTAAGTGTCTGAGGCCAGATTTGTACTCATGAAGATGAGTTTTCCTGATTCCAAGCCTAGTGCTCTATCCACTGCATCACCTAGCTGCCCCTATTTATTATTTATTATGCATTAACGTTATCTACTGTGGGTCTTTTTCATCTTAAGTGGAGTTTAGACCTCTTTGAGGGCAGGGACCCCGTCTTCACAAAATTTTGTCTCTCTCCTAGCCCCTACCAGAGTGCTCTGTACACAATAGGCACGATACATATTTGTAGGACTGAACTGAATTGAAGATGGAATGGAGGAGAGGACAGGATGGGAAAACAGGAGATGGCAAGTTTGGCCACATCTTCTTGGGCGGCTACAGAACCGTGGAATATTTAAAGCTAAAAGGGACCTTAGAGATTATCCAGTTCAACCTCCTCATTTTAGAGATGAGGAAATTGCAGCCAGAGAAGTCAAGCACCTTGTCCAAAGTCACACAGTGGCAGAGCCAGGACTGGAAGATAGCCCTCTTACTTTGGTTCTAGTACTCTTCCTCTTCCATTACTATGGTTCAACTCTGAATGACAAAGTAGCTAGGAACTTGTGACCTCTGAAATGAGGATGGAGGAGGAAAGATGAAGCAGTCACCACAGCACATGTAGGGAACGAACAAGATGCTTCCGTAGGATGTTCCTTTCCATGACCTCCTCTCAAAGATCTGACAATTTAGCAGACTCATCTGAAAGCATAAGACCCGAGTCTTGGCTTTGTTGCCTAATCTAGCACCAAAGGTCCCTCTTTTTGATGCTTGGTTAACTCTATTGTAGAATGGGGGATGGGGCTTGTTATAGTCAAAGTTTCTTCCAGTTCTAATATTCTATGATTGAGTGTGTGGGGATGGGGGGTTGGGGGGCGTGGAGAGGAGGGAACAAGAATAATGCTTTCCATTTCTCCCCTAGATCTCTATGCCAGGACCAGGCTTCATAGCATCAATCCAATCTAATAAATATTAAGCACCTACTATGTGTCAGGCACTGTGCTAAGTGCTTAGGATACAATTAATAAAAAGAAAGACTGTAGCTGTAAATACATAATCATTCATACACATCTTCTGCCCCAAACCCTTCTTTGCTTGTTTGAATCACGTAGGTAATTGTAGCCATGTGAACTTGAATTCAGGGAGGACATTTAGGTTTTCAAGGTCTGAGCTGAAACCAACAGAGACCATGGATAGTCGCCAGTGGCCTGTTGCTTATTTTTTAGTATACAAGAACAATGCTTTTGGTAGGTGTTAATCTCACTATTTCCTTTGGGTTATGGTGCACCTGAATGAACAAACCCCATTAAAAACAGTCTGTGTTTTTGTTTAGATTTCCACTTCAGCAAGGAGAAGAAAGGTCATAGTATCAACGGGTCTTGCATTCTGATATTTGTTATCTATGAAATGAGTGGTTTAAATCAGAGGGTACCTAAAATCTGTGATTCAAGTTCAGATGGAATCCCTGGGTAGATTTCAGAAAGTCCATGCACATGATTGGGAAAAAAAATACATAAAGAATACATATTTATATACAATAAAATACATATAACATTTTCATTAACCTCTAAAATTTAGCATTTCCTTCAATCATTTAAAAACCGTTTTCTGAGAGGTGATCCATAGACTTCATCAGACTGCCAAAGGGTTCCATGAGACAAAATAAGTTAAGAACCAGCGTTCTAGTGTGAAAAGCCCAACCTCACCCTTGGCTTCTGCCATTGTTCACCATTTCTCTTAGCCCGAGTACTGCTAAGGCTCTAAAGCTTAAAATACTCAGGACACAGGTAGCATGTGGGTGGGCAGCACTGTCACATGGGGAGAAGTAAACCCAACCCTCCCTCTCCCCCCACTCCCCACCCCTCCCACTCCAACCATCAAAAACTAGTAGATAACAAACTGTACTACAAATATGAACCCTTACATATCCTTGAGAAACCAAACAATAAACTATACTGGGACTGTAGCATCATTACATATGAAACTGCTGATCTCAATCATAAAGACACAACATTGATGCATAAAAATTTAAAAGCATATTTATTTAAATTAAATTTTCTTTTCAGATCTACATTCTCTCCTTCTTCCCTTCTCTTCCCCCCCTCACACCCACAGCTGAGAAAGCAAGACAAACAAAGCCCCCATTACAAACATGTCAAGTTAAGCAAACAGTTCCTTCATTGGTCACATGCAAGAAAAATATGTCTCAATCAATCTATCAAAAGTGAGGAGCATGTTTCATCTTGAGTATTCTGGAATTACTGTTGGTAATTGTATTGATCAGAATTTTTAAGTCTTTCAAAGCATCTCCCCCCCATAATATTATCATTATTATAGAAATTGTTCTCCTGGTTCCATTTTTATTTATTTTAAATTTTGTTTTAAAAGAGCAGTATTTTTAATTGATGTCAATTGTTATTATCACAGTGGCTTGGTTTATTATATAAACATATATATTACATATATGTATAACTATATGTCAAAGATCGCCCAATAAACATTTACTAAGCATCTGCTGTGTTCTAAACTCTAAGAACATGTCAATTTAGTGAATACTCATAACACCTGATCTACCTGGAAGGAAAAGCTCTCAAAATATAGAGATTTAGCAGAAAAAGTCCAAGCCACCCATGAACAAGAGAAAGTATCTTACCTTTGACCTCGTCCTGCATGCTCCTGTAGTTGTGTTAAGAATATTTGGTGAACCTACAGAAGATGAAGTTTACAGCCCAATACTTTTATTCACTTGCAAAAACCAGTCATTTTAATCATCTGTGCCATGGTTTATTGAACAGTCAACTTTAAAGAGCTATAATGAGATGTGAGTTATCCCATATCTGGTTCCTATTTGAATTCCACGGAAAATAAGATAATATTGATAATAAAAGCTAGCTCTTACATATGGGCAGCTAGGTGGCATGGTGGATAGAGTGCCGGGCCTGGAATCAGAAAGACTCATCTTTCATGAGTTCAAATCTGCTCTCAGACACTTACTAACTCTGTGATCCTGGGCAAGTCACTTAACCCTGTTTGCCTCAGTTTCCTCATCTGTAAAATGAACTGGAGAAGGAAATGGCAAACCACTCTAGTATCTCTGCCAAGAAAACAAATGGGGTCATGAAGAGTCGAACACGACTGAACAACAAGCTCTTATATAATGCTTTAATGTTTGCAAAGCACTCTCCAAACGTTATCTTATTGGATTATCACACCAACCTTGGGAGGTACGGGATATCATACCAAGGCAGACAGAAGTAAAGCAACTCGCCCAGGATTAAACAGCTAGTGTCTGAAACAGGATTTGAACTCCAGGTCCAATTCTCTATCTGCTCTGTCGCCTAGCTGCCTCAGATGAGAACGATAAGAGAAGAGCGATTAACAGCAACAATGATAACTGTCATTTACACAGGGCTTTAAGATCTTCAAAGCACTTCACAGAAATTATCATACTCAGAGGAATTATCTAATGGGAACATGAGGTCTATGTTGCCCTTAGGGCTTTCGATTCTGTTTGAATAGGAAAAACAAACCAAAAAAAAAAAATCCTAAGGGTAAGTACTAAAGACATTGTTAGCATCCCCATTTTGCAGGTGAAGAAACTGGATATCTGAGACATTAAGGGACGTGCCCACAGCCACTAAGTTCAGAGGTGAGATTTTAACTTAAGACTTTCTGTGTCCAAGTACAGAACTCTATCTGCTATGTGACACTCCCTAAGAATGGGTCATGTTTCTTCCCTATCTCTCCCCTTTCCCTTGGGCTTTGGGGTTATCCCAGGGTTATGAGGTTGAGGAGGGGAGTAGCCTCCAGGCCAGCAGATCTTGTTTCCTGTCCTTGGTTTTTTTTTTTTTAATTTCCCCATGTAATATTATGGCTTCATTTGGGTTCCCACCAATAAGCAAGTATTCACGCCATTATCTCCTGACTAGGCATGTCTGACCTGGAACTGGGAATAGAGAGTGTTAGATCTTTTTCTCCTGGTCCATCATCTCCCTAATGTTTCTCTCCATAACACTCTCACATCTGCACCATATTCTTTTGCCTCCTCCTTAATACATAGTTAAGCCTAGCAATGGTGAAGGGTGTCTGGGGTTAGCTGGGAAGGCTCTACCTTATGGAGCCTTTGGAGATGGAAGGAACATGTTTTTGAAAAGGGGCATCAGCGAAGCAATACCTTTGCTAAGATGTGACACTCACAGAAAAGAGGAAGAATGGGTACACCGAGATCTGGAGGAAGATTCCTTCCAGTGTGATGTAGGATATAGGGGTTAGCAAATCATCAAACCTTCCTCCTCTCACCTCTTTCAATTGCAGGCTGGGCTGGACCACCATGATGAATCAGCTTAGGTGAAATTCCACAGTGTCAGATCAATGAATTTTTTTCCCAGGATGGTCAATCTTGCTATTTCCTTTCTATCCTTGCCATTTTGGAAAGGTGTAATAAATTAAATGAGAGTTGGTATGGTGCTGGTTCTGCTACTTGTTAACCATCCCATTTCATCTCTATTTTTCCTTGTTACAGTTTTCTCAGCTGTAAAATAGAATAATAATACTTTTACATGAATACATATAACATGTATTTGTGGCTACAGGGATATAGTTGCATGTATATACATACACATGTATGCATGTATGTATGTATATGGCATAGGAAACTCCCCCTTTCAGGGCAAATCTAAATCTGCTCTGCAACTTACAGTCCTACAGAATTTTTCATTTCACTTCAATTTTAAGTGACTTGCCCAGGGTTGCATGGACAGTACAAGTCAGAGACAGGATTTGAACCCAAGTTACTGACTTTGGAAATATCATGGAAAACCGGAGAGGTTCTATAGGACTAGAGAAGAGCAAATGTTCTGAATTTCAGAAAAGAGAAGAGCAGAATCTGCCTAGTATAGGACTAAGACCATGATGTTGGTTCTTGTCTTAGCTCTAGGATTTATCATTCAAGGGACCATCAGGAACTCCCTGCCACCACCACTTCCACTGGCAGCTCCCTGGGATCTGGAGAGAGAATGTTTGCACCATCCATCTTCCACCATCAGCACAAGAACCACCAGACAGTTTCCCAGTCCTATGGTTAGCAAATTTATCCCTCTCACTCCCCCTGAACCCTGTGGTTCAAAGTCACCATCTTTTTGAAGTGAAAATCCTCTTCCTCTATTTGTCTCAAACTCTCCACTCCCTTATCCCTTTTCCTCTTCCAATCTTCTCCTTCCATTGTGTCCTCCAAAATTTTCACTTTGTTATTTACTTCTCTTTTAGCTGGATCCCTTCTTTTCACAATCTTTTCATCTGAGATTCACAAAAAGCTGGCTCTCTCCAAAAGACACTGTCACTGGAAACCATCTCCAGTACTGGATGCTGCTTCTTTCATATCTCCCAACACAGGGCATTAGGAAGAGGAGCTGACATATATACTCCTTGCTCCCTACTTTTTCTTCTAAGACTTTCCCTCAGCAGCTTTTCTGAGGTTCCCTCCTTTAGTTTATTTTATCCCATTCCAATGTCCATTCCTGTGTTTGATCGCCTATCAGGTCATTTTCCTCCAATTTAATTCAATTAATTCAAAGCACATACTATGTGATCTCCTTCAATGATGCTGATGTATCCTACCTACATTATTACTCCTTCTCTGTCTCCTTTTCTCAATCATCATCCATCTTCTACCCCTAACTGTTGGGAGCCCCTCAGGCTCTGTCTTAAGACCTCTTCCCTCTTTTTCCTCTTTCTCTTGGGGGTACCTATACTTCCTTGGGTTCCATTAACAAGTTTATGCAAACAACTGCCCAAAGTCTATAAATCCAGCCCTAATTTCTCTTCTGAACTTTAGTCCCAAATTGCCATGTGTCTACTGCAAGCAGTAGAGTAGAAAAAACAATGGATTTGGAGTCAGAGAATCTGTTCTTTGTCTTTTCCCTCTTTAGAGGCCAGACCAGAGTAGATCTGGGGTCTAATAATATCTTGTGAGTCTGAGTGCTTTCAGGGTGGCTGAAAACTGTAAGGGGGACCTGATAAACTCTCATATTCCTATTAGATGGCTCTTCCAAGCTGGATGAAATGAGCCCTGGAAATTATTATTGACAGAGGCCCCCTTCTCCAAATTAACCCAATTGCAATGGCTGAAGACCAATAGGCATATGGGTAGCATTAGTAAAGGTAACCAACATAAGAAATATCCTAGGCTCCATTTTTATTGAGTCTTTTTTTCCATGCATGGCAAGTACTCCCTAGTTATAGGTATAATAGAAAAATACAGGAACTATAATTCTTTGGAAACTGCAATAGCAGCACCGCACCACCCCTCCCCCTCATAGTTAACTAGGGTAATGTCTAATACAGGATTCTTTGGTGTCTAATTCCAAAAAAGTTCCAAATTTTCAGCCAAGAAAAATCAGCTTCATTGTGCAACATTCAAAATCAGCCTTGAACAACCAACATGAACCCATGAACTACAGAGAAGAGAAACATTTCTCTGCCCCATTAAGGGCTAATATTTGTCTGGTCACTGAAGAAAATATTTAACAACCAATAACAAATGCTCAGGTTATGAAGACATTAGAAAAGGGATCAGAGCTGCTTTGTTCTCAAAGCAGAAAAGGAAAAAAATTCAGAGGAATTGGATCATGAATTTATTGTTGGAAAGGACCTTAGAGATCACCTAATCCAATTCTCTCGTTTTTATAGATGAAAATTTGAAACCCAGAGAGGTTATTTGATATGCCCAAAATGACACAACTAATAAACAGCAGAGACAGGAATTCATACAAAAGTTCTCTAACTCTTAAATTCCTGTTCTTCCCACTATACAGCTAGGTCTCCATTAGTGCAAATAATGAATTGCCTGAAGAATTTGAATTTGCACTGTTTGAATTTAGGATTATGTAAAACATAGTTATTGGTTCCAGCAATGGTAATATGCAATGTTGAATTAATGTGAGCACTTTAAGGGATTCATTATTTGTGCTAATGTGGACCTGGCTGTATTATACTGCTTGCCTATGGTTAGGTGGTCCTTCTTTATTCTTGATCCACTCAGGGCTTTTTGCACAGGGCATTATATGCATTCACACATGAGGGGAAGATTGACCTGCCATGGTAAGGTAGGCAAAAGTAAGACACAGGTCTCCTCACCCTGGAAAACCAGACCCCAAAGGCCATATGTACATGAAAAACTCCTCTATCATTCTAGTAAGCACAAGATGGCAGTTGAAAAAGCAGACTCATAAAATATCATCATCTCATATTTTTCTGGCCCTAGACAATCTTTTTTTTTAATTAAATAAAATTAAATTCATTTTTTGTAACATTTTAATTCTAAACTGTCTTTCTTCTGACCCTCACTAGAGACGGCTGCCATTTCTCTCTCTCTCTCTCTCTCTCTCTCTCTCTCTCTAACCATACCATACATGCTTCTATTTATCAGTTCTAACTCTGGAGGTGGACGTCTTCCCTAGGCAATCTTGAAATTAATTCTTGCAGCTTCTGCCTGGAGTCCAAGTTGTAGGGTCCCCCCAAAACATGGGTGTGCCCAACTACGTGCCAAGGTTTTTTATGAGATCCTACACCTATTTGAACCTCTGGTCTAAAGTCTAGGACCTGCTATTGATTCATGCACATAGTTGTTAACTCCACAAAGAATGAGAGATCCCTCACATGAGGGAGACAGCACAAATACCTTCATCCAATTTACAGGTGAGGAAAGGAGGCTGAAACGACTTGCCCAAAGTCTCACAGCTAATGAATAGTAGAGGCAGGCTCTTAACCCCACGACCTTGATTCCACGTCCAGAGCTTTTTCAACTTCACCACAGATCCTGCAAAGGTCTTGATCCAGGAACTGGTTGATCTTTTAAGTATCCTGGAATCAATACCTGCTTAATGAATGTAGTATATAGTTTGGGAGTCCTGCTCTTATGCCCTTCCCTTCCTCCAAAGGGAGCCAAATCAGCCAGAGGTCTTTGGCTCAGTTACAGCTCCTGTATTCCATCAAGTCATGCTTAGCTTCAAGCAGTTAGGAGTGAGAACCTGAGGAAGGTGAAAATTAACTTTTTAAAGGCTCCATTGGCCAAGAGGTAGCCAGCCTGGGTTCCCATGGAAACGAGGTGAGGCCCAATAAAGCCTCCAGTTGAGGGAACATTCCAGGGCTGCAGTCCTTGATTAGAGACCTGGGATAAGAGTCAAAAGAGGTCCTTAGAGGCAGGGTTGGCAGAATGAAACAGTGAGAACATCCCCAGTCAGGATTATCAAGCTGACCTGGTCAGAGCAAGAGTGGATGCCCCCACAGTGAGGATTTAGTGAGGGCTCCAGCTAAAGCCACTTATATGTCACAGCAGTGACCTGAATGAAGCCTGAGAGTGGAGAGAGAACTAGTAAAAGGGATTAGAAAAAAAAAAAACCAAACCTCTGGCAATATAAAATGCTGGAGGGAGATTTGATACAGATGATGGTGGTTGGGGGCCTTTGGGAACTGCTAAAAAGTAGTATCACACCTTGGGGGTCAGAGGCCTCGACTTTGATGAAGGCTTTGGCAAATTGCTATTGCCCGAATGAAAAGTTCAACCCAGAAAGATGTTCACAGAATTCTGGGGAAGTAGAAGGAGGACTTGATTTGGAATCAGGACCTGGGTTTGAGTCCCAGCCCTGTCTCTTACTCCATCTCAAATCCAATATGTCCAAAGCAGAACTCATCATCTTTTCCCCCCAAACCACCCTCTCCTGAATGTCTCTATTGCCACTGAGGGAAACAGCCTCCTTCTAACTCTCTCAGGACCACGTCTTCGGCATTACCCTGGAAGCCTCCCTCCCCCTCCCCCCACATATTCAATAAGTTGCCAAATTTTGATCCACAAAATTTCCCACATCTGGCTCCTTCCCATTACTCACACAGTCACCACCTTAGCTCAAGCCATCATCGCCTCTTGCCTGGACTGTTGCTTTGGCTCCCTAACTGTTCTCTCTTCCTCAAGTCTCTCCCCTCTCCCATCCATCTTCCACACACCAACCAAAGTGATTTTCCTTAAGCACAGTCTTTACCATGTCAGTCATATACTCCCTAACCTCAGTATCTTTCTATTGCCTCTAGAAGCAATTATAAACTCCTTAGTTTAGTTTTTAAAACCCTTCCCAATTCGGTTCCTTCCCACCTTTCCAGCTTCCTTATGTATTATTCCCCTTTCTACGCTTAGCACTAGTACTCCTCCTCTACCACTCTAACTACAACTACTATTCCTATGCTTCTACTACTACTACTGCTACTACTGCTGCTGCTGCTGCTGCTACTACTACTACTACTACCATAACCACTACAACTACTACTATTCCTCTACTACTGTAACTACAACTACTACTATTATTCCTACTCCTCAACTACTACTACTACAACCACTATAGCTACAACAACTACTATTGCTACTATATCATAAGTCCAACCTAAAATTTGAACTGGAGTCTGTGCAGGTGCATGGGGGAGGGAGTAGGGGCAGGAGACTCCTGAGATGTGCTGGTGAGAGCCATTTTTTAAATTTTAAGGGTGAACATTTGCATCTTGGAAATTTGCTACAAATCAGGACAGATTTATTGTTTTGTTGATCGTCCAGACTTATAAAAATGATGAAGAAATGGTTAATGATGCAGATTAAACATAAAAGTGGATTGTGAGTACATCTCTCCCTCTCCCCAGAAAGCCAGTTTTATCAGGACACTACTGCTCCTGGGATACATTTGCATGTGGTGAGGATAACTCCAGACAGCTTAGAGCATGTCTCCAAACTTTCTTGATCATCCACTCTGTCACTAAAAATAGTTTTGGTCATGTACTCCAATATGTAGGTATTTGCTTATTTTAAAATTATATTTATGTGCTACTGTACTAATATTTGTGTACATTATTCAACTTACCTAAAATATCACATGAAATATATTGAAAATAATATTTTATTAATGGTAGAAACACTTCTTTGTCATTCTCATTAAAGACAGTTAATGTTATTTTAGTGGTTGAATATGCCTCGTCATTTATTTATATTTTGTAGGTTAAGTGACTTGGTCAGAGTCACACAGCTAGTCAATATCTGAGGCTGGATTTGAACTCGGGTCCTCCTGACTCCAAGGCCAATTCTCTATTGCTACATTACTTTTGAAATTTTTGGTTTAATCCTTTGAGATACAGTGGTTAGACAGTGTGGGTTTTAGTTCAATTCATTAAAATTTTTGATTTAATGGCTATCTTAACTAAAAAAAAACCTGACTAAAATACATAGATCCAAATGTATTATTGACTGAACTTGATAAGTTGCAGCATTAATTTTTCCATCTTATCCATTAGTTATGCAAAGGTTTTTGTTGAAATTTGGCTAGTAAAGTTCCATCTTTCCTAGATATCAATCAGTTATTCTTGGAAAGTAATCAGGAGGTGTTTTCTTTTTCTATTTTTAACAAATCAGTCCACAACTGAAACATTTTATTTGGAAGACTTTTAAATGGGTTAGAAAATTTTTATTCCGTTTTTTTATGTGTCTGAATTCTAGTTTTTGTAGGTGACACCCATATAATTTTCAGTACCGTGGAGAAGAGACAACAAAGGACAACAACTATATATATAGCTACATGCCTACTTGCTATAGTCCCTCGGTAGAGTATAAGCTGTTTGAGCATGGAGTCTATTTAATTAAGTCTATTCTCTCTTTCTAATCACAGTCCTACAAACACTGGAAGATAGCTACCATGTCAAACCTAGATTCCCCAGTCTTTCTTCTCTCTTGGGACTCCTAACTGCTCTATAGTTCCTAACCCTGATCAAGGAGAGACAATACACCCAATAATCATTCTCTGCGCCCTGCCCCCCCCCCCCACTTTTTCCAGCATCTAACTGAATGCAAGCTGCCAGAGGCAGCTAGGTGGTGCAGTGGATAGAGCATCCGCCCTGGAGTCAAGAGGACTTGAGTTTAATCCCACCTCTTTCTCACTTGACACTTACTAGTTGTCACTTAACTCCAATTGCCTCAACCCATTCCCCCCTCCCCAAAGGCAAGCTCCCTGAGGGTAAGGACTATTTACTTTTTGTGTTTATATCCCCCACTGCTTTGCATAGTGCCTAGCATGTAGTAGACATTGAATACAGTAAATGCTTGTCAATTGAATATCCAATCTTTTAAATAACTGAGAAAAGTTTTCTGTCTTGCTTCTTCTTCTTCCCCTTTTATCTCATAGAATTATAGAATCACAGAATCTCAGCTTTGAGAGGAGTTTCAGAGGTTATTTAATCCAATCTGTATTTGAATAAGAATCTTCGCTTTATGTTAAATTCTAATTCAGCCTTTGCTTGAATACCTCCAGTGATGGGGAACTGATTATCTCCTGAGGCCATCCATTTCACTTTCAGATAGCTCTAATTGTTAGAAAGTTTTTCCTTGCATGGAGTTGAGTCCTGCCCCTCTTCAGTGTCTACCCATTGCTTTGAATTCTGCTTTGTGGGGCCATTCAGACCATGCCTAATCCTCCTTTCACCTGACAATCTTTCAAATACTTGAAGACCATGATCACATTCTCTTAAGTCTTCTCTTCTCCTTGTCAAAACTCTCCAGCTCCTTCAGTCATTCCGCCTAGAGCATAATTTCGAAGTCCTTCACAATCTTGGCCCAATGGGCTTCCCAATGGGCTCTTCCTTGTCAACATGTGATTTTCTGGGTATGGGAACTTCTGGCAGGTTTCCTGAAGCTCAGAGAGATTAAATGAGTTATAAACGGCTGGTTTTAAATCCCTTGCTGAAGTCCAGCTTTCAGTCTCCTCTGCCCTGCTATTTTCCAATGATCTTTCTTAAATGTTGCAGCCAGAAGTGAACTCAGCACTCCAAATGAGGCCTGATCATGGCAGAACACAACATGACCATAATCTCCCTCATATGGGACATTCATTGGGACTCTTGCAACATGGTCTAAGACTGGGCTAGATTTCTTGGATGCCATGTCACACTGATAACTCATGTGAACTTGAAGCCCATTAATTTCAGCAGACAATTTCAAGTTAGGTGCTATTTAGCAAGATATCTCCTATTTAATACTCTCAAAATTTACTTCTTGAATTAAAAAAAATCATTTTCTCCTAATACACTTTATGTAGATAATATTTATAAAGCACTTACCATAGTGCCTGGCACATAGTAGGTACAATATAAATTATATTATTATTGCTTATTATTATAATAATAATATTTGGCCCAACTTACTAACCTATAGTATATTTTTTATCCTAAATCTGTCATACATAAATGTTAGCTATCACTTTCAGCTTTGTGTTGTTTGCAAATTGATACATAAAACATCTATGCCTCCATATGTTATTGATAAACATTTTAAATAGGACAGAATTACTGGGACAGAGTTATTAGAAACTTCCCTCTTCATTGAAATTCACCTCTGAATGACTGCTTATTGAATCTGGTTCTGAATTCATTTAATCAGTTCTGAATTCACTTAATTATACTGAAATCTAGCCCATATCTCTCCACCAAGTCCTTATAGATAACATGAGAGGCTGTTAATTGCCTTTCTGAAATCTAGGTTGGCTATATCTACAATATTCCCTTGATATACTAGTCAGTCAACAAGCTTTTATTAAGTACCTACTATGTCAGTCAATCAACAAGCATTTATTAAGCACTTACTATGTGTCAGGCACTCTGCTAAGCACCGGGAATACAACTATAAGGAGAAAGTCCTTCCATACTGTCAAGGAACTTACGTTCTAATGGGGCAATGCAACGCATAAAAGGAAGCTGGAAAGTGGGTATGGTAGAGGGAGGAAGATTTACAGGGGCATGATGGAGGAGTCTGTCGTGGTGAGGAATGGAAAGATGGCTGGCTTGGTCATCTTCCTTAAGTGGAGGTTATGGGAAGAGCTATCTGGTTGTACGGAGGCAAGGCAGGGGTGGAGGGATGGACTCTATGGCCATCTTTTAGGATGAAGAACAAAGAAAAAGGGGAACAAAGAAAAAGGGAAACAAAGAAACATATTGCCACTGTAACAGCATCACCATTACCACTACCACTACCACCACCACAAACCAGTCCATTTACCCTCTTTTTGAATGCCCATTTGCCATGACCTGTTCTTTCTTCTTCTTCTTCTTTTTTTTTTTTTAACAATTCTACATTACTCATTTTGCATAAGAAGACTAGAATAAAAGAATAAAAAAGAAAGAAAGAGAAAAATAGCATGATTCAGTCTGTATTTAAACAATTTCAGTTCTTTCTGTGGAGGTGGATAGAAGCTTCATCATTAGTCCTTTGGGATTGTCTTGGATCATTATATTGCTGAGAATAGCCAAGTCAGTCACAGTTCTTCACCAAACAATATTACTGTTACAGTGTACATTCTCCTGGTTCTGTTGACTTCACTATGCATCAGTTCATGTAAGTTTTTCCAGATTTTTCTGAAATCATACTGTTTGTCATTTCTTATAGCACAGTAATGTTCCTTTACAATTATATACCACAGCTTGTTTAGCCATTCTCCAATTGATTGGGCATCCCTTTGATGTCCAGTTCTTAGCCATCACAAAAAGAGCTGCTGAAATGTTTTTGTACAAATAGATCTTTTCCCTTTTTTTTGAATGTCCTTTGGGTATAGACCCAGCAGTGGTATTGCTAGATCAAAGACTATGCACGATTTTATAGCCCTTTAGGCGTAGTTCCAGATTGCTCTCCAGAAGGGTTGGATCAGTTCACAACTCCACCAACAGTGCATTCATGTCCTAATTTTCTCACATCCTCTCCAACATCCAACATTTCTCTTTTTGAGGCATGACCTGTTCTTGATGAAGCCATGTTGGCTCCTTGTGATCAATACTTACTTTTAGAGATATTCGTTAATTCTTCCTTTATTAATACATCTCAGAACTTTGTCAAGAATCAAAGGCAAGTTCACTAATCTATAGTTTGCAGATTCCATTCTCTTCCCCTTTCTGGAAAGATTGGAGAAACATTTGTCTTCCTCCATGCTGAAACACCTCTCTAATTCTCTTGAACTTTCAAAGATCACTGGGGGGAGATCAATTATCCCATCTGCCAATTCTTCCAGTGTCTTTGGATATAGTTCATTGTCTGTCTTTCATGACTTGAACCCTTCAAGGGCAGCTAACTGATTTAGTTCTTTCTGCTTCCCAACTTCTCTTTGCTTATTAGCTATTTTTGGTCCACCTATCTAGTCCAGACTATTCTCCTTGGCAGAAAAGATAGAAACAAAATAAACATTAAGTAGTTCTCTCCTCTTCACTATTCATTATCACCTTCAGTGGCCCAACTCTTTCTTCTTTGTTCACCTTTGTTCCTCTATATAGTTTAAAATCAGATGTAATGCACTTTACACTACAGCAGCTCCTCTATCCTGATGCTTAGAGTAGTGAGGGTTTTGAGATGGGGGAGGAAGTCATAAGATATGGCCTGATGCAGCTGTGGTGGGAGGTAGAGGGAAAGGAAGTGCCGTGTGGAAGGTCAGGGTAGGAGAAGGATACCAGCAGCAGGCTTCTTCTTGATGAGACTAGTCTCCAAGTCCACTCATTCTGCTCTGTGATGGGCTAGTGGGAGCCTGAGATAGTGAGAGGTCTGAACCAGCTCTACAACAAGGGAAAGCACTAGATTCTCAATCCCATAGCCCAGGCTGAGCCAAGACCCCTCTTCAGAGTTTCTGAGTCTTCACCTAAAGGACCAGATCCACTGAATGCTTGAGTCAAACCTCTTCTAGAAACATGTTTAAATGCTTTTGCCAACTCAGGGGAGAATTCAAACTATAGATTTCTCAGAATTCCTGGTTCTGGATTTGTCTTCTATCTCTAGGAAAAATTCTGGGGTCTAGATGTTTATTGTTGAGGATGGCTGCTTGTGATGCAGGGATTCTGAGGGAAAAGACCCATAAAGCCAGGGGATCATCCAAGCTTTATTAGGGGATTTCCTTAGAGCATCCCCCGATGGACAGTAAACAGCAAGGTGTACCTATGGCATAGGTCGGTGCCGAGGATTGATCATTAAGCTAGCCTTGTATTATATTTACTAAAACGGCTAAAGGGAAGAGTGGGCAAACATACAGAGTGTGGCCAAAGTAGCAGGATGTGTAAAAGTTCAACCAAAATGGAGCTGGCTCTTAGCCTGTCACCTGTCATTTTCAACCTACCCAGAATATTAAGGGGTTTTTTGCCCTTCATTGTAATCATGACTCTTTTAACTCATAATGTCAACTGCAACCATGGCTTATTTAAGCCATAATTATGCATTGTTCTTTTGGTCCCCCATCCTGTTTATTTGCTTTATTTGATTCAATACAAAGATTAAAAACGACTGTTATGCCATCCCCAAGCAGGCTTCTCTGCTATAGTGGCATTCAGGAGGCTCAATGGAAAGAGGGCTAAGAATAGCTGACATCAAATCCTCCCTCAGACACTAGCTATGCAACTCTGGGCGAGTCATTTTAACCTCTGCCTCAGTTTCTCACATGTAAATGGTGATAATAATAGCACCCATGTCCAAGGCTTGCTGTGAGGATCAGATAATATTTATAAAGTGCTTAGCACAATGCCTGGCGCATAGTAGGTGTGCACCTGATAAATGCTTATTTCATTCCTAGAGTGGAAAGCCAACTTCATTTTGACTGTTGCATGGCCAGTTAACTATGAATTGAGTAAACCATGAAGGAGGCTTGGCTGGGCCCTTGAGTGGGGTTGAGGTGTTCACTTATCTCATTTCTGTTTGGGTAAATCCACAAATCCCCACACCCCCAATGATGAGTTGGCGCTGCCCTAGAGAGGAAGGCAGAGCCGGAGGATAAAAGGCACTGAGCCTCTGTGAGCCAGAGAGGATAATGCTTACTCAGCACTTCTCCCCATGGGTGTATGTGCAAAGCCCCAGCGGGAGAGAGGACTCTCCAGGACCCAGATTCTTTCTTTCTTTTTCCCCCCCCTCTAAACAGGATGGAGGGGGAGGTGGGGAGAAATGCCTATCGACACCACCTGGTGGTTAAAGAAATAAACCGATTCTTTTCTGTTGCTCTTAACATTCCTTGCCAGCTTTGGCTCATTCTGAACTTTAATGCTTCTGACACTTCTCTTAAGGTTTTGTACCAGGCCCAGTGTCTTGAATGTTAGACTTGGAGTTAAGAAGATCTGAGTTCAAATTCTGTTACCAACACTTACTAGCTGTGTGGCCCTGGGCCTTATCTATAAAATTGGGATAATATTAAGTTTCCTTATCTTTTTCCCTTAAAATGGGGATATTAATAGCCTCTACCTCACAGGGTTGTTGGGAAGATCAAATAGGCTGACTTTTGTAAAGTGCTTTGCAAACATACTACCTTTTTAACTTCATCTTCGATTATCTGCTCTTGGTTCCATCTTTAGTGCAGTCAATGTGCAGAATGGAATTCTCTCCTCTTCCTTTCTTCCTCCTTCTCCCGTAACCCAAATAAAGGCAGCCCTTACTCTCCTTACTGCAATATCGTAGTGATAAGTTGGAAGCTGGAAGGCCATGTGCAGTCCAATTAGTACAATGCTCTCCATATTTCCCTTCATTTTGGTTCTTTCTCTATGTAAAAATTCATAGAATTATAGCTAGTAAATGTTGGAGTTGAGTCTTTCCCACCCCAAGTCCTACCGTCTATCTGCTCTATCTCACTTTCAAGTGCTACTCTTAAAAGAAAGAGGGAAATTTAGAGAAAGGTTGAGCATGTTGAGTTTGACGTGTAGATGGAGCATCCAGGTGGCCGTGTCTAGCTTTGTTGTTGATTGGTGGTGCCTGGCTCTTCATGACCCCTCTGAGGTTTTCTTGGCAAATATACTGTAATGGTTTGAGAACTGGTGAAGTTATCAAGAGAGAGAGTATAAAAAGAGGAAGAAAGAGGACCCAGGTCACTACAGTGGATGTATGACTGGCTTCAAATCCTGCTTCTGTCACTACCCTGTGACCCTGGACAAATGACTTAAGATTTCTGGGCCTCAGTTTTGGGGAACTAGGGGGCACAGTGGATAGAGTGCTGGGCCTGGAGTCAGGAAGACTCATCTTCCTGAGTTCAAATCCAGCCTCAGACATGTACTAGCTATGTGACCCTGGGCAAGTCACTTGCTCTGCTTGCCTCAGTTTCCTCATCTGGCAAATGAGTCGGTGAAGAAAATGGGAAACCACTCCAGTATCTGCCAAGAAAACCCCAAATAGGGTCATAAAGAGTCAGACATGACAGAAACAACTGAATAATAACAACAAAGTCCCTTCAAGCACTAAATCTATGATGCTATTTTGATTGTGTGCACACTACTGTGTTATTAACTGTCATGCAGATGAGATACGTATAGTTGGCATGATTGTATGTGGGATTTCTGTTCTTTAATCTTCAACCTGGGTCAGAAGACCTGGGTTTGACAGTCATTTCTCTTGCCTTCACTTTCTTTATCTTCAAAAGGATGTGGATGGACCAAGTGATTTCTAACGGCTCTTCCAGCTTTCAATTTACAATACTACAATCCTTCAAACCTTTGACAAGGAATTCCCAAGAGTAAATAAGGGAGCTAAAGTCATTGAGGATGAAGCTGTCCCTGACCTTATGATGCAGAGTCATTACTGACTATCCCTTTTCTTATTTCCATGGCTAAGCCCCCTGAAGTTGATAGTACCATTCAATGCAGGAGACTTTCTCTTGGAATACACATAATTCAGGGGAACAAAAACATAGACCCCTGGGGAACACCACTCAGTAACTAGATTCCCCAAGACTGCACAGTGACATCTCACTTGGTTCTTTTGCTCTCTCGTCTATCAAGACACTCAGATCTATGATTTTTAAGGGATGGAAAACGAAATATGAGACCAGAGGCTTGTTCTATCTCTGATTTTTTTGTTGTTGTTAGGTTTGTTTTGGTTTGGTTTTTTGGAGGCAATCAGGGTTAAGTAACTTGCCCAGGGTCACACAGCTAGTAAGTGTCTGAGGCTAGATTTGAACTCAGGTCCTCCCAACTTCAGAGCCAGTAATCTATTCCTACCTATGCTTTTATAAGTTAAGTGTGGAAATAGGAGAACAGTTCATAACCTCAGTAGAGCAATTGCCTTCATGCCCTATGGATCTTTTCCTTGGCTTACTGATTAGGACACAAAGTATAGTAAAATTGGCTTACATGTTGCCACCAGCCAGAGAGATGCAGGGACCATACCTTACACTTATCTCATCTCCCTCCCATTGTGTGGTATTCCAGAAAATAATAACAATAATAATGAGCATTTATAGCCCCTTAGGTTTGCAAAATGCTTTATAAAAATGATCCTCACAATAAACTTGTGAGATGAGGTGCTAGGATTATCATCCTTTTACAGATAAGGAAACTGAGGCTGGGAGACCCTTAGCAAGTGTCCTGCAATTATTAGGAGTCCGAGGCAGGACTCACACTCAGGTCTTGCTGACTCCAATCCAGAATTCTACTGCACCATCTAGATGGTGACTTGTTGATTGAAATACAATTTCCAATAAATAATTGAGCTTGCTTCCAAAAATATTTGACTAGAGAAAGAAATGAAATTTCTTTTGTAGATTTTTTCCCACTTATCTCTTTCTCATATGTAAAATTTAAGATCCAATTGACCTTTATGTCAGCCTTGCAGATAAGAACTAGAACTGTTTCTGTGTTCTGCCTAATCTCACCACCTTACGCTGTACACAGGGAGCAAGACAAACAGCATCAGCATTTCTTCCAGTTGGGGTGGGTCACTATCTTGTGGTTTCCATATAGGAGAGGAGTCTCCACCTGGACCGTGTACCACATTCCTGAGAGTTCATGAGTGTCTGGAACAGGGCTTGGCAGAGCTTTCTAGGCAAGGGCCCATCCAGGATCCAGAAGGAGTTTTGCATCCAGGGTCCAGAGGGAGTTTTGTAATTTGCAATATCATCTGGGTGAAACCTATATTGAAATAACTTTCCTGGCCTAAAGCAACATCCACCCTAGGAAAAGACAAATATTCAGTTTTCAAACGAGGAAACAGAACAAGAAACAAAGACCCAGAGTCTTGGACCACAAGACTTTGGGGCTCCTAACATGGACCACATTTTTCTAATTTACTACTTACTTAGATTCATCTTCTAAGCCAAACTCCTCCATCCCCCTTGGCGCAGAAGGCAGAAGACCAGAAATCTGGTCAGGCTTCATTCTGTAATTTACATGGTTTGTATTCTCCTCCATCCCTCCCTTTCCTCAGGTCTTGCTATGTCAGAAACATATTGGTGTTTTACCATTTTCATATGGGTCTCAAACGTGTATTTAGAAGGATCCCAGCTAAGAGTTTTGATTTGGAGAAAGGTAAATCTTACTGAGGCATCCTCCAGGCCTGGAGATGAGACTGGGGACAGCTGAAGTCTTCTGGGATCACATTGTCTGGCTGGCTCCACAGGCTCTGAAAACTCCAGAGCCAGATTGGGTCTAGGGGCATATAGTGGAGAGGATATTTTGTGACCTTTTAGGATCCTTCTAGTAAACTCTAAGCTTCCTGATGGCAGAAGCTGTGACTTAGCTAAACCGTATCTCTTCCAGTCTTAGCACAGTGCTCTGCAATGTAGATGTCTTATAAATGTTTGCTATTTGTTTGTTTTTGTTGGTTATTTTTGTTGTTGTTGAGATTTTTAGGTCTGTGACTTCACTGGCTTAGGGAACTCCCAGGGAGAAATTTCCCTCTACCAATACAGATCTATAACTTTTGAGACACTGAATTGAGACACTGAAAGGGAGATTAAGTAATTAGCCCAGCCAATATTAGTCAGAAGCAGCACTTGAATCCAGGTTTTCCTGATTCCAAGGATGAGTTTCTATATGCTGTGATGCTTCTCTTGGCTGAATTTAATTGAATTTAACTTGTTAGGTTGTTGGTCTATGTGAGAGAAAACACCAAAAAAACACCATACAGAGGCAGTTTGTTTCTCTAATCTGCCTTTACAAACTTATTATCTCTTACTCTTTTTACTGCAGCCTTATTATCCAGTCTTCTTGCTGTTACTCACACCCGACAGTCTGTCCCTTGCCTCCGTGACTTTGCAGGGCCTATCTCCTATGCCTGGAAGTTACCCCTTCCACATTCCTTCCTCTTAGAATCCCTAGTTCCCTTCATAATCTTTCCCGATGTGCCTCTCCCCAAATAACCTCGAATTTATTTAGGATACATCTTGTACTATTGTTGTTGTTTAGTCATTTCAGTTGTGTCCAACTCTTTGTGGTCTCACTTGGGGTTTTCTTGGCAGAGATACTGGAGTGGTTTGCAATTTCCTCCTACAGCTCATTTGACAGATGAGGAAACTGAGGCAAACAAGGTTAAGTGATTCACCCAAGGTCACACAGCTGGTCGGTGTCTGAACTCAGGCCTCCTGACTCCAAAGTCCAGTGTTGTAGCCACTGTGCCACCTAGCTTCCCTACATCTTATATATATTTGTGTGTATGTGTGTGCGTATTTCTATATCTATCTATACATATGTATGTGTGTATATATATACATATATAAATGTTGTCTCCCCTCCTCTGCCGCTCCTTTGCAACACAAAATAGATATATGTGTATGTGTCTGTACATACATACATACACATATATGCATATCTATCTACATATATATGTATGTGTGTGTGTGTGTGTATGTGTATGTGTATGGAGAGAGAGAGAGATGCTCCTTGATTTAAGAGATTGTTTCATTTTAGCATAAGTATCCCCAGTGATTAACATAGTACCTGCCACATAGGATTGATTGGTTAACTGATCCAGGGGCGGGAAACCTGCGGCCTCGAGGCCACACGTGGCCCTGTAGGTCCTCAAGTGCAACCCTTTGACTAAATCCAAATTTCACAGAACAAATCCCCTTAATAAAAGAATTTGTTCTGTGAAATCTGGATTTTGTCAAAGGGCTGCACTTGAGGACCTAGAGGTCACATGTGGCATTGAGGTTTGTTGAGTGACCAGTACTCACAACATAATTACCTAAAGATCATAGGATTACAAATTTTGTGTTGGCAAGGCCCTCTGAGGTCATGAAGTGCATTTTTACAGATGAGGAAACTGAGTCCTAGAGAGGTTAAGTGACTTCCCCAAAGTCACACAGGTGGTAAGGGGGAAGAGCTGGAATTTGCACCCAGGCCCCTTGACCCCAAATCCAGTACTTTTCCCCACCATACCATGGTCTCCATCGTATTTTGTATTTTGAGTTCCAAAAGTTTTTTAGGTTAAAAATCCAACTCAAAGCGACAAGTACTTATTAAGCCCTTACACTGTTCAAGAGAGCGTCAGTTTACGAGAATCTGAACCCTGGTTGCTGGAGCCACCGAAGAGAAGAGATCCCACTTTTCTGATGCTCAGCCTCATGGTAAAGTTCCTTTTTCCTTATCACTCCTTCTATCCTTCCCTTGTGGCTGTGCATTTCCGGAGAGTGTGTTGAAAGCAGCGAGCTGGCTGTCCTGCCCTAGTGTGAACTGCAGGGGTGGCCAGGGACATTCCTCGTTCTCCTTCAGAAAGGGGCCCGGGACCTCTCCAACCAAGGCTGAGCACAAGCGCATTCTTCTTTCAATCACTCTTCTTCTTCTCATTTTTTTTTAAATAAGGGGAGTGCTGTACCTTTAAATTCTGAAAGTGAAATTGGCTCAGAGAGGACAGCAGTGAAAGGTCCGGCCCCTACAGGAGAGAATAGCTTCAGATTCTCCATCCACAGACTCTGCAAAGGAACAGACAGCCCTGGCTGGACCCTGGGGCAGCCGGCTGGCAGTATGGCCACAAAACTCCTGACCCTCTTACTCTTCCTGGCCTTCTACCTGGGCAGCCCGACCACAGTCCGCCGGAAGCTCTTGGTCTTTCTGCTGGATGGCTTTCGCCATGACTACATCAGTGATGAAGCCCTGGAATCCTTGCCTGGGTTCAAAGAGATTGTGAGCAGGGGGGTGAAAGTCGATTACTTGACCCCGGACTTTCCCAGCCTTTCCTACCCTAATTATTACTCCTTAATGACAGGTGAGTATTGACCCCCTCTCCTTGGTGGGGGAGGGCTTGCCTTGGACCCTCAAATGTTGGCCATCCTTTCTGGGATCTGCTTTTCAAGTCCCTCATATTTCCAAGTGTCAAATATTTGTTTTGCTCCTCCAGCGGTGGCTGGGGGTTACTTGGCTGAAAAGATGTTCCCAACCCTGGTGGGGCCACCTTCCACTTGAGACTTTGGAGTTCCCCTTGAATTGCGACACTGAGGAAAAGGCCAGGGAGAAATTGGTGATAAGCAGCAGGACCAGGCTTACTTTGTCTTTTCACAAATAAGGCCCTTTTAAGGCCTCTGTGGTCCAAATCGGGATTTTTTTCAGTGACTGAACAGAGTATACTTAATTTCGGAATGTCTCTAACCAACTTGGAGCCAGCTGCTGGCTGTCCTGTCATATCCTTCACTTGTTTCCTAGAGTATGGAATTTTAAGAGGTGCACCCAGGATTCTTTAGAGACCAGAAGTGCTCTTGGATAACTACTGCCTAATGGCCTTTCATATCTGGGTTGAGTTGGGTAAGAAAGAGAAAAAGTATCATATAGTTCAGGTTTCTGCTTTTGCCATTACCTGCCATTGAAATAAACACATTGGGACTAAAAGATGCCCCTGTTTAGAGAAGCTGCCTGTAGGTCAGGCTTTCTTCTGCAGAGACCAGGGCATTTCCCCTCTGGCCAAGCAGTATCCCAAGGGATCTTCTCTCTGTGCATTAGAACCAGAGGCATTCTGGGATTAGGACCCAGGCTTCTCCAGGATTTCTGGCTGGTTTTTATGGCAACCTTTGTAACCAGTGTAACCAGGACATCATTTTCATATGTGACATATTCTTGTTGTTACTTCACAGTGTGAATTTATAAGTCTAAAATTCAAGAGACTGTTCTCTTTCCTCTGGAGTAGCTCATGCTAATTTTGGTAGGAGTTAAGTGGCTTTTAGAATTTAGACCAGTATCTGTACCCTCCCCTCCACGTGTAGAAATCCCTGAAAGGACAATGTCTGGTAAAGAAATTCATGCCTAAGTCAGGGTGTTTGCATAGTGGGAAGTCAGTGAAGGGTGCTGACTGATTGACTAATCATGGTGGGGTGGGAGCCCTCACCCATCTTCCCTCAGAGGAAGAGCAACCACACTTATGTGCTCATGAATATTGGTGCAGCTTTTAGATCTGCACATGGGGTCATAGATTTAGAGCTGGGAGGGACTGTAGTGATCATTAAATTCAACCCCGCCCCCAATTTTAAATATAAGGGAACTGAGGCCCAGGGACTTAAAAGTGACTTACTTGCTCTGGAGGCTCACACAAGTGAGGAAAGGAAAGGAATAAACATTGATACATCACCTACTATGTGCCAGGCACTTGTGCTAAGTGCTTTTTACAAATTTTATCTCATTTGATGCTACAATAACTCTGCAAGGTAAATGCTATTATTATCCTGATTTTACACATGGGGAAACAGAGGCAGAAGTCAAGCGACTTGCCCACTGTCACACAGCTAATAAATGTGTAGGGCCAATTTGAACCACTGTTTCTAAGCCAAGCTACCTCTAATGATAGCTGACAGTTATATAAGCACCTTTAAGATAAGCAAAACTGTTTTTGCATGTAATGACAAGAAGGATGATAGCTAGCATCTAAATAAAGATCTGTCTCTGTGTGTGTGTGTGTGTATAAAGCATCAAATATAAAGCAAAAATACGTTTTCTCCAAATTCAGGTCTCGCTGAATCCATGGGTCTGGGGTTTAATCCACTATAACACCTAATTGCCTTTATTTTCTCATTCGATTCTTCCAACAACTCTTTGGAGGAAGGGCTTTATTATTCCCATTTCACAGATGAGGAAAAAGGACAAGCGAGTTAAATGTCTTGCTCAGGACCAGGTACCTAGTGAATATCTGAGGCAGGATTTGAACCCAGCTAGGTCCAGTACTCTAACCACTATTTCAAGTTTGCTTCTCAAAGGCTTGCAGAGAGGGCAGTAGAAAGGGTTTCATGGGACTTGGAGTCTGTGGACCTGCCTGACACATTCACTACCTATATGGCTTTGGGCATATTTCTTTCAGAGTCTGTTTCCTCATCTGTAAAATGAGGGAGTTGGACTGCTTGGCTTCTAAAGTGCTTTGCAACTATGAATCTATGATCCCCTGAACTTACCAGAGCAAAGCTGTTGTGGAAAGCCAGAAGCGAAGGGATCCCTTCAGGGGCAGTGATTCTTTGACTGACTTGTGCACTTTGCTTCTTGTGTAACAAATGAAGTCTCTAAGATAAACACTCTAACAAGACTCTCCCCTTTTCCTTAAAGGCAATCAATTGGCACGTTCATAAGCCAACACAATACCTCGCCTCAAAGCCCATTCGCTTGTTTTTCAGGGACCAACAGCTACTGCTGTATGTGTGGCACAAGCCTGGTCTCAGTTCTCTGCCCAGAGAGTTTCACAAAAAACAAGATACCCCCACTCCTCTCTCGGCAGGCATTTGGTGCCCAGCCTGGAGAGAAAGACACATGCGGCCACGTGCAGGGCTCTTAATCTGAATGAAAACTAAACACAAACCCCATTCCAGAGAGGGAGCCCCCAATGAAGAGATAAAGAAGCATTAAGAAAAAAGCCCCACAAAGAAACCAAGTCTGTGACATTACCCTTTGTTTCCCCGCCTGTGTTCCTGAAGTTGGCAGGAGCGGGAAGCCGTACAAAGCCCCTCTGTCACGCAGGGACAGTCCTGCTTGGCATGGCCTGCTTTAGCGGGTCCAATAGTGTGCCAAGGATCTTTGGATGGGTAGATGGTCTAGTTTCCCTGAAAGTCGGATGTAGAGTTCTCTCCAGCTTCAAAACTGAGCCTACGCCACAAGAGCCAATACCATTATGACCCAGAAAACAAGGAAGCGTAGTTATGGTTGCAGAAAGGAAACCCCATGGGTTTGAAATGCAACCCATCCCAGAGGAGCGCCTGAATTGAAAGGGGACTTTGATCATAATTCTGCTTACCTATTTCCTAGTGGAAAGACCATTGTCTCTAGAGAGATTATAGAATCTAGAACTAGACTTCTGATGCTATCTGGTCCAACCCCTTCATTTTGCAGATGGGGAAACTGCGGCACAGAGATGTAATGTGATTGACCCAGGATGATATAGCTGGTTTCTGATTCAGTTTTTTTGTTTGTTTTGGAGGGAGGAAGGCAAGGCAATTGGGATTAAGTGACTTGCCCAAGGTATCTGAGGCCGAATTTGAACTCAGGTCCTCCTGACTCCAGGTACTCTATTCACCGTGCCGCCTAGCTGCCCCTCTGAGTCAGTTTTTGAACCTAGGTCTTCTTGACACTAAGCCTAGTGCCATGTAGAAAGCCTGGGTTCTAATCCAGTTGTTTCACCGTGGACAAGTCACTTAACCTTCGAGGTCTTAGTTTCCTCATCTGTAAAATGAAAAGATAGAGTTAAATGGCCTCGGAAGCCCCTGCCAACTCTAGAGCTATGATTCTATCACCACACAATCCTTGTTTGGAAGACCCAGCCCATACTCATGAGTCTGACCCCTGTCCTTAGTACGGGCAAATTTAGCTACTGAGATAGTGGCCCCCTGTTCAGGCAGTTGCCCACAGGATCTTCATGGCTCAATTGATGTTCTCTGGTTCTGCCATCTGAAATTTCAAAGGCTTCTTTCCCACAAAAGGAAAAAGAAAACCAACACTCTGGAATGGTACTTGAGCATATGGTTTGAGCATTTGGTGAATGTTTTATGAACCAATGAAAGACTTGCCCCAGTCCCCTTTAGGTGCCAAATGAAACTGCACTCTAGGACACCCCAGCACTTAGCCAGAGAGGGTGTGGACCCCAGGTGACTATTAGCTGAAGAAGACTGAAATCTTTGCTGTTCTATCTCTTTACTAATCCTTAGGGAGACAACGTGCCATGGGGGAAAGTGGATTGGGCTGTGAGTCAGAAGCCCTAGATTTTTCATCAAAGCTCTTATACTAACTAGTCGTGTGACTGGGTAAAAATTGCTAAACCCTTAGCTAGATCTCTGAGCAACAGACACACAGACTGTCTCTGGACTCTTTCTTGGAGCCTTTTTAGCTTGCAGTGGCTAGAACTTAGACTCTGCTGGACTCTCTTGGACTCTTGGACTCTACCTTTGAGGGCTTAAGGCCTTCATCACATCTTGGTAAAGCATTAGACACTTAGGGAAGCAGTTGTATTCTGTATTTAATTCAGTTCACCGGTGCTTGTAGATATCACGCAATAAAAATAATTTTTCCGGAAAAAAAAATTGCTAAACCTCTTTGGGCCTAAATATCCTGATCTGTAATAAGGGGTGGAGGGCAGAAGGTGGGGGAGGAGGGCTGTACTACATGTCATCATGGACTCAGTGTGGTGCTGCAGATAGAGCACTGGACCTGGAGTGAGGAAGACCTAAGTTCAATCCTTGCTGTGTGACTTTAAGCAAGTCATTTAATCTCTGTCTGCCTCAATTTTCTTTTCTGTAAAATGGGGGTAATAATAACACTTGCCTCCCATGGTTCTTGTGAGGATAAAACGAGTTAATATTTGTAAAGTTCTTTGCAAACCTTAAAGAACTTTATACTAATCATGCTAGCTGTTTGTTGTTGTTCTAAATAATAAATAAATAATACTGGCTTCAAAGCCTGCTTCTGACACATTGGATAAGTGACCATTGGCAGGACATTTAACCTTTTTGATTCTCAGTCTTCTCATTTATAGAGTGGGGACAATAACTATGGCAACTCTTCTATAGGATTGGGAGGATTAAGCTAGGTTGCGACTCAGTGATATGTATTCCTCATACTAGACACTCCATCTCCTGGCTCCAGGCATTTTCATTGGCTGTCCCCTATGCCTGGAACTTTCTTCCTCATCATCTCCACCTCCTGCCCTCTCTGAATTTCTTCAAGCCTCAGCCAAAAGCCTGCCCTCTGCATGAAGTCTTTCCTGATCCTGCTTAATGTGAGCCTAATTTCACTTAACACCTTCCCTCTGTTGATTTTCCCCTGTTTATTCTGTCTGTGGGGTAGCTAAGTGGCACAGTGGATAGAACACTGGGCTTGGAATCAGGAAACCTCATATTCCTGAGTCTCAAGACAAGTACTAGCTGTGTGACCCCTAAGCAAGTCACTCAGACCCGTTTGCCTCAGTTTCCTCATCTGTAAAATGAGCTGGTGAAGGAAATGGCAAACTTTTCTAGTGTCTTTGCCAAGAAAACCCCAAAGGGGATCATGGAGCCTCAGACACAACTGAAATGACTGAACAAGATTCTGTCTGCATCTTTTTTGTACATAGCTTTTTTTGCTTGTTGTCCCTCCCATCAGATTGTGATCCTTGAGAGCAGAAAATGTCGTTTGCCCTTCTTAGTATCCCCAGAACTTAGCACATTGTCTGCTATGTAGTAGGTGCTTAATAAATGCTTGTTGTTGTCAAATGACAACTAATCTATCTAATGTGCCTTCTAGCTCTGGATTCTCAGGGAAGACCTTCAGAAAGGTGGGATTTCACAAAATCATAGAGGACCTCAATTTAATAGTCTTCCTTCAAAACATTTTCATCTCCCTACCTCCCAAAGCGGCAGTTGTGGATAGCTCTGATTTGCAAGAAAATTTTCCTAATAGGGAGCCAAAATCTTTCTCCCTGATACTTTTCACCTGTTACTTCTGATTCTTCCCTGAGGGGGGGAAGCAAAACAAGCCTAATCTTTCTTCCACATGATAGCAGTTCAAATACTTGAAAAGAACTCTATCTGGGCAATGTGTGTTGTAGACATTTGGGGAATGGAAGAAACTTTGCTCTCTGGGGTGGTCGGAGAAATCAGCACCCAGATGGTGGGATCTGAGCTGGAATACAGGTTTCTAAATGCACCAGTCTTGTATCTGGTCAGGCAGCAGGGTGGTGGAGAGGTCATTGGACTTGGGGGAATGGGAGAGACTCTGCTCTCTGGGGTGGTCGGAGAAATCAACACCCAGGTGGTGGGATTTGAGCTGGAATAGAGGTTTGTAAATGCATCAGTCCTGTATCTGGTCAGGCAGCAGGGTGGTGGAGTGGTCATTGGACTTGGGGGAATGGGAGAGACTCTGCTCTCTGGGGTGGTCGGAGAAATTAGCACCCAAGTGGTGGGATTTAAGCTGCAATAGAGGTTTGTAAATGCACCAATCCTATATCAGGCAGCAGGGTGGTGGAGAGGTTGTTGGACTTGGGTCAGGAGACGGATTCCTATCCCAGCTCATCAGCTGTTTGACTAACAGTACATAACCCCTCCGAGTCACAATTTCCTAGTTTATAAAAGTCCTGCAAGGTACTTGCCCTATCTCCCCTCACAGGGAAAGTTCTTGGCAATCCTCACAGCTTGATTAAAATGGGAATTCTTCGCCTCTACTGAGCACCTTCCAAACAACGGGTAACTTGCTCTGTGTTATTGACATGTTCCTTAAAATAAAAAAGTAAATCAAATTTGTGCCAAATGAAATGTCTTCCAAGTGAAGTTTCCCATTGAAAGGAACACTGCTGTGAATTCTTCTATAAAGCAAAGTCATGGAAGAATAGATTGAAAACTGGAAGGGACTGGTCCGTGGTCACATAGCTAAGTGTCTGAGCTAGTCTTTTCTAATACATTGTAACACTGTTCGCACACTGTTTATGATGAAGGCTATCTATCTGTATAATCAGCCATCTTTTATCAGCATTAAGGGGGAAGGGTTGCAGAAAAGAATAAGTATTCCTATATTGCCTACTATGTGCCAAGCTCTTTTTTCCAGATATTATCTGGTTTGTTTTTATTTATATTATAGCACCCATCTCACAGGGTTGTTATGATTTGATTCTCATAACTACCCTGTGAGGTACGTGCTATAAATATTTTCATTTTGCATTTTAGGAAACTGAGGCAAACAGGTCAAGTGGCTTGTCCTTTTGTCCAAGGTCATATAATAATAATAATAATAATATTAATAATTAACATTTATACAGGGGCAGCAAGTGGCAGAATGGACAGAGTGCCAGGCCTGGAGTCAGGAAGACTCTTCTTTCTGAGTTCAAATCTGGCCTCAGATACTTAGTAGCTGGGTGACCCTGGGCAAGTCACTTAACCTTGTTTGCCTCAGTTTCCTCATCTGTAAAATGAGCTGTAGAAGAAAATGGCAAACCATTCCAGTATCTTTGCCAAGAAAACCCCAAATGCAGTCTCTAAGAGTCAGACAGGACTGAATCGACTTTTATATAGCCCTTATGTGCCAGGCACTGTGCTGAGTACTTTACATTTGTTATTTTCATTTGATCCTTACAACAATCCTGGGATTATTTCATCACCCTTTTACAGATGAGAAACCTGAAGCAAGCAGAGGTGAAGTGACTTGCCCATATAGCAAGTATCTGAGGCTAGATTTGCACTCAGGTCTTTCTGATGCCAGGCCTGTGCTCTATCCACTGTACCACCCAGTATTCTTTCCAGTCTATACCACATTTCCTAGGAATTTAATTAAATTTAAACATTAAACATCAAATTAATTTTAAGATTAAATCAATTTAAAATATTAAATCAGTTTAAATTTCATTTTAAAATGAAATTTAAATCAGTTTAAATTTCATTTTAAAATGAAATTTAAATCAATTTAAATTTCATTTTAAAATTAAACTAATTTTGAATTTAAATTTTAAATTAATTTTAAAATTAAAAAAAGATTAATTTTTAAAATTTAAATTTAATTAAACATTAAATTATTTTAAAATTTAAAAACTAAATTAATTTTAATTTTAAATTTTAAAATGAAAGTTTTCAATTTTTCATTATTTATTTATTTAATATTTTTAGTTTTCAACATTAATTTTCACAAGAGTTTGAATTACCAATTTTCTCCCCATTTCTACCCTCCCCCCACTCTAAGATGGTATATATTCTGATTGCCCCGTTCCCCAGTCAGCCCTCCCTTCTGTCACCCCACTCCCTCCCCATCCCCTTTTCCCTTACTTTCTTGTAGGGTGAGATAGATGTTTATGCCCCATTGCCTGTATATCTTATTTCCTAGTTACATGCAAAAACTCTTTTTTTGAACATCTCCTTTTATAACTTTGAGGTCCAAATTCTCTCCCATTTTCCCTCCCTACTCACCCTCCCTAAGAAGGCAAGCAATTCAACATAGGCCACATGTGTATCATTATATAAAACTTTTCCACAATACTCATGTTGTGAAAGACTAACTATATTTTGCTCCTTCCTATCCTATTTCCTTTTATCCAATTTTCTCCCTTGACCCTGTCCCTTTTCAAAAATGTTTGCTTTTATTACCTCCTCCACCTATCTGCCCTCCTTTCTATCATTCCCCCCTTTTTTTTATCTCCTTCCTCCTTCTTTCCTGTGCTCCAATTGAGTGTGTATGGTATTAACATTACAATTTTTTTTAAAAAAAGAAGGCACAGAAAAGTGAAGTACTTTAAACGAGTATTAACAAAAAGTCTGTGGCAAATCAAGCAAGCCTTTATTAAGTACCTACTATGTGCCAGGCACTGCATTAGTAGCTGGGGATACTAAGAGACCTCTGCCCTTCTGGAGCTAATTTTCTAACGGGAGAGTCATATGTACAGGCCAATATAGAAAACATATCTAAAGTTGATGAGTGGAAGGCGACCTTGGAGGGAAGCCCACAAGCTATTGTGGGGACCAGCACAGGCCGCACCCCAAAGGAAGTCCTTGAGCTAAGACTTGAAGGGGAAATCCCATGGAAGCAAAATGCCCAGGAGTCAGAAGACTGGAGCATCTTCCCCTCTGCTCGTCCTGTGAGCCCATCAGTGAGCTGCTCAGGGTTAGAAGCCTCTTCCCTTCCTGTGTGGCCATGAAAGAGAGCTGGGGCCTCTCTGAGGGATCCCTAGGGAGTGCAGGAAAAAAAGGAAGGCCTCAAATAATAGGTGCCCTATTCATCCTCCATTTAGAATTCAACACAAACAAACAAAACCGTTTGTCAAATGCTCCCAGTGGGGTGTGTCCTAGGAGCCTCTGCTTCCTGTTCCATTCCATCCATCCTTTAGCTGCATCTTGTAACAACAACAGCACCAACAATAACAATAACTAACATTTCTATAGTGCTTACTGTGTGCCAAGTACAGTGCCAAGTGCTTTAAAATTATTTTCTTTTGCGATTCTCACAACAAACCTGGGAAGTAGGTAATAATTAATAATAATAACTAACATTTATAGTTTAATGCTCATTATGTGCTAGGCACTCTGCTAAGTGCCTTACAATTACTTTCTTTTGTGATCCTCACTCACAACAAACCTGAGATGTAGAGTGGTAATTGACAATAATAATAATTAACATTTATGTAGGGCTTACTATGCGCAAGGTATTGTGTTAAGCTCTTTAAAATTATTATCTCATTTTATCCTCATAATAACCCTAGGAAGTAGGAGTTATTATTATCCAAATTTTATAGATGAGGAAACTGAGGCAAATAGCAGTTGAGGCCAGATTTTAATTCAGGTCTTCCTGACTCCATGTACCTAGTTACATATAAAAGTAACTCTAACTTCCTATGTACCAAAGTGTTCATGGGATAACTTTTGGAACTGGAGTCAGAGTGAGTACCCATTGATGGGAGAATGGGTGCTCAGATTATGATATTTGAATGGGATAGGAAACTATTGAGCTAAGCAGGAACAAACATGAGAAACTCAGAGAAATATCAGAAGATTTCCATGACCTGATGCAGAGTTCAGTAAGGAAAAACAAGAGAACATTGACTAGAATCATGTAAATTTAAAGAACATTTAATGGAAGCCAGATTCAGAGTCTTGATAATGACCTATCTTGATGCTGGAGAATAGGATTTGCAGTCAGTGGGCTGGGGTTCAAACACAATCTGTTACTTACATTTATTGACTATGATCTTGGAAAATCACTTAATGCTTCATTATCCTCCTCCATAATAAAGTGAGGTGGTTGGCCTAGATGAACTCTGAGGGTTTTTCTGACTCTAAGCCTGTGATTCTTTCAGTAGGTGATTCTTTTAGATTCTGATTCTTTTTTTTATCTAAATTTATTTTATATATAGTTTTCAGCATTGATTTTCACAAGAGTTTGAATTACAAATTTTCTCCCCATTTCTACCCTCCCCCCCACTCCAAGATGGCGTATATTCTGTTTGCCCTCTTCCCCAGTTAGCCCTCCCTTCTGTCACCCCCTCCCCTCCCATCCCCTTTTCCCTTCCTTTCTTGTAAGGCAAGATAAATTTCTATGCCCCATTGCCTGCGTATCTTATTTTCTAGTTGCATGCAAACACTTCTTTCTTTTTTTTTTGTTTTTGAACATCTGTTTTTAAAACTTTGAGTTCCAAATTCTCTCCCCTCTTCCCTTCCCACCCACCCTCCCTAAGAAGTCAAGCAATTCAACATAGGCCACACGCATATCAATACTCATGTTGCGAAAGACTGACTATATTTTGCTCCTTCCTATTCTATCCCCCTTTATCCAATTTTCTCCCTTGACCCTGTCCCTTTTCCAAAGGGTTTGTTTTTGAT
>CM053623.1:265389542-265439611 GCA_028646595.1 Phalanger gymnotis | reverse complement strand
TTCCAAGCTTGGGGGGGATGTGCCAGCTCTGCCACACCAGCACTCCTCCTTCCCCAAGAACCTCCAACCTATAACTGGACTTAGATCTTCAGCAGGCTCTGCACACCTGCTCTGATCCTCCACTTAGTTCCTCCCACCAGGTGGGCCTGGGGCCAGAAGCAACTGCAGCTGTAGTTCTGTAGCTGCCCCACCTCTGCTGCCCCTGGGTTGGTGGCTGAACCCCAAATTCCATCACCCTTTCCCCAGCAGCTTTTCCCACTAACCTTCTTTGTTGTCTTTGGTGTTTGTGGGTTGAGAAGTCTGGTAACTGCTGCAGCTCACTGATTCAGGGCGCTAGGGCATGCTCCGCCCAGCTCCTGGTCTGGTTGGTCTGTGCCGCCCACTCCGGGCTCTGCTGCACTCTGCTCGGCTCCCAGCTCCGTGTGCGAAATACCTCACCCAGCAACCATCCAGGCTGTCCTGGGCTGGAGCCCTGCTTCCCTCTGCTATTTTGTGGGTTCTGCAGTTCTAGAATTGGTTCAGAGCCATTTTTTATAGGTTTTTGGAGGGACTTGGCGGGGAGCTCATGCTAGTCCCTGCTTTCCAGCCACTATCTTGGCTCCCCCCACCCCAGATTCTGATTCTTTTAGAGGTGGGGACTACAGGTACAGATTGTTGCCTACACCATCAGACTCAATTACAAGATTGGTTGGTTTTCCTTAACCTTTAAAGGATGGGGATTAAATCCTATGGGAAAGGGTGGGTGCAGTATGTGGAAATACTGATTTTTTAAATATGACATTATTAAACTCACTCAAAACCACAAAGCAAATAAAACCAGACCTAACTGGATTCTGAGGTAAACTTGCAATCCAGCAAGAGAGATCTGGGTCAAGGGTTGATTTTTGGTCTATCCTTTTTCTTCTTTTAAACACACATAAAACAACAATCCCAACTGGCTGCCTTTAAAAGGAAATTAAACCATGAGAACTTCTTGACGGCATCCTGGCTCTGGCAGCAGCTTTCAAAATGAAGTTACTGCTGAGTTCAAGCTCAGTCCCTTTCAGAATGCCACGTTGCTTGCCTGCTGTGGCCGGGCAGCAAAGGTGGAATCTCAGAAGGCCAGGAGACCACTCTACACCACCCCCACTTCGACCCTTCAAAGTCAGCCACAGTTGCCTTTAGGCTAGTGTGTAGCTGGTGGAGCAAAGTGCAGGATATGAGTGATGGAGAACACAGAGAACCTTCTGAAGGGCAGGTCCAGATGCAGGAAAATAGCATCTGTCCCTAGCCAAAATGATGAAGTTCTTGAGTATGCATTCAGAGCCTCCAGCAATCCTTCTACTCCTACCAGCCTTCCACCCCACTTCTCCCTACACACCCACCCAAACACTATCTGTATGCCTTTTGCTTTTCTAATTCAACTCAATGGAGTGGACAGGTATTAGTTCAAATCCCGGGTTAGACACTTACTATATTCATGACTTTGGAAAAGTCACTTAATTCATTCTCTCTGTCTGTCTCTCTCTGTGTCTCTCTGTCTCTGTCTCTCTCTGTGTCTCCCTCTCTCTCTGTTTCTCTCTCTATCTCTCTCTGTTTCTCCCCACTCCCCTCTCTCTTTCTCTCTCCCTCCCCGCCCCCACCTCTAAGGTCCCTTCCAACTCTAAATCTATACTACTGTGAATATTTATTAAACCTTTATTTAGAGGCAGTCAGGTGGTGCAATGGATAGGCGTGGGGTCAGGAACTTGTTATTTAGTCGTTCAGGTGTGTCAGATCCTTCACGACCCCATGGACAATAGTGTATTGGTGCTGTCTATGGGATTTTCTTGGCAAAGATACTGGAGTAGTTGGCCATTTCTTTCCCCAATGGATTAAGGTAAATGGAGATTAAGTGGTTTGTCCAGCATCACACTGCTAATAAGTGTCTGAGGCCAGAGTCAGGAGTCAGGAAGACTTTCTTTAGGCTGAAATTCCATAGACACAGGGTCTTTGCGGTAACTACCTTTATATCATATATTATATGCTTAGCTTAGTGTCTGACACAGCAGGGGCTTAATAAGTGGTTATTAAATAAATGAATGAGTAAAGATTGCTCTGGAGCATATGTACCATCCCAAAGTGATCACTCTGAATGTTACCCTGGGCAAATCACTTAACTGATATCTGCCCAAGAACCACATGTCTATTAATGTCTGCCTGCCTATTAACTGTCTCTCTATCAATTATCTTTATCAATGTCTTCCTCTCTATCACTTGTCTTTATTAGCATTTGCCCATCCATCCATCATTTATCTTTGTTTATTAATATCTGCCTGCCTATTAACTGTCTCTCTATCATCTATTTATCTTTATTAATGTCTTCCTCTCTATCACTTGTCTTTATTAGTGTTTGCCTATCCATCTATCCGTCCATCCATCCATCCAGCCATCCATCCAGCCATTCAGCCATTCGTCCATCCATCCATCCATCCATCCATCATCTATCTTAGCTAAATATTGCTTTAAGATTGGCAAAACACTTCACATGTATAATTTCTTTGGATCCTCACAACGCTTTTGTGAGGTAGATTCTTTTTATATCTGTACTATTCATATGTGTCTGTGCATTACGTGGAGACAGAGATTAGACCTATCATTTCATTAGTAGAGTGAATTCCAGGTAAAGAAGCTCCCTCTACCAATGCAGCTGCAAATTAACATCTGACTTGTTCAGGGGCACGCAGTGAGGATGTGCCAGAAGTGAGCCTTCAAGGCAGTCTCTCTGTCCATCACACACACACACACACACACACACACACACACACACACACACACACACACACACACAGTCCAAATTTACCATTCACATGGAGTGGAAAGGAAATTGCTCTTGTGGTGTTATAAAAGTCAGTGGCCTCCCATCCAAACAGACAGATATTCTTTCTCTGAGATAAAAGAATTCTTGGGCAGAATTTCTGCATACCTTTTGTGACCCCTTCCTTGTCTGTCTCTGGAGAGGGATTCAGTTTTGCATCAGCTGGGGTTCAGGGCCACCCATCACAGAGGCCAGTGATTTTGGGCTAAATGGCCTCTTCTGGCCTCTGTGGAGCTTAATTCCTTAATTTTTTTTTCCCCCTAGAGTCTATGACAATTCTGAAGCTTCTCTTCAGGCTGTTCCACAGTCTCTATAGCTTATTTGGACATTACCAGACAAATGAGTGAATTGCCACTGGAGGTCTTGGCCAATAGGGTAGGAATGGGAGGGGGTAGGTCAGAGTCAATGCCTGAATGGCATTCCTCCATTATCCAAATTGAACATTTGACTATTACAAGCACCACTCGTAATAGAATACGCCTGATGAGTGCTGACTATATCTCAGACCCACCAACACATTCCAGAAGTTGCTTATCTTATGTACACATCAAAATAGATGAACAAGAATTATAATAATGGCTATCATTTATATAGCGTTTTAAGGTCCACAAAGTGCTTTACAAATATCATCTCATTTGTTCCTTATAATGAGCTCCATTTTATAATTGAGAAAACTGAGGTTAAGTAACTTGCCCAGGATCACACAACTAGTAAATGTCTAAGGCAGTATTTTAACTCAGATCTATCTGACTCTAGGCTCAGCCCTCTATTTCCTGTACTGCCATTGCCTCCAATGTAATGATCAGTTCCTCTACTCTACCCATCCCTGCCTTTAGTTTTGGGTAGGACAGAGTAAATTGCGTAAGATAATCAGTTATGGATGACTTGCATTGCAGGTCATTTTATATTATCCGTTGTCTTCTGAATTCTTCATATTCATTATTTCTCATGGAATACTAGGATTCCATTGTGTTCATATTGTATTAACGTTCAGATAAAATTACATACATATATGTATATAAGCATATTACATTCATTTCAAATAGTTATTGACCTTTCTCTAATAATTCCACATTATTTTACTGAACAGTTGGGATTGTTCCCAGTTCTAGCAACAGTAAATGAATGTGCCTGTCTTCACACAGTATCTTCTTTGTCACTTTAATAGGGCTAAAGTGAAACCTCACAGTTGTTTTATTTTTCATTTCTCTTATTTTTGGAACTTTTTTCATGTGGTTGTAGATCATTTAATTTCTTCTTTTGAAAACTATTCTCATCTTCTAGTCACTTATTTATTGGGAAAAGACTCGATCTAATACATCTGGGTCAATTCTTAATATATGTAGGATATTTGAGTTTTATCAGAGAAATTTGATGCAAAGATCTTCTCTACTCAACAGATTCGCTTCTTATTCTAGCTGCACTGATTGTGTTTTTGAATTGATTTAGTTTTGTACAATCAAAATTTTTTTTAGTTTGTCTCTTATGAACTCTATCACTTATCTGATTATGAAATCTCTCCCTTTCCCAATAATAAATATGAAAGGTACTTCTTTGTGTCCTCTTCTGATTTTGTTTCTAACGAGACATTTCATGTTTAGATTATCCATCCATTTGTAGCTTATTATGGTATATGACTTAAGACGCTGTTCTAAACCTATTTTTTTGCCATACACCTTACCATTTCTCCCCGACCCGCTCTGCCCCAGCATTTCTTATAGACTTTCCTCTGTCATTTGTGTTCTTGTGTCTATCCAAAGTCTTAGATTTAAAAACCATTTTATTGTATTAGGTCTTGGCCTTTAATATTTGAAGTCCATGAAAATAACCTGGTACAAAAAAAAACATTACCATATAAATAAAGCATGTAAGAATACCTGATCACTGTTGGGAAAAGTAGAAAGATGAGGAACTATTTTATAGAAGTAACGTACACTTACTGCTATGAATGTAGCATTTCAATAGCACTTAATTATTGTAAGAAAAACTGTGTTTTAAAATTTTCCTGGAGGATATAGCAATACCCAACTATTTCTTTCAAACAGAATTTACCCATTTGTTGGCCATTTATCCTTGTATCTGGGTGAATTCTCAGTGGTAGGTCATAGGCAATAAAATGGGAACAAGGGAAAGTAAATGTCTGGGTGGAATTTCCCCATTCCAAATTGAATATTTGAATGTTACAAGCAGCATATGCCCACCTCCCCCAACCCAATAAATGTGATACTGTTAAGGGTAAAGTATAACATAGATCAGTAAGTTTACCTACCCAATACATGCATAATCTATCTGGCCCTTAGAGGAAAAAAAAGGCTTCAACAAAGTATGGATGGAGTGTGCTCCCAATGTAGTAAAGCATTTCTGTGAAAGCGTAGAAGAGGGAGAGCATGGAACAATATTCAGGAATACCTAATAGTCAGATTTTCATGTGGGGTAGAGTATTACCTCACTCTCTGATGAAGAGATGGCCCTTCTCCTCACCAAGGCCAAGGCCTCTATTTGTATCTTTGATCTCATCCTGGCCTGTCTCCTCCGACAGATTGCCACTGCAATAATCTCCCTACCCCCAGCCCCATTTCTTTAAACTCTTTTTATCTCCTGGCTCATTCCCTGATACTTATACAGACACTCAGGTCTAAGCCTTTAGTCCCCTAAGCCATTCAAGTCTTGGTAATACCTTTTATGGAAAAAATAGCTAAACTTGCATGGGGGCAAGGGTTAGGATATTGCTCCAATTACAATTTGATAGAACAAAAATACACTTCTATAATTTCCATGCTTGACTGTTAATTCTTCCCTCTTGGACCAAACAGGATAAATCTAATTCTTCTGTGTAAGAGTTCTTCACATTCTTGAAAACAGCTATCACATCCCCATTTAATTATTTTCCTCTATGGAATAAACATGCCCATTTCCTTCAACCAGTCGTCACATAGCAGTCTTGAAGCTCTTCACCATCCTAGTTACCCTTATCTGAATTCTCTCTGGCTTGTCAATATCCTTCTTAAAAATGTTAGCCACACCTGAATATTGAAGATCGGATCTTGTCCCTCTCTGTCATAGCCACATCCCTGCATCTTGTCCTCAAGGATAAGCACGAGAGATGATCTTCCATTTCTATGCCTTCACAGCAGCTGTCACACATTCCTGGAATGCACTCTCTCCTCACTTCTTCCTCATAGAGCTTTTCTCTCCTTTAAAATATAGCTCCAGCATTTCTACTGTTAGTACTTTCCTTCCCAAACTATCTTGTACTTACTGTCTTTATATTTATTTTGTATACAGTATACTTAATACTCTCTTGTCTCTTTCATTAGTAGTTCCTTGCAAGTATGGCTTAATTGATCTGTTGAATTTGTATCCCCAGCATCTAGCACACAATAGGCACTTGATAAATGCCTGTTGATTGATTTTTCCTTTCTACCTAGTCCATGAGAGCAGTATGACAGGCTTTGTCAAAAGCTTTGCTAAAATCTAAGCAATAATTTCATAATGATATACATATACTATATATGTAGGTATGTATGATACACATATATGTCTTTTTTGATCCTCAGTGACTTTGTAAAGTAGGTTGACCATCACATAGGGGCAGCTAGGTGGTGCAATGGATAGATACCAGGCCTGGAGTCAAGAAGACTCAGTCTTCATGAGTTCATATCTGGCCTCACACATTTAGTAGCTGTGTGACCCTGGGCAAGTCACTTAGTTCTGCCTTGGTTTTTCCTCATGTGTAAAATGAGCTGGAGAAGGAAATGGCAGACCACTCCAGTATCTTTGCCAAGAAAACCCCAAATAGGGTCATGACATGACTGAAAACAACTCAACAACAACTATCACATAGCTTGTAAGTATCTCTAGGAGTATTTAGACTTGCACCTTCCTGACTCTAAGGCCAACGTAATATCTCCTATGCCACAATGCCTCTCTATTTCTATAGTCTCTCCTTGATCTGCAGCTTAAGAAATTTATCCACAAAACCAAATGCGATTAACTTGGTGAAGCCTAGTCTTGATATCACCATGCTAGCTAGCTCTTTGTGCCTTTTAGCACCACCTTGCCTATCTTATTCTTGTGAAATTAATTTTTTGCACTTAAGTGTAAAATTACACTTCTCCCCAATATATTCTACCTTCTTTGATTTGGCCCAGCTTCCTGACCTATCAGTATGTTTTGGAATCCCAGATTTCTCATTCAACATGTTATCTATCACTCCCAACTTTGGGTCATTTGCAAATTGATAAGTCAACTATTTATACACGTTATTGATACTACTAGGATGTTCTATTAAAGACCTCTCCATGTTGACATCTGCCTGTGAATGAACACTCAGTGACTCTGGGCTCTCAGTCAGCTTTGAATTCATTTAATTATGCCGAAATCTGGCCCACTTCCCTCCACCCTATCCTCAAAGATAAGGAGAAACTCTGTCAATGGCTATTCTGAAATCTAGGCAGACTATATCACCAACATTCTCCTACTGTATTAGCCCAGGTACCCTGTCCAAAAAACTAATAATAATAATAGATACCATTTATATAGCATTCTATGTGCCAGGCTCATGGGAATGTAAAAGCGAAAGATGGTCCCTTCCTTCAAAGAGCTTACATTCTAATGGGGAAGGCAACATGGATAAAATAGCAGTGGCCAGGAAAGGAAAGGGAGTTAATTAACTGAGAAATCACAAGTATAATGAGTGAAACAATAGTGGTCCCCAACATGGTCCTTCCAGAGGCAATGATGGTGGTGATTTTATTCCAGTTCTCAAACAAGGAGCTAGAGGTTCGAAGGTAGATCAGCAGGGCAGAGGAGGAGAAGCAATCCCAAGAGCAGGAGTTCTAGGGAAGAAGATGAGGGCACATGTTTGCAGGGAATACAGAGCTAAGTGACCCAGCTCCTGCCAGGCTCCTTGTGGTCCAGTTCGGAGGCTAGAGCAGCAGGAGCAGCAACAACTATTCCTGCCAATCCTTGCTCATCCTGAGCTTTTGAACCCCTGACACTATTCTTACTATTTTATTTTTAATAGATTTTTGTTGCTATCTTTTGTTTTTATATTGTCTGGGTTTCTCCGAGGACCCCTCCCTTTAACCCCTCACTAAAGAGTTCTCCCTGCCAAAAAAAAAAAATTAAAAATGATTTAAAAAATGAAGCAAAACCAATTAATACATCAATAAAAAAACTAAACCTCTAAATATCTTGATGCTATATCCAATGTTCTATACCTATGAACACTGACTTCTGCAAAGGAGCTGGGGGAGATGTCTTCTCAGATTTCTTCTTTGAAACCAAAGCTTATTCTTTATAATTTCCTAACATTCATTTTTTTGGGGGGGGCGGGGTGGGGAAGAAGGCAATTGGGGTTAAGTAATTTGCCCACGGTCACACAACTAGTAAGTGTCTGAGGCTGGATTTGAACTCAGGTCCTCCTAACTCCAGAGACAGTGCTACTTAGGTGCCCAGAAACATACATTTTTATTATTTTGTGGTGTTTATTCTTTCCCTTGATAATAAGCATATTGAACTAATATTCTTCTTATAGAATCATTTAACACCTTTGGATTCATATAGAGATGTGCTGGTAGCTATTTAACACCCGGCTCTTTGGTGAAAAAAAAACGTATGGGGCAGCTAGATGGCACAGTGAGTAGAGCACTGGCCCTGGAGTCAGGAGGACCTGAGTTCAAATATGGCCTCAGATACTTGACACACTTACTAGTTGTGTGAAACTTGGGCAAGTCACTTAACCCCAATTACCCTGCCTTCCCCCCTCCAAAAAAAACAAAAAAGAAAAAAAATATATGTGTGATACAAATTTAAGTTGAATCTGAATCGTTAACATTTTCTTCGTTATTTTCTTAAGTCTAGACAACCAACAAAATGCTAAATCAGGCCCTGAACTGTAGCATTTGCTGATTTCCACACTGAAAATTTAACAATTGGCTCTCATTTGCTGGTTTGAGCCAGCTCCTGCACATCCCTGGACTCTTCCTTCTCTAACTGCCCTTTACTTCTGTGGAAGCTCTTAATTTCTCTATTTCTTGCTCCTCCTCAGCCAACCTGCCCATCCTCCGCCCCATTCCATTCTCAGGGGGCTCATCGAACACTTAGTCTGCTTGTGCAGCTCAGCTCAGAACTCCTGAACCCAAGTGCTCATCTTCCTCAGTATCAAGGATTGTAATTAGTGTGTGTCACCACTCCTGGCTATATATCTTTTTATAAAACTAATTGGTTGATGAGTTTCCTGTGTATCACCATCAGTCTCTTTAGATGGCTTTCCCCTTTTCCTCCTCAAAAGAATTGTTTCCCTTTGTGTCTCCAGAATTTCATTCTTTTAAACTCCCTCCTAGGATAACTTCTAGCATAGAATTTTAGTCTGTGGGAAGCCTATGTTTCCTTTCTCTGAAATCTTTCAAAGCTACTAATACTAGACTTATTTTTTCTCTCTCCAATTGCAAGTTCTAGGTCAGAGTGGTCACTTCCCCTCAACTGTCCCAAGTTCTTCCCTTTTGGTGAAAATAGATGTTTCCTTCCTTTGGAAGGATGAAACTATTATTAAGACAGGTTGAGAAATTCCTAGTGGTTCTGCTTTGGACAGAGAGAGTATTCCAGCAGATGTCTGGAAATCTCCCATCACTACTATGCATGGGTCTGTAACCTGTTTCCCAAATTCCTCAGTTATTTCGTTTCTCAGATGCTCTGTTTATTCCTTTCTCGTGGCAGTTTGTTCCAATGATAATAATGCTCCTGTTTTGCCCCCATGAATCTTCACTCAGATGCTTTTCATCATGCTTCCCCACTCTGATTCTTGCATTTCTTCACTTGAGTATATCTTCTTAACATACACTGCCAATCCCTTTTATTCCATCCTTTTTCCTCCTCCTGCCAAATGTTCAGTTTTTCAGTCACATCCAACTACTCTTCATTGACCCCATTTGGGGCTTTCTTGGCAAAGATACCACCATGGTTTGCCATTTTCTTCTCCAGCTCATTTTACAGATGAGGAAACTGAGGCAAACAGGGTTAAGTGACTTGCCTAGAGTCACACAGCTAGTAAGTGTCTGAGGCCAGATTTGAATTCAGGAAGATGAGTTTTCCTAACTCCAGGCCTGGCCGGTCTGTGAACTATGCCACTATCTACCAGCCCAAACATATCCTGCCCTGTTTATTTAACCTGTTCTATTGTGAATTGTCTTTCCCTAGAGGTCTTCAAAGCAGAAGCTAGTTGAAGCTAGTACAGTGTATTATCTTGGGGATACCTTTGGTGTATGAGTTGGACTAGATTAAGGGTTCTTAACTTGAAGTTAAGATGCCCAATGGGTCCATGTATTGATATCAAGGGGCCTATGATTTTGAATGGGAAAGAATAACATTTATTTTCACTAACCTTTGTTACCCTTTGTAATCTTACGAATTTTATTTTATTCATTTAAAACATTTTGAGAGGCATAGCTTCACCAAACTGCCACCAAAGAGTAAAAACCTTTGCACTAGATGACTCCTAGGTTTTTCTCAATTCTTAAATTCTGTGATTCTATAAATATGATCTCCTAGAGTCATATACTAGTCAAAGGTTTATCGCAATAAATCATGCTGATACCTATAGGGTCAAATTTGCAGCTGGAATTTGAAACTATGCCCAAAGGACTATAAAATCATGCATACCCCTTGTCCTAGGAATACTGCTACTAAGATCTATATTCCAAAAGAGATAACAAAAAGCAAAAAAGAAAAGGACCTCAATGTACAAAAATATTTACAGCAGCTCTTTTTTGGTGGCAAAGAATTGGAAATTGAGGGGATGCCCATCAACTGAGGAATGACTGAACAAATTATGGTACGTGATTATGATGGAATACTACCGTGCTATAAGAAATGATGAGCAGGATGCTCTCAGAAAAACCTGAAAAGACTTACATGAACTGATGTAAAGTAAAATGGACTGTTTACAAAGTAACAGCAACATTGTAAGATGATCAGCTCTCAATGATTTAGCTATTCTCACCAATACAATGATCCAAGACAACTCTGAACGACTTATGATGAAAAATGCCATCCATGCCCAGAGAAAGAACTGATGGGGTCTAAATACAGATTGAAGCATATTTTTTTTTCCTTTCTTTATTTGTCTTGAGGTTTCGGGTTTTTTTTTTTTGGTTTATGTTTTCTTTCACATCATGACTAATATGGAAATGTTTTGCATGACTAAAAAAAGCAAAACAAAACAAAACAAAACAAAACAAAAATAAATTCATGTTTCCCTCCTTAAAAAAAAACCCCAAACAAACAAAAACAAATTCGTAGCTGGATCTTTAGTCCATTGTCCTTGCTATACATATTTTGCATATTTGATTAGAGACCTCTGGGACATGGGTTATATTGCTGCTGCTTTCTTGGATTTTTCTCCAGTGAATTTCTCTCTACTGTTATTCTTCTTCCTACGCTGTAGCTGCAGTCTGTGGTATCTAGGTTGGTGGTTCTACATAGGCAACTTTCTTCATCTTTCTTCCTTTTTGAGTTTATTAGATTTGCAAGACTAGTTAAAAACATTCTTATCTGGCCTTGTTGGATTTACTCCATAGGTGGCCTAGACCCTGTCATTCCTATATTTTAAGGAGTGGTCTAGAAATTCAAATCAAATTCTCATACTCCACCTTATTAACTAGTTAACTTGCTAAATCTCTCCTCAGAAGCTCTTGCCTTTGATCAGCAGCAATGAGAAAAACATCAACTGTGACCCTAACGCAGGAGTAAGGTAGGATAGATTGGTAGGATAGATTTCAAAGAGTCTAGGATAATGGATGGGGGGAAATTACATCTTTCTTTTCACTAACTGAAATGTAGCATTTCCTTCATTTGCTTAGAAACATTCTGAGAAAGGGCCCATGGGCTCCATCATGCTGCTAATGACAAAAAAGGGTAAAGCTCCTCTGCCTAAGGTATGAACCTAGAAATAAGTTGTTTTCCAAGGACCAGCTTTTTCTTGGATAGAGTTATTACCAGAATTTTGACTACCATAGCATGGGGATCATAATTGCTCAATCTGCAAGAAAAACCACTGAGGCAGTACTCTAAGCCAATGGCACTTTATTAAAGAGTCCACGGTCCCCTCTAATGAAGTGGACCTCAGATCTTCCTCACAATCTGAGATGCCCCCTTCTTCCAGTACCTTATCTGTATAGGGCTTGATACCAGATTTGATACTTGAACACTCTGGAGGCTACACAAAATACAGAATCCCATTGGTTGATAAACCTAGATTCAAGGGCCAAAAATGATGTATCAGCCAAAAAAATGGGAGGGGTGGGGGGTGTGAGTCTCAGGTTGGGTGAACCATGGGGCACCTTCACTGACTAAGTGGTCATAAGGTGGTCATCTGCTCATGTTGGACAAGGGAGAGTGGTTCCATAGGTACAAAAATACATTGGGTGGCTTTCCATGTAGTTGAGTCACCTCCACCATGCTGGGCTTGGTCGCTAAAACAAGGGGAAACAAGCATGGAGAGCCTCTAATTAGCTTCCTATGATTAAGCAAGTATACTTTTACAATCTGCAGTTCACAGCTCTGGGGTCTAGTACACAGAACTTGTAATTACTACCCCTATGTAATCATATTGAACTGATTAATACTGATTGGAATGGAATAGGGATTGAAATGAATTGTTTCTCACAGTAGCAACTTGTGAAATCATCTACTAAGGTGTGGAAGGATTATGACATGCTCCCATATCAGTGAAACCAGTAGAGATTCTTGATGTTTCATGACCGTATTTGAAGAATGTTATTTGGGAAGTGATCTAGCCACCATGTAGAGAATGGGCTATTGTTAAGAGACTGCTGTGGAGAAGAGCCCTCTATTGTCTTCATATGGTGGAAACCTATTTTCTCTACAGCAGGAAGAGAGGAAGTACAGGGGATATAACTGGATGGCTTATTGAAAGGTTTAGATATTAATAATCAGCCACAATTTGCTCAAGTGCAACAATTTTAATGGAAAATAGGGAGGTCTATTATTTGTGAGTTTATGTTTTAAGATTTTACAAGTTACCAGAAATATCTTATTAAGACAAGGTTTCTCTTTTGTCTTAAGTCTTGTGACTGAGGCAGAGGGCTATGTCTCCCCTTCTCTCAGGCTCACATCCTATGGACTCTGTGCGCTAATGATCATGATGAGTGGGAATAGGTTCTGTTTCCATATTAGGGTAGGGGCGGGGTGGTAAAATGAAGGAGTTCAGCCCTAGAAAAGGATAAAGAACTGTATCTCTGATAATGTTAGGGTCTCCCTGTTCTCCAGGGCTTCCAGGTATGTTCCTGGTAGGCCTATTGGATAATCCATCCATCATTCGATGTACTCAAATTCTCTTTCTCCCAACTATGTCTCCCACCAAGCTCTTAAATGCTGGAGACAATGGGAACAGTATTTCTGAAGCAATTGGCTATGCAATCTAGAGGCTATGCCAAGAATGAGTTAAATGGCATTTTTTTTTTTTACATTAAGGCTGATAATTCCCCAGTCAGCATGTCAACATTTATTTTGTGGGAGGCTTAAAAAAAACTTCTACTCATGTTTCAGAATCTCCTTCCAGTGAATAGGATTCATTGTCTCTCTAATCATCACCACAAAAAAGTCCCACCAACTATTTCCCAAGAAAGATTAGGGATTTCCTTGATCTTTGCCACCCTTCCTGCTTACAGTCACTTAAACAATAATTTTGCCTTATATCTCTTTTGTGTGTAATAGAGGGAAGGGGTGTAACGGCAAGTACCCTAGCATACCCAGGATGGCTGCTTGCACAGGTTCTTAGATCTGCTTTTCTAGGGAAGACTGCCTAAAAAGGCATTAACAATTCTACTTTTAATTACATTCACTAGTTCAGGGGAAAAGTCAGCAACCTGAACATCAAAGAAAATACAAGCAGAGAAATTAGCACAAAGACCAACAGACAGGGCTGTAACTGCATGATCAAAGCAATATTGCTATACACTTTACATACATCACTGGGTCAAGAGAGCCTTTATGTCTGAGTAGTCAGGGAGCTCTAAACATATGGCTACTCAGAGTTTAGACCAGGAAACCAAAAGGTCGTTCTCATAAGCAAGCCCCTGAAGCAAACTACCACCTCAGAATGTATATATACTTCTCAGAGCCAGAAGGCATCACAACTCTTGTGACTCAGTGCCTAATTAGAAATTAGTAAAAGGTTTGAAAGGCTTCCTACAAGAAAGCCTCCCCTTAGTAAGCTCCTCCTTATGCAAGTTCCTCCCCCAATGGGCTATAGGTGACTCAGGATATATCACAGTTATGAGCTGGGCCAGAGCTCAAAGCAGCAAGTCCATTAATGGATGGGGAAGATATTCCTATTCCATTAACATTAGAAGGGATGACATATATGTGACATATAAAAAGTTCAGGAGATATAGTTATTGGGTAATTAATCATTTTATTAATCATGTTAGCAAGTTAATAATAAAAGGAGTCAGTGGCACTCTTGAATGCCCAAGATCCCTCATGGAGCCTATCTGATGCTTATAAGGCCTGGGAAGAGTGGGTGTTCCTGAGGGTGGCAATCAACTCTGATTGGTTAACAATTAATGAGAAGAATGAATATCATAATGAAAGGGGAATACATCCTAAAGAGGGGCTAGGGAATGTGACTTCAGCCTCAGGCAATCTAGACACAGGATCTCCTCCTCCCCAATGGACAACAATTCACCTTAGATTAAATTCTTTGTAAGGTTCTCTAGTTAGATGAGCCAACAACTCCACCTAGAAAAGATACTCTAGGTGGGGTAAATTTTTGGGAAAGGCCAAGGATCTCCCCAATAAGTTTTTATTTAATAATCATTTCTCTCAATGGTCTCCAACCAATTCATTCTGTAACACCTTCCCATGATCCAGTCACCAAAAACAAGAGGCAGATAACAAATTTCTCATTGATTGCTAGCTGGCACTTTTACTTGATTTGAAAAATTCTCAAATTGCTGGAGGGAGTATCTCCTAATGGGAGAGTAGCTTTGAGAGATCCCCACTTCTGGTATAGGTATAGGAGTCATGGTGCACAAAGCCTCCCCAAATCTGGACACACCTGAATTTTCAAACAATTCTTTGAAGGTCTTTTAATGGCCACCCCGTGGGCATGACCAGTCATAGCAAATGACCAGGTTCCCTTTTGAATTCTCTCAAGAAACTTGTTCACAAAGGTAATGGGGATAGCATCATTCAGTCACTTTTTCCAGTTAAGTCTGATTCTTTGTTATTCTATTTGGGATTTTTTTGGCAAAGATACTGGAAATATATTTCCTTCTCCAGATAAGGAAACTGAGGCAAAAGAGTTAAGTGACTTGTCCAGGGTCACACATCTAGTAAGTATTTGAAGATAAATTTAAACTCAAGAAGATGAGTCTTCCTGACTCCAAGCCCCACTCTATCTACTATACCATCTACATAGCTAGAGTTTACAAAACACTTTTTTTTGTGTGTTTTACAATTTTTCCATTCACATTTATTTTTTCTCTCTCCAACTGTACCAAAAAAGAAAAATGAAAAACAAAGCTCTTCTAAGAAACATGCATAATTAAGCAAATCAGACTCCCATATTGGTCATGTTTCAACAATGTATGACTCATTCTCTGCCTTGAATCTGTCAGGAGATGGGGAGCATGTTCCATCACAGGTCCTCTGTAATCATGGTTGGTCATTGCATCGATCAGAATTCTTAAGTTTTTTTTAAAGTTGTTTGTCTTTACAATGGTCTTATTCCTGTATAAATTATTCTCCTGATTCTTCTCACTTAACTCTACATCTGTTCATAGAAGTCTTCCCAAGTTTCTCTAAAATTGTCCCTTTCATCATTTCTTATAGCATGCTAATATTTCATTGTATTCATATACCATAATTACAAAACTTTTAAAAAAATTATGAATTACTCCATTAGGGAACTGAGATATAGAGAGATTGAGTTACTTTTCCAAGGTAATGCAGCTAATTGAGATCCGGGCCGGAATTCAAACCCAGGTCTCCTGATCCCAAGTCTAGCGCACCTTCCAGTATACTATCCCACCTCTTAAGGAAATAAGAAAAGAGACAGGACGTGGCATGCAGATATAGTGGGCAGGGGGCAATAATCTTAGATTAGTAATTAGAAAGACATTCCTGCAAGTACTCCACTCAATATTACAGACATCGGCAGTTAATGCAGTTCCATTTTCAGAAGCATATGCCTTGGTAGTGGCAGCAGCATGGAATTCTCCGTTGTCACGGAGGTATGTTAAAATATTAAATGTTGGGGCAGCTGGTGATGCAGCAGTAGACAGAGCACTGACCTTGGAATCAGGAGGACCTGAGTTCAAATTTGACCTCAGACACTTGACACTTATTAGCTGTGTGACTCTGAGCAAGTCATTTAACCCCAATTGCCTCACAAAAACAAATTTAAAAAATAAAATATTAAGGGTTTTTTGCAGGGTAAGAGGTTAGGGGGAGGGAAAGAAGAGGAGATTTCCAACCCCCTACAACTGTATCTCTCTCTCTGAGCAATCTCAGTGGTAGTAATGGGCAGCTGTATTAAGTATTAATTGATCAATCGGTCAATTAACAAACATTTGTTAAGTATCTACTATGTTCTAGGCATTGTGCAATGGAGTTAGTTAACTGGTTTCAATGCAAGTAGAAAGTCACGTTCTCCAGTTGTTTCTTTCAAATGTTGATAAGCAGAGCCTTACCTTTGGGTCACTCATTGGGGACATTCAACGGGAGATAGCTGGGAGCCCAGAAAGTCTGATATAGATGCAACAGTACTTCTCATAGTGGTGATTCTGATTCTATCAATTTGACCAACATGATTCAGCTGCTCTCTTAACCTTTGGCTTTCTCACCCTATGATATCCCTCCACCATGTCTGCCCCTTTCTGCCATTGGTGAGTTCCTTTTGGGGCCTCCATTTTGGAGACTGACTCAGGCTGGGCCCTTCCCCTTTCATAGGTCATCTTTCCTATTAGAATATAAGCCACTGGTGGGGGTGGGGGAGGGGGGTTGGGGAGTGGGGAGAGACTATCTTTCTTTTGGTTTGTATGTGTATCCTCAACACTTAGCCCAATGCCTGGTATACAGTAAGTGCTCAATAAATATGTGTTGCCTACCTACCTACAGCTAAGCACAAGTCAGATCATGTTGCTTCCCTGCACGTGCATTTTCAGTGGTATTGCACTGCCGTAAGGATAAAACAACAAGGTCTCAGCTTGGTACATAAAGCCTTCACAATTTGGCTTCAGTCTCCCTCTCCAGACTTATTTCATTATTGCACAGGCTCAAAATCCTAGCTAAACTGCTCTACTTGGGATCATCGAATTAGAGCTGGATGCCATCGGATTCCAGTCCTTTCATTTTAGAGATGAGTCATCAGAGGTCCCAGAGGAGTTAGCTGAGTGGCCCAAGGTCATGCAGGCATCTAAGTGGCAGAGGGAGAAATTTGAACTTGAATCCTTTGACTTCAAATCCGTTTCCACAAAATGCCTCTTGCTGATCATAGGCTATCTCCCATGTCTAGAAGGCATGCCCTCTTCAATTTCACCTCTTAGAGTCCTTAGCTTCCTCCTAGGCTCAGTAAAGGGGCTATCTCCTCTGTGAAATCTCTCCCCAAGCCCTTTGGTGTTAGTGTTCTCTCTCCTCAAATTATCTTGTATTTAATTCTCCATTTGAATGTTGTCTCCCACTTCAGAATGTGAGCTCTTTGAAGGCAAGGATTGGTTTGTGGTTGTTGCTTTCATTCAGCTTCTTTGTGTCCCAACACCTAGCATGATGCCTTGTTCATAGTAGAAATTTAACTGATTGAATTGAATCAAATTAGTTTGGAAGCCAGCAGAGTCCACCATTTTACAAGAGCCGCTGAGTTTTCCTTTGAGTCTCCCGACTACAGATTGTAAAAATCAGTTTACCGATGCTGCGGCAACTTTATTTTTCCCTCCTGAATTTGAGAGTGTTTAAGGTTTTGGCTTAAGCGGTTAGTTGTGGAGAAAACTTTGTCTTAGTAGTAGAAGCCAAAACCTTAAACAAACATAGAGTTCGGCAGTAGAGAGAAGTTTAAACATCTGGATTGTTCATTTGCTCACTGCCAGACCATAAACCCAGGCTGGGGCATGCTCCAATTAATGTTGCTAATAAATGATAGTATATCAACTTTACCAGGAATGAAATAACCACTCTGTGCCTCAGTTCCCCTCCTCTGTAAAATGAAGGGATTAATTTAATTTACTTGTAAAATTCTAGAGATTGTACTCATTACTCACATCCATAATTATATAGTCTTCCTGGTCTGGGCAGGAAAAATGCGAAATAAAAGAGGGTACATTTGCTCTGGCCTGCAGATAGCCTTCTCAGAGACACTGAAGGGGGAGAATGGTTCAAGATGGATGGTAGGGATGAGGTTCAAATCTCTGTATTATTTATGTGATTATCATAATGTCCCACATGCTTCCCAATCTGAATCCTCTGAGAAATGTAATGATGATAATACTTAAAATCGTAATCAAATCAGAGCTTTACCTAGCTCTGAGGAGATTTTTGTCAAATGTGTAACTGCACAAACACTTGACAATGTAGTATTGAGCCTCAATGAGTACCCACATGACTCTATAGCCCCTCCCTGATGTGGATACAAACAGTACCCTAAGAGTTAAAAATAATATTAAAGGTTGACTTCGTGAAGCCCCTAGTTTATTCTCTAACCTGAAGGTGCCCTGGAGTCTCTTCCCCTTATCTTGAGTTACCAGAAAACTTCCCCCTTATCCTGGACCATAAAATTTCTTGTCTCCCCACCCCTCATCCTAGGTCATAAAATTTCCCCTTGTCTCCCTTATCCTGTCCTTATAAAAACAAGCCCCTGTTCCTCTGTAAATTGCTAGTCCTGGCTAGTCCTTTTAGGGCTAGCCCACTGCTTTTGCAGCAATAAAGCTCCTGATGGCTACAGGGAAGGTCTAAGTAAATTCCTTCACATTTGAACCTGCTCTCCCAACTCTGACCTTGTCATCACTACTTGCTGAGTTCAATGTGCTATTTTGGAACTTCCACTACCCAAACTTCAATTTGAGCCCCCACCAATACAAACTCCATGCCAGACCACACAGAAGATAGATAAACCTTAAGAAAAGGTATTTAATTTATCAAAATAAGAAGGTCAGTAACAGGGAAGTCAATCAATAGTAAGCATTCTGGGCAACCATCCATCAAATTGCTGCCATTTCCTCTGCTTCCAAAAAAGGTAAATAGTCAAATTTCCTTAGGATTCTTCTGTTTCTTTACCACTGCAAGAGAATATTGTCCTTTCAGACTTAAGACACCAGTTGTGAAGCATAGGGTCTGGGGCCTTTTGTCCAGGCACATAGGACAGTCTTGAGAGCACCGAGGACTCAAGAGTGGCTGTCAGTCACTGAAGCTCCAAACCCCGTCTCTCTTCTTTGCAGTTCACACTGTCTGCCTGCTCTTCCATCTCATGAGACTGTTCTGCCTTTCTCCTAGGTTCATTTCCATCCAGCAATTTCAAATTTACACACACAGCACTCTGGAGTCCAGTAGAGTGAGAACTGCTCCATCCTCTGTTACATCTGCAAAAGTACAAAGCCATAATAACAGCTCAAATAACACATGCGCGCAGACACACAAAGGAAAAAAAATTATGGATTTCATCAGTAAGAGTGAACTTCTGTTGTGGAAATCCTTACCACCATCATAGATAGCACTCTATGTTTCATGAAATTATTAAGAACTGGAATTTTTCAGAGGCCATCTAATCCAACCCATACTTGACCAAGAATCCTTTCTACAACATTACTGATAAGTGTCTCAGCAAGTATTAATTAAGCCCCTACTGTGTGCAAGGGACTATGCTTGGTGCTGGGAATACAAAGTATAAACAAAACAGATCTTGCCCTCAATAAGCTTATATTCTACTGGAGAGAATCAACCTACACCCAGACAAGTCACTACACAATACATACAGAGTAAATATGAAGTTATTTTTGGGTAAGAGTACTAACAATAGAGGACATCAGAAAAAAAAAAAAACAAACTCTTGCCAGAGGTAGCGATTAGCTGAATTTTGATGGAGATCAGGGTTTCTAAGAGGTGCAGAGGAGGAGAGAGGCATTTCCAGGCATGAGCAAAAGTGACAGAGACAGCATGTATGGAGAACATCAGGTAAGATATTTGGACTGGAACAGAGTACGTAAGAGAGAGCAATGTGCTATCAGTCTGAAAAGGCCAGAGCATGGAGACTTTAAATTCCAAATAAGGAAGTTTGTATTTTTTCCTGTCGGCAATAAGAACCATTGAGGCTAGGCAACTAGGTGTTAGTGGATAGAATGGTTGGCAAGACCAAATGTGGATTATTATTATTAATCTTGACTAGAGCAATAACCTATATTTTAGAAATAGCAAATTAGCAGTTATTCCAAGGATAAGATTAAATAAGAGAGAGACCATAGGTGGAGACCAGGTACTGGGGACCTTAACTGGAGTTACAGACATTTAAGTAGAGACAAGGAGAAAAATAGGTTAGTTATTGGAGAAGTAGGATCAATACAACTTGGCAACTGATTGGCCATGGAGGGTGAGGGAGAGTGGAGAGTTGAGAAATTTAGAGGAAAGAAGTGTTTAGAGAGAAAGATAACGGTCTGTTTTGTGCATGTTGAGTCTGGGATGCCCATGTGATAACCAGGTGGAGCTGTCCAGTAGGCAGCTGAAGATGTTAGACCAGAGCTCAGGAAAGAGATGAGGATTGGGCATACCAATTTGGAAGTCATCTCCATAGATATGATAATTTAGCCCAAGAAAGTCTACACCATGGGAGTAGAGAAGAAGGCTGAGGATAGAATCATGATGTCTATGAGGGATGAAACAAAGTTGGTGATCCTCCATAGGAAGATGAGAAGACAGCATTCAAAAGAGCCAGCTGTGCAGCTTTGATCCAAGATTAGGGGAGGAAGAAGCTGAATAGAAGTTAAATGGAACCTTATGCATAGGTTTTAAATAATAAAAAAAAAAATTTTAAAAATTTACTTTAATTTAAATGTCATCCAGTTCTCTCTTCATTATCATGGAAAAATAACTGAGTTTTGGTTGTCATTCCCAAGATTAGACTTACAAAGTCTAAGATTTTTCACTCCCTCTAGCAAAAACAACTTAAAGTCAATCTCTGATGAACTAAGGAAGAAAATTCCTAAGAATAGACTGGGTTGTACCAACACATAGCAAAATTCAACTAAAAAATTAAAAAGGGAGTGAGTTAGTTTGGGGCTTTGAACACTCAGTACCAAAATGGGGGATCACATGGATGTATCTCCAAGGAAATCTGTCTGCTTTCTCCTATTCAAACCTGAGGATTCTCAGCAAGGACACTGGCTAATTGCATGGAGGTCCTGTTGGAGTGGATTTTAGTCTGATCGTTTGGTCCCTCAACTTCCCCCTTCTTAATTCTCCTTTCACACACGCTAGGACACAGTTATATTATAAATATATATATATATATAATATATATATATAGTAGAATACTCAACATATCTTTTATAGACTATAATACAATAAAAATTACAAAGAGCACAAATAAAACACACAGGATAAAATGGAGACTTAATGATGAGTGGATCAAAGAATAAATCATAGAATATTTAATAATAACATGAAAAAATGATAACAAGACAGCATATCAAAATTTCTGGGATATAGCTAAAACAGTTCTCAGAGGAAAAAGTATATCCTTGGGAAAATGCATTAACAAAAGAGAAAAAGAGAAAATTAGCAAACTGAATGGAGACCCAAGTTGATGCAATGGATAGAGAATTGGCTTTGGAGCAGAAGACTAGAGTTCAAGTGCTGTGTCTGATGCATACTAGCTATGTGACGCTAATGTAATCAGTAGAAGGAAATTCCTCATCTGGGAGCTCCCCATATCAATTTAATTATAGTTCAGCCCCTGGCTTTAATGCACTGAATGTGCAATTTTCAAAATTAGAAAAACAATAACTAAATTAGCCTGAAATAAGTACCAAAAGGGGCATTTTGAAAATCAGGAGATAAATTAGAAAACAGAAAAAGGCCACAGAACTAATAAATAAAACTAAAAGCTAATTTTTGAAAATCTAACAAAATTGATGCCCCCTCATGATGTGGAGGCGACCTTGTATTTTCAAAGGTTATACAAGTTGACAGCAATGTCTGACAAGTCCCACTAAGCTAGAGGATCTTTGAGCTTGGATCCAGTGATGGACTCAGTGCCTGTTGTTCAAGGGCAAACCTATCTAAGATTGGAACAGTTCATCACTAGGTTGGTTACAGGGTAATGAATTCTTTTTTTGGCATTCTTCTTTTTAAAAAAAAGTATTTATTTTTAGTTTACAACCTTCAGTTCCACAAGCTTTTGAGTTCCAAATTTTCTCTCCCTCCCCAAGGCGGCATGCAATCTGATGTAGGCTCTACATATGGTAATGAATTTTTTTTAGCCATTTGTTGTTGTTGAGTTCTTTCAGTTGTGGCTGACTCTTTGTGACCTCATTTAGGGTTTTCTTGGCAAATATACTGGAATGGTTTGCTATTTCCTTCTCCAGCTTATTTTAATAGATGAGGAAACAGAGACAAACAGGGTTAAGTGACTTGTGCAAGGTCATACAGTGTCTGAGGTCACATTTGAACTCGCAAAGATGAATCTTCCTGACTCCAGGCCTGGCGCTCTATCCACTGTGCCACCTAGCTGCTCCCTTTTTACTCATGGTAACTCCTTAAAATAACAGTAATAATAATATTAGCTAGCATTTACATAGCACTTTAAGATTCACAAAGTGCTTTATAAATATTATCTCATTTTATCTTCACAACAGCCCTGAAGATAGATGCTCTTATTACCCTACTTCTATAGATAAGGAAACTGAGATAGTCAGAGGTTAAGTGACTTATCCAGAGCCACAGAGCTTGTTAAGTACCTGAGGCAGGATTTGAACTCAGGTCTTACTGACTCCAAGTCCAAAACTCTAGCCACTAGCTTGGTTGCCTAGTTCAATGTCTCTTAATTGCCAATTAAAATACGGATTCTTCTTAGCTCTTATAAAACCATCCACTAAGTCATAGAGGGGCTGCTACATGCATTTGTAGAGGGGATATCCATATATAGCAGCAAAACCATAGGACCTTGAAGAATTGAGGTAAGAATGAATCAGTCAAACAGCAATTAGTAAGCACCTACTAAATGCCAGGCCCTATCATCTCATAGACTTTTGCATCCATAAATTTTATATTTTACATGTACATAGAATATCATCCATCCGTTCATCCATTCCAGAAATTTTCATAGATAATGTGCTCTGTGCAAGTGTGGAAGTTTAGGGGTGCTTGGACCCCAAAATAGCACACACTGGTCCTGCCCGAATGAATTTGACCCAAGCCTTCTTTCAGCCAAAGAAAAACTAAGTTTACTAAAGATCTGCCGTATTGGGTCAACTCTTAAGGTGTCTGAGCATTTGTATAACTAATGCCATGAGGCTAGATTGAATCTGAGCCTTTGTAAAATGAACAAAAGCAGGCTAGATAGAATCTGAGCCTCAGTGACTCTTGTATTGAAGGCCAGAATGGATCGGGGCATCTTCATTGGAGACAAGATGGATCTTATATACAGAAAGATTGTGGGAGGGATCTAGTGTTGGCCAAGTGGTCTGGGATGATAGGAGGAGGGGGAGTCTAGAGAGGATATTGATGGGAGTGGCCAGTAGTCTGGGCTGACTAGAGGTGGGATGCCAGGAACCAAGAGAATGGGGTTTTGGTAGGCTCAAGGGTGGGAAATAGCAGGAGGCAATGGAGATTTGGGCATAGTGATAATGAAAGATTTATGACCTCAGGCTAACACCAGATCAAGTGAGAAGACTCAAGGAGAGTTCAAGGGGGTTCCCAGAGCCTGTATCCCAAATGCCATGGGAGAACAATCAGAGATGAAGGACAAGAACCAAGCTAGTATAATGTCACAGAAGCTAGGGCAGGAGAGATTTTTAAGTAGAGCGATGGGCAAAAATGCTAAATGCAGCCAAGAGTGGAGGTGATGAAGACCGAGAAAGGACACTTAGGGTGTTGTTGTTGCTGACGATGGTGACGATGATGAACAAATGACGAAATCATGGTTACCTACTGAGAAAAGAGTGTTTTGGTAATGAGTAAAGAGATAGGAGCAGATGCTGAATTGCAGAGGTTTAAAAGATGAGTCAGCGGCAAAGCTAAAGAAAAAAGGATTGTAGACTGTTCTATGAGAAAACATGATGGAGTTGATGGCTTTCCTGGAGGTAACATTGTCAAGGGAAAGTCTTTAAGACAAAGGAAACGGGAGTATGGGAAAGACTGAAGGTGCGTTAAAATGTTGAGATACCTGACTGGAAAAGGCCTTGGAGGAACAAGAGGGAGTACAGGTGTAGGTCTTAGTCTTGGAAAACAAAACAACCTTAGAATTTCCTTGGCTTTTCTTTATCCCCTCCCAGTCTATTGCCCAGCTCTATTTTTTATTCCTTTGCAGAAACTTTTAAGCTTTCTCACTTCTTTCCATTATAAACCAGATCATTAGCTTTGGCTGCTATCATCATTTCTCTGGGGTGTAGCAGATGTCACAGCAAGGTGGTACAGTGGGTAGCGGGTTGATCCTGGATGGAATCTGGAAGATCTGAGTTTGAAATAAAGATGACATAAAAATGAATTATAAAACATGAATATAAAACAATTATAAAAATGAAAAATAAAACAATATTTTTCATAAGAATATAAGTTGCTTAAGGGCAGGACTGGTTTTCCTGTTGTCTTTGAATCCTTAGTGCTTTGGACAGGGTCTTGTATTTAATATTTGCTTAATAATTGCTTTTGACTCAAATCTTTGATATGCTTTCTAATGTTATTCCCAATGTCTGATTTCTTATCATGGGTTTTTAACCATTTCACTTTTGTGTTTTTCTGCTGCATATTTTTTTCTGATCTTGGCCTAGGCCAGAAATAATGAAAACATAATATTTCTTCGTGAGTCATTCTTTGCCTGAGCTCAGAGTTCAGCTGTGTCTACTAGCTATTCAAATGTTTTCTATCTCTCTACTAGACCATGAAGTACAGCTAGAGTTCAGTCCTTGGCTATCACATTTGAAGAGAGGCTCTGACACACCAGGAAATAAATATTCAGAGAAAGATAGCCAGAAGAGTTTGCAAAAAACCTCATGCAAGAAACTGGAGGTTGAGTCTGGAGAAGTGATAACAGAAAGAAACATGATTAGTATATCTAAATTTTTGCAGGATTATCACATGAAAGAGAGAATATAGTTATTCTCTGATACTCCAGGAATAAAATCAATAGATGGCTGCCAGTCAGACAACAAGACCTTACAGGATATTACAAAAAGGAAGATTTTAGTTCTGCATAAGGAAAAACCTTCTTAACAACCAGAGCTGACAAATGGATTGCCACATAAGCCCACTCATTAGAGATATTCAAGCAAAGACTAAATGCCCCATCGTATCAGGGATTCTATAGAATGACTTTTCCACTGGATAGAAGATTGGAATAGACCAGTGGTGTCAAATTCAAATGGAACATTGACTTAAGAAACCACAAATTAACATTATCCCAGTAATTTGTTTTTTAATGCATTTTGTTAAACATTTGTCAATTAAATTTTAACATGCTATGGACTGCACTCAGGAGTGTCCAAGTTTGATACCTCTAGATTAGAGGACCTATGAGAGAAATGATTATTTCTCTATTAATAACTAATTATTGAATCAGGACCACAATTTTTCCCCTTTTCTACTTCCTCATCCAGAAATCAACCAGTGTGGGAAATCTTGGGCAAAGTCTTACCCAGGCTAAGGATCAGACAGAAAAGACATTCTAAGTTTAGGCTAATGGGTTCATCGGCTCATTGTGTTTACTCAGACAGGTCTGGGAAAATATGGATTCTCTTTTTCATCAGACAGGTAATGTGGAAATTGATAAGTCTCTTTGACCAAGACTTGGGTGATCAAGTCAAATACCTCAAGACCCTTATTGGAATATTACCCAATTCTCATTATAATATTCACTCTCTTATTAATTGTTAAGCACTCAGAGTTGATTGCCACCTTCGAGAACACCTACTCTACCGAGGGCATACAAACTATGAGTCCACCGCTATGAAGAATTCGAGAATGCCACTGACCTCTTTTATTAATAACACACTAGTTTGCTTAATGAAATAATTAAATTACCCAGAAACTATCTCTAGAGCCTTTTAAATGTCACACCTATAAGATTTCTTCCAACTCTAATTTTATGAATAATATAATATTGTTCACATAATGATATATTATCCATTTAGTAAAATATATTATCATGTAATAACATGAAATTATATTATTCATATAATAACATATTCATGATATTATTCATAACACTAATGGGAATAGTGTTAATTATAATTATTCATATTTATTATTAATTCATTAATTTTTCATAATGTTCTTTATATAATAGTAACAAATTATGAAATAATGTGAACAATATTATGAATATTGTTCATATTCATACAATAATATGAATAGTATCATTAAATTATAATTTAACAATGCCACTTCCTTCTGCTCCTTCCCCAGTGCCTTGCAGAATGGTGATTGATAAACATTTTTGGTATCGAATTGACACTGTATGAGGGGCTGGATGTGAAGGCCATACCTCAGTGTATTTCCTTATAAAAAAGTTTGCCCCATGAGTCCTAAAAAGCCTACATTATTTCAGTAAGAATTTGAGACTGAAAATAAGGGTAAGTTTCTTAACTTGAAGTGGGATTTTTTTTAGCTTAAAAATCTCCAGCCAGAAATTTCTACTTAAAATCTCATCCTTCACTACTAATTTCCCCAGGTACAAAGTTGAATTCTTTCTGGGAAATACTGAATGGACTCATTCCCTCAGGTTTCACTGGAATAGAAACTCCTACTCATGGTCTTAGCAGCTAAAGGCAGTACTGTTGAGAGATGAAAGCCCCTGGTGCAAACATGAGGAATTACTTATCATATCAACTGTAATCCATTTCTTGAGCAAGGTCCCAGGTCTGTTGTCCTGTGGCCCAAGTCTGTTTCAAAGCCAAATCCTCGCAAAAGAAACTTGACAGGCACAGTGGTTGCAGCCACAGCAGGTTACAAATGAAAAGCCAAAGAAATTAAATTCAAAATGAATGGCTTCTTTAATCACCTTATCCAGCGGGGCTATTTAAATGCCCACCTATCAGTCTGGGGCTATGAAATTACAAATCCTGGTGTTAATAAAAAGTGTTTGGATTGTTGAGCTTGACTTCTCCTCCTCAAAGGTCCATTTTAGGAAAAGCAAAGAAATGAGTGAAATAGAAAAATGACTGGATTAATAGACCAAGGAGATTAACAATCACTCTAAAATCCGAACCTTTCTAAGATACGTGTTTATATAAAATACCTTGGAATTGCTCAAAAATGACTCTTTTTTCTCATAATAATGGACACTAATTTAGAGTCTTGTTCCTCTTCCTTTCATTGTCAAATGATGGGGAACCAGGACCAGCTGAGTCTGTGTCCTGACCCTGATACTGGGTCACTGACTGTGGGCAAATTACCTCCCCAATTCAGGGCTTCAGTAATGTAGAGTAGGTTGGACTAGAGACAATGCATGAAGTTACTTCCAGTTGCAATGTCCTAAAATTCTTGCATTCTTGTTTTAGTTGTTTTCAACATAAAAGCTGTTTCCTCTTTGGTAGAAATGAGGGTTTTGGACTAGTTGGCTCTTGCAATGCTTTCCAGATCAAAATCTGTGCCTCTTCTATTGATTCCAATAGAATGCCTTGTAGGACAGAGACAGTGGCATTTTGGTCTTTGGATCCTTAGGGCTTAGCACAGTTCAGACACCATAGAAGCTTAATAAGTGTTCATCGATCCCATGACCCCATAGTCTTAGTATGGTCATGCAGTTAGGAAGACCTGAGTCTAAATCATGCCTCAGTCACTTATTATGATCTCTTATGACCTTGGTCAAATTAATTATTCTTTTTGTTTGTTTCAGTTTCCTAATCTGTAAAAAGGGAGATAATAAGAATACCTTCCGCATAGCGTTGTCAAAGTCAGAGATGTTTGTAAAGTGCTTTGTAAACTTTAAAGCACTATATATATGTTCTCTATTATTATTTTTAAAATTTTAAATATGATTATTTACATAATCAATGTCTGGATTATATTATTCATATTATGTATTTCCTTGAGTTCTAGTCCTGGTTCCACTGGCTAATGTGTGTTACCTTTAGGCTAGAGCTATAAGGTCCATTTACAGTCTTCCCCTCTGACAAAAAGGATTTCATTCCTACAACCTGCCAAAAGACACCTGGAAGCCAGGTTGCAAGGTGAAAATGTCAGTCGACATAGTTTTTTCTATTGACAATTCTCTGGTTCATAAAAACTTAATCAGGTCTAACTTTACTGGTTCTCTGTTATTGCTGGCTCCTTCCTCTGTCTGCCTGCGGGTGCAGATCTAAAACCAGATTAGTGTTGGGAGGGAGAAGAGATAAACAACAACCTTTTTTTGGTTGGGTTACTCAGGAGAAGCTTTCTAAATTAGCTAAATGACATAGTGCTTGCATTTTTATAGGTCTGCCATTTCACAACAGGGACCCAAATTTAGCCCAAAGTTTTTGGTTTTGTTTTTGTTTTTAACCAGAAAATACCTCTGATAAAAATAAAATAAAATAAACCTTGACCTAACTTGAACTAACACTTAGCCTTGAACTTGAAATAGCCAGAGGAGGATAAAAACATAAAAACTGCTTACTTGTCACACTCAGGGTTCATCCATACCACATTTTCTTATTCATAGTGGCACCGAGAAGCTTGTTTCAAAAGGGTTCCAGTTGTCTTTCCAGTCCAAAGGCAAGGGACACAGGCAAGATGGCCTTCCTAAGCAACTTATCCATGTAGGCCACAGCTTTAGAGCTGGAAGCACTTTTTAAGATCATCTAATTCAAACTCCCCTTGATTTATAGATGAGGAAAATGAAACCCTAGAAAAGTGAGGTCATTTGCCCAAGGTCACACAAGGCACAGATCGCAGAAATGCGATTTGAGCTCAGGATTTCAGATTGTCCATAGAGAACTCTGCCCACAGCGCCACACTGCCATCTATGGAGCCTCACCAACTGTCCTATATTGATGATCATTCGAATGTTTTTTACTAGCACATTTTAGTGGTTGCTCTCCGGAACTTGATCATAATTCCCCAGCAAGAATGGAAAATGGGAAACACAAGAATCACAGTTAATCCCTAGCTAAAATTATGCCTAAAATATTCCCCTCCCCAATAATGTAGGTCTCCCTGGTGTGGCCTCCAAAGAGGGGTTGGTGTTTCTCAGCATCTTGCCATTGTCCCCATACCCAGTTATGGACTGGTGGGGTTTTTCCTTCAAAGTTAGCCTCTGGCTTTACTCTTCTTTCCTCTTTTCTTACTCCTGCACTACTCAGAAGACCTGGGTTCAAATCCTATCTCTGATACTTACTGCTTGTGTAATCTTGGGCAAATTATTTAATCTCCTTAGGCCTTAGTTCCTTAATCAGTAAAAGGATAGAGGACTGAGATGGCCTCTGAGGTCCCTGCAGCCTCTAGATTAATGATCCCACCAGCCTCCAGAGTGTCTCCTGTAGTACAGCACAACCAGACACAGTTTATGTCAACTATACTTGGAATTGGTCAATTTTAGTGCTGAGTCTGTCATGGCTTTCTCTCCTGGCTCCACTTCTGACTGTCTAGACTTTTCCACCTCCTCAACAGCAGCCTTCTCTCCCTGGGGTTGCCTCCACCCCACAGCCCTCGCCTTGGACTGGCAAGATCTTGACCATTCCAGGAGGCACCCAGGATAGCCAAGCTTACTTCTCTCTTGGCTGTACTCTTGAGTCTCTGGACTTTGCCATTTCCTCCCTAGCAACCCTGCCTCCTTCCCCTCTTATTCAGCTACCCTTTATGGGTTGTCTTCCCCCATTGGAGTCTAAGTTCCTTGAGGCAAGGGGCTGTCTGGCTTGCTTAGATTTATATTTCCAACACTTGTGTAGTGCCTGGCACATAGTAAGCACTTAATAAATGTTCTATCTATCTATCTGTTGTCTATCTATTATTTTTATTATTCTAGATATTATCTCTGTTATTGATCTCTCTACCTGTTATCTACCTATATCATCTATCACCCACCTACCTACCTGTATATCTAGTTATCTGTTATTTATCTAGTATCTATTTATCTATCATCTATCTTTCTATCTATCCATCTCTCTACCTATTTCTCTGTTATCTATCTATGATTTATCTACCTACCTATTATCTATTTATCTATGATCTATCTGATCTATCTACCTATTATCTATCTAGGGTCTATTTACTTATTTTTTTCTTTATTAACCTATTATCTACGTATCTATTATCTCTACTTACCTTTTGTCTCTTGTCTATTTTTTGTCTATCTACCTTCTTTTCTATTCTCTCTGTCTCTGTCTCTCTCTGTCTCTGTCTCTCTTTCTCTGTCTCTCTGTCCATCTGTCTCTGTCTCTCTCTGTCCTTCTGTCTCTGTCTCTCTGTATCTGTTTCTCTGTCTCTGTCTGTCTCTCTCTTTCTCTCTCTATCTCTCTCTGTCTCTCTCTTTTTCTCTCTCTGTCTGTGTCTGTCTCTCTCTGTCTATCTGTGTCTCTCTTTTTCTCTCTCTGTCTCTCTCTGTCTCCGTCTCTCTTTCTCTTACTCAGACCAACCTGAGTTTTAAGCATTAAGCAGTACCCATTACTTGCCCTACCAAGCAGTGGTATGTTGAAACAGGCTCCTGATTCTCAAGAACTGATTGTTAAAACTTTCAGGGACAGCATTTACACCTTGGAAATGAGCAAACTCTGTATATCTGGAGTTGATTTACTGTTTTGTTGCTTGTCTAGGCTTAAGAAAGTGATGTGGAAAATATTAGTTCAAATTAAACTTAAAAGTATGTCATGCATACATTTTTCTCTCTAGAGTGATGGTAAATATTTACCAGCATACCCCTGCCTTTGGGGTCACTATCCTTAATCATTATTTCTTACTTCCATCCCATTCAAAGTCTTGCTACTCCCCCTCAATCCCTAAGAGTGAAAAATCTTTTTACGTTTGAGTCCTAAGCCTATTACTGTCCTCAAGGCTACTTAAATCCTGATTCAGCTTCATCTCCTGAACTCTTAGAATAGAATTCCCTGGACTAACCTCTCTTACTGAAGGATAATCCCAGAGAGGGTTTTAATTCTTTGAACTTTCCTTACCTAGCTATCCTATGTTACAGGATCATAGGCTCATAAGAAGTAGGATTTGAACCCAGGTCCTCTGACCCTACCCCACTCCTTCCTAGAGTCAGGACAAACAGGATTTGACAACATACATTAGTATCTAAAGAACTAGTATAGGCAACCTCACTCTTGCCTGTTGTAGCACTGTTGCTTCTCTTACCGCATTAATACCATCACAAATCAACAGCTTTTGAATCCCCACCGTGTCTGTCTCCTTTTTATGACACCTTACTGAGTACACCCAAGCACTTTCAATACCCAAACAGGGAAACTACCTTGTTACTATCTTCCACCCATTGTGTGTGTGCATGTGTGCGTGTGTGCGTGCGTGCGTGTGTGTGTGTGTATTTTCATAGTTCCACATCAGCATGTTTGCCTGTCACGTTGGATCATAGGAAAACGGATGGAGAGTTGGGAGGGGCCTTTGAGGTCGTCTAGTCCAAAATCCTCATTTTATAATTAATGAAACTGGCCCCATAAGTAGTAAAGAGTAGAGTTAGGATTGGAACCCAGGTTCTCTGACTCCTGATACCATGCCTTTTCCTATGCACTATATGGCTTTGTCAAAAAGGTTTTTTGGGGACCATTTTAATCAATCGATCAGCAAGCAATTTTAAAGCACCATAGCAGAAGGTGTGAGGCACTGCACTTGGGATAGTAATGAATCATCTCCTGCTCTTAATAATAATGATAATGATGAGGCTTGGGATAATAATGAAGCATCTCCTGCCCTCAAGGGGTTTACACTCTATAATGTTGAGTGAGTTACGTGCAAAGCGCACAATGAATGCCCAGTTTATATTCACTGAAGAAGAAAAATCCAACATGGTATCACATCTCTCCTATTAATCTGAGGTCTCCCTTCAAGCCACCCATATTCTTGGTGAAAGAGAAGGTTTGGCTATGTAGCTTTATAATCATCCATTCTACTTAGGAAACTGTTGGAAAGGAATATGGACTTCTTGTTCAGCCATTTTTCAGTTGTGTCTAACTCTTCTGTGACCCCATTTGGGATTTTCTTGGTGAATAGACTGGAGTGGTTTGCCATTTCCTTCTCCAGCTCATTTGGCAGATGAAGAAACTGAAGCAAACAGGGTAAAGTGACTTGCCCAGGGTCACACAGCTAGTTAGTGTCTGAGGCCAGATTTGAACTTGGAAGATGAATCTTCCTGACTCCAGGCCTGTTTGCTCTGTGCACTGTACTATCTAGCTGACTAGAGAGTGAATATCAAGGCTGGGGGGCAAGGGGGAAAGGGGACAAGTATAACACAGCTCCCAGATTCCTACAAATATGTGTTTCATTTTTTTCCAGAAAAAAATAAAGGAAATAAATCATTTCAAATAGCCTCTTTTACCTTTCATCAGTAAATTTTCCATAAAATTGAAACCAACTCTACAATATTAAAACCAAAGAATAGCAAGAAAAATGTCATGCTTTTGAAAAGAAAATACGTGAGATTGATAGCTTAGAAATGTAGGTTCTCAGTTTAACTTGTTTAAGACCTGGATGGATTCCATCTATCAAGTGAGCCAGCCAGCCCTCCCTTGTGGGAGAACATGAATGAGAGGGCGTGTGTGCATGAGCTGCAATGTGCATCATTGCAAGGAGTGTGTCCATCATTAAGATCACAGCTCTGCTGAGTATTAGTCAATCAGTAAGTGAACAAGCGTTCTATAAAGACCGACTATACTAAAGCGCTGTTGCTAGCCTTAAGGATGCTAGGAAAGGCAAAAGACAGCCCCTTCCCTGGAGGAATTTACATTCTAATGAGCAAGGCATCTATTTTAGGTGTATCTTGTGTATATCTAGTTATTTGCATTTTGTCTTACTCATTAGAATGGCACTGGCAGATGAAGTCATCGAAACCGACCAAATCAAAATTTTACCACTTTTTTTATTTTTTAGAAACAATGCTACAAATGAAAGAAAATGAGGAATCCAGCTTCTTCAGAGTTCCGTTTAAAGGAGACATGTCTACTAATATCTCCCCATGTCATTTCCTACGCCTTTCCTTTTCCTGGCCACACACACTCATCTTTCCAGTGGTTGGAAAATGACCAATCAAGAGATTAATTTCTCATATAGAATCTCTAGGAGAGCATCTCCATCGAATCGTGGGCTTGTGTGTCCTGGAATAGCTTAGGTTAATTAAAAGCACTGCACAATTCCCAAAGGTAATCCATCCCACCCTCTTACTCCTATTTAATTCTGGGCCTAATTTATCAACTCTCTGCTATGTTTGTCCTGGAGATATATATAGATATAGATATAGATATGTACATATCTATATCTATATCTATATCTATATATATATGCCAAAGGGCTAACTAAGTGGAATAGCCATCCTGTGGCATCTCATAATCTGGACTATGGCTTTTTTTTATCCAGTAAGGGCTGCCCTCTCCCCACTGCCTTGTATGGATTGTCATGTCAATCACTCTCTTTTGACTAATTACAGATCTCATTGAAGAGGCCTTGTAAACTATTATTGGCCATTGATACCCTGGTAGGAATGAGTTTTTCAGATTAATTGTGGAAGAACAGGACACAGGGAAAAGACATAAAGAAAAGTTGAAGGAGCTCTGGACTGTTGAGGTAGTAACTAGAGTAGGACAGCTAGATGGCTTAGTGGATAGGGCATGAGGCCTGGAGTCAGGAAGACCTGAGTTCAAATTTAGCCAGTCCTTCCATTTCTCTAAGCCTGCTTTTACTTATTTATACTAAATGAACTATCAGGTTTCTTCCAGATCTGACATTTTCTGTTTATAAAGGAGGTAAGGATTGGAGCATGAATATGCTGGTAGGAAACACCCGTGGGTTCATAGGATCATAAGTCAAGAGCTGGAAGGAATCTCAGAGGTCATCTACCTTAACCACCTCATTTTACAGATGAGGAAACTGAGGCCTACAGAGGTTAAGTGACCAACCTAAGGTCATACACATAATGGGGCAAGATTTGAGCCTAGGTCCTCAGACTCCAGCGTTAGTACTGGTTCCACTAGACCAGGTCATAGGAAGGTACCCTGAATAGACAGGGGCATCTTGGGGGCACAGGATACCTGGTAGTAGAAAGACCAAAGAGGCATGAAAAGGCCAATCTAAGAAAGGAAGACCGAAGGGTACCAAGGACAAATTTTGCCTTCATCGTCCTTGGTCTGAGGGTTGGTAGGGAGAGAGCTACTCACCTGGGCACACAGAGCTTAATTCTCAGTGGTTGCATTATTCTACCAAGTCCCTATGTGGACGGCTTCTTGACCTCAGACAAAAGTGTTTCCTCCTACGAAGCCTTTACAATGACTCCAAGGACAAGGACTTCCTACAAAAGGAGGAGGAAGGAATAGAGATGAACAAAGGGCTGGAGCTGAAGATTCTAAAACAAAGGACAAAAATCGAACAGCAAATCACAGGCAACAGTCAAAGGCTGGAGCAAAACAGAGAAGATAGGAGAAGATGAAGAAAGAAACTGGGGAGAATTTAGCTGTAAAAAATTAGTTATTATTTATGGAACTTTGCTTTTCTTTCTGCATCCTCAGGACTTAGCACAGTGCTTCTCACATAGCAAGCTTCTAATATATACTAATATATAATATGCATTTTTATTCTGTTTTTATTTTATTATTTTATTTTTATTTATTGCTATTTTATTTCTATTTATTGCTAGTGTCTTCCCCCCACCTTCCATTTATTCTATTTTTTGTATTTTACTATATTTATTCTATTTTTATATTTTTTTATTATATTTTAAAACTCATTTTTAAAATTCCTTTTCTAGGTTTCAGTTTCTTCGTGTATAAAGTGAACAGGTTGGAATAAACCTCAGGTCCTTTATATATATATGTACCTATCCTATGACAACGAAGGCATGGAGAATCTTATTTCATATGCTCTGTTTCCTTCCATGCTTCCTGGCATCTACACTAGCAAATGCTGGAATCCCTTGACATCATTTAATGAAGTAATGAGAATGAATGAGTTAACTGGTAGCCTAACAGTACCGGGTAGTAATAGGAGGATTGAAGTAGGACTCAGAGAACCTAGGTTTCTAGACCAGGTTTCTCAACCTGGGTCTGTGAATAAGTTCTTTAAAAGAAAAAAATTGGGGGCAGCTAGATGGTGCAGTGGGTAGAGCACCGGCACTAAAGCCAGGAGGACCTGAGTTCAAATCTGTCCTCAGACACTTGACACATATACTAGCTGTGTGACCTTGGGCAAGTCATTTAACCCCAATTGCCCTGCCAAAAAACGAGAAAGAAAAAGTTGATACCTATATTTCAATATAACCGATTTCTTTTCTAATCCTGTGTCTTTTATTTTCTTTTAATATTTTTTCCTACTTCTTGTATGCTATTTTTTTCTTTTTAGATTTAATATTTTATTTTTCTCAAATACACGTAAAACAATTTTAATATTCTTTTTTTTTCAAGTTGAGTCTTCCTCCCTCCCTCTGCTACCCCCTCCATTGAGAAGGCACACAATTTGATATTTCAATATAACTGGTTTCCTTTCTGATCCCACGTATTTTATTTTCTTTTAAAATTTTTCCCATTTCTTATATGCTATTTTTTCTTTTTAGATTTAATATTTTATTTTTTCCCCAAATACATGTAAAAACAATTTTAATATTCTTTTTTCAAATTTCGAGTTCCAAATTCTCTCCCTCCCTCTGCTGCCCCCTCATTGAGGAGGCAAGCAATTTGACATAGATTAAACATGCGTAGTCATATTGTGAAAGAAAACATAGATAAAAAAATATATTTTATTTTACACATTTAAAATTTTTCTGAGAAGGGGTCCAGAAGCTTCACCAGATTACTAAGGAAGACACACACAAAAACTCATTTTCTAAACCTGACTTTGCTTTGTGACCTTAGACCAATCACTTCTTTTTCTGGGGACCAGAGGTTCCTTATCTATAAAATAGAAGAGTGGAGTTAGATGATGTCAAAGGACCCTTCTGCTGTAACCTTTTACGAGATCAAATATTTCTAATGTTCAGGATACTGAATAAAGTTGCATGTTATTATAATATCCAGTAGAGGGCAGTGGCAAACAAGCTAGACATTTTCTTTTCTTGAGATCAAAATTGTTTCATAGAGTTCTCACAATTATCACCCGGTAGATTCTACATTGAAAATGAAGACCAGAATCATATGCAAATGCAATAGCCTCCCCGGGCCAAACTGAGGCAGGTTTGTGGAAGCAGTTTTATGAAATGTCTAAGTTTGTCTTTAAAGGGATTGAGAGCTTCCAATGAGAAACGTTGCATAAGCAAACACAAAGAAGGCAAGATGTGAAAAATGCTGGGTTTCTTCAGTAGGAGAAGCTCTGAGGATATACTGAAACTTGGATGTTGCTTAACATAGACATTTGTATGGGACTGGACATTTACCTCTCCGAAGGTAGCAACTATATCTAATGAAATGTCCTATTTCCTCAAGAACGCGGTATAATACATACAACAGGCATTTTTTAAGATGTTGGGGGTAATTGCTGGGATTATTACTTGACATTGCAAGTAAACTGTGTGACTTATTCATTCATTTACTTGACCCTTTATAAAGGACTCACTCACACTACTACAGGCGAGCATGGTGCAGTGAATAGAAAGTGAGTCCAAAGCCAGGAAGGCTTGGGCTCAGGTCCTTCTTCTGGCTCATGCTATGGGACTTTCTTGGTGCCTCCAGGCAACTTTCCATGAAATCACTGTCACAGACCTGACAAACAGATATAGGAGGCTTGAGGGAAATATGGAGATATTAAGGATATGGCCACTGCCATCCACTTATCCTAACTGTGGAAGCTAATTTCCATCACTGATCAAGTTAGTTCCTTCTGTCTGATGCAATTGTTAATTTTTGTTTTGTTTAACTAGTAGGTTCTGTCCTTATTGGGGGCCTAGCAATACATTAAAATCTTATTTCTTGAACTTAATTGAAGTGGAAGATTATTCTTTTTTTTTTGTCCTCAAGACTAATGATTAATTTTAGTTTCTCCACACACTTTATATGTACTTAGAACTCCTAAAGCCAGTTTAATAAACAAACCAAAAAGAGGTGTCAGTGGGAGTCTGATTCACTGTGTCTCTCTTTATGGAGAGGTGAGAAACTATATTGTTAAAGTATGGCTATATAAAAAAAAAACTAGACCATTTTGACCAAGTGGCTTATGGGGTCAGTATCATTATTTGGTCATCTTACCACTCACTATAAAGGCCGCTAGATGATGCTGTGGGTGTGATGCTGGACATAATAGATGTGTGATGCTGGAACTAGAGGCAAGACGATCTGAGTTCAAATCCTACCTCAGACACTTCAAGTCACTTAACTTTTCCCAGCTTTGGTCTCCTTTTCTGTGAAATGGGAATAACTATAGTAACCATCTCCCAGGGTTTTATTTAGTGAGGATCAAATGATAATATAGGTAAACTGGTTGGCAAACCAAAAAGCGCTTCTATGAATGCTAGCTAGCATCATTATCTATTTGTAACTCTATCTGAGAGCGTTCACTGCTATGGAATCTGGATCAGGCTGTCTTAGAATTATCAATGAAATAAACAGAGGTTGTGGGTTCAAATCTCATCACTGCTGTTTACTAACTATATGACCTTCAGGAAATCACTGAACTTCTCTAGGTCTCAGTTTCTTCTCCAGTAAAATGAGGAGGCTAGATGAGAAGCTTTCCAGCTCCATACCTATAATCTATTCCAACCCCTTTAATTCACTGAGGGGGAAGCTGAAGTCGAGAGAGGTGATATGACTGGTCCAAAGTCATGTAACTAGTTAGTGAAAGAGCCAGGATTTGAACCCAGGCCAGGTCTCTTAAATCCCTCTGCAGTGCTTTCCCCTTTGTGCTACCCAGTCTCCCTTTCTAGTACCTAGCCTTCTAGGAGCACTCAGTGCTAGCTCTGTGATTTTATTAATGTGGTCAAATGTCACAAACTCCATTGCCTCTTAGTGGAAGGTCTTTAAGAAGGGCTGTAGTGGAAAAAATTATCTCTCAGTGACCAACCCTGTGGTGATGATGATCCCATCCCTGAACTTAATGTCAGTTCTCACCAAAAGATACCACATCTGTCCCTGGGGCTGCACTCAAGGCCTTTGCAGCTTGAACCCAGGGCCACCCCCAAATCACAAGGAGGGATCAGAGAAGGCCTTTGATGGATCTGGACCTGCAAAGAGTTCTAATGAATAATGATTCAATCCAATTAGACAAGCATCTATCAAGGGTCTATTATGTGCAAGGTACTGTGCTAGGCACAAAAGAGTCTATTATGCTAGACATTGGGTGTACAAAGACAAAGCAGTCCCTGTTCTCAAGAAGTCTACATTCTACTGGGCTAGGGTGGGAGTACAACATGTACCTGGAAATATACATACATGAAAATGGGAGGCAAGGGAAGGAACATTAACAGTGGGGGAGAAGGTTAGGAAAGGCTTCACATTGAAGATGGCTCATGATCTGCGTCTTGATAGAAGGGAGGTTGTCTAAAAGGCAGAGGTGAGGAGACAATTAGAACACTGTTCTCAAAAGCATAGTGGGAAAGGTCAGAATGCTGACTTCAAACAAATAGATTCATATGACTGAGCAGGTATAAAGGAAAATGGCGTGAAGTGAGTCTGAAGAGGAAGAATGGTAGCCTGAAGTCATATTCTGAAAAGTAGAGGAGATTGCATAGAAAAGCAACAGGGAGCCCCTGAAAGTCATTGAGCCAAGGAGTGACATGATGAGACTTATGCTTTAGGAAGTTGGAGATAAATTGAACATTTTGAGCAACTACTTTAGAACTGAGATCTTTTGGAACTGAGGCCAGTACATTGGGAAAACCATTGGACTGGGGGTCAGGAGATCTGAGTGTCAGCCCTGGCCCTGCCTCTGTGAGGGCGGGCTAGAGAGAGCAGAGACAAGAATCTGGGAGTCCAGGAAGGAGGTTGTTGGAATTGTCAGGATGAGTGGTGTTGAGGGCTTGAACCAGGGCGGTGTCTGTAGATAGGATGGTGATACCTGTAGAAGGAAACTGAGATGAATGTGAATGGAACCACGAGACTGAGCAGCTCATTTGATGTCATGGGATGAAGGAGTGAGAGGCACTGAGGAAGCTTCTGTGAACTGTGGACCTGGGTGCCTGCAGCGGCGTGGTGCTCTCCAAAGAAATAGAGAAGTCAGTCAGTCAGTCAGTAAGCGTTTAGGAAGTGATTCATCTGTGCTAATAATGGGGTCACAAAGAAAGGCTAAAATGGGTTCCCTCAAGTAGTTCACATTCTATTAGGGGAGATAACATTAAAAACAACTATGTTAAAAGAGAGAGAGAGAGACAGAGAGAGAGAGAGACAGAGAGAGAGACAGAGAAAGAGAGATGGAGAAAGAGAGATGGAGAGAGACAGAGACAGAGAGACAGAGGGAGAGAGAGGGAGAGGGGTGGGTAAGGAGGGGAGAGAGACAGAGAGAGAGAGAGAGGGAGAGAGACAGAGAGAGAGAGACAGACAGAGAGAGGCAGAGAGAGATAGAGAAAGAGGGAGAGATGGAGAGAGACAGACAGAGAGAGACAGACAGACAGAGAGACAGAGGGAGAGAGAGGGAGAGGGGTGGGTAAGGGGGGGAGAGAGACAGAGAGAGAGAGAGAGGGAGAGAGACAGAGAGAGAGAGACAGAGAGAGACAGAGAGACAGACAGAGAGTAGATGGAAGGCAGTCTCAAGAGGAAGATGAGAGAAGGGAGATGTGGAAGGAAAGGCGTCCTGAAGAAGGTAAACTGAATCTTGAAGGAAACCAAAGAAAGCAAGAGGTACAGGAGAGGAGGGAGAGAATTCCAGGAATGGGGGACAGCCACTGCAAAGATATAGACCAGAGTGGCAACGTCATGTATGAAGAACAGCAAAGGCCAGCGTATATAATTGGACCACAGTTGTTCAGTCATTTCAGTCATGTCTGAATCTTCATGACCCCCATTTAGGGTTTACTTGGCAAAGATACTGGAGGGACTTGCCATTTCCTTCTCCAGCTCATTTTACAGATGAGGAAACTGAGGCAAACAGGGTGAAGTGATTTGCTCATATAGCTAGTAAGTGTCTGAGGCTTGATTTGAACTTGGGAAGATGAGTCTTCCTGATTCCAAGTCCAGTGCTCTATCCATTGGGCAATCTAGCTGCCCTAGAAGGAGTAAAGTATTAGATCAGAAAGACGGGAAGAAAGGCCAAGTTATGGATGGTATTAAATACCAAACAGAGGATTTTTTATGTGATCCTTAAGATAATAGAGAACGACTAAAGTTTCTCAAGCAGGGAAGTTTCATGGTCAGACCTTTAGAAAGTTTAGGAAAATTCCTTTGGCATCATGGAGTGGAGAGTGGATTGGAGTGGGGAAAGACTTGAGGCAGGAAGACCAGTTAGAAGCTACTGTAGCAGTCTAGGCAAGAGGGGATAAGCTCCTGCAACCAGATTGATGGCTATGTGAGTGGAGAGAATAGTATGCACTGATGGATGTCATGAAGGTAGAAATGACAAGGGTTGACAATGCATTGGATATGTGGAGTGAGCATGAGCGAGGAGTTGCGAATGATACCAAAGTTGCAGGGGTGGCTGACTGGCGGGATGGTGTTGCCCTAAACTATAATAGGGAAGCAGTGAGGGTTTGGGAGAAAAGATGGTGAATAATTTTGGACACATTGAGCTTGAGCTGCCCAAAGGATGTCCAATTAGAGATGTCCAAAAAACAGTTGTTGAAGTTTGGAGGTGGAGCATATTTAGGGGAGAAACGTACAAATGAAAGAATCACTAAAAATTTAATTAACAAAACAGCAATGATGTCCAAGCATAGATAATGAAATATACCTCCTTCCTCTGAGTCGTTTTGTTCTAGGGATCATAGATTTACAGTTCAAAGAGAACTTAAAGTTCATCTAGTCCATTTCCTCATGTAATAGTTGAGGAAATCAACACCCAGCAAGGTTACAGGAAGTGATTTGCTCAAATTTACACAGCTAGTCAGGGGGAATTAGAACCTAGGTCTTCCTACTGTCATCCCGCTGCTTTATCCACAACACCAAAGCGGCTGAGTTGCTTGTGAGATGCTCAGTTGGAGATGTTCAAGAGGCAGGTTTATCATCACCCTTTTTCCCAGGGAACCAAAGTCATTCATTTTCCCTCCTGATTCTCGATAGGTTAAATTATCACTCTTAGAAAGGACCTGCAACTTCTCACGTTGGGAGTCAGATAGTTCTGTGTCAATTCCCTGCTTTGATGGGAGAAGATGTTAGAAGGGATTCTTGGACTCCTAGAGCTCACCACTTCCCATCCTTTGAGAAAGTAAAAAAGAATGGCCTCTTTGAAAGTGACTCAGCCTTAAACGGGGTTAATCATGTGTATTCCTTTGCTACTTTTCACAGGGGTGAGGATGAATGAGATCAGCCCTTTAAAGCTCAGAGCTCTGCTCTTTATAAATACGAGGCATAAAAATCAAAAACCTTAAAAACTTAAGTGTTTTTCCCAATTAGGGGAAAAATGCCTTGTAGCCATTTTTCTTTTCCTTAAACCCCTTTTAAGTTATAAAGTAATTGCCTCATTAGGCCTGGGCACAGAATGGAGGAGCAAAGCCCATCCTGGCTCGTGGTCACTCGGGCTCAAGGCGATATACGTGAATAGCTCTAGCTAGCCAATATTTTCATTTTTGTCATTTGGAAGCTATTTTCCTTGCAATCACTACACTTCACACTATAATCAAAGCCTGTTTTCTTGGTCCTTGCGATATCTGTGACTCACAGACTCCAACCATGCAAGTGTCTAGCACATACATCAGAAGTGGCTTTTTAAGATGTGTAAATTATGAACTTTCCCTGCAATTTACTCTTCCACATTTCATTAGAGCTCTGCTTCTCTTAACCCGACAGATCAGATCCTTGAGTCACTGAGGGAGACAAAATGTCAGCAAAGGCAATCTATGAAACAAACTCCATTGCTACCATCAGTGTTGTCTGACATTTATCCAGTGAGAATGTCCTCACCCCTGCCCATGGAACTGCCTGGAGAGAAACTGGATATTTGAGGCAACTGCTTTAACTCTTTTAGAACTGAGGCTGGTGTACTGGGAAAACCACTGGACTGGGACTCAGGAGACCTGAGTGACAGTCGTGGCTCTGCCACTAGCATGGTATGACCTTGGACAAACCAGTTCCCTTTGCTGGGACTAAATTATCTCTAAAGTCTTTCCATCTCCAGTGGTCAATGCTGCTCTCCCATGGACAGCCTCTTTGCATGTGCATAGGCTGTTTGGAATGCACACCCTCACCCCATCCCCTCAGAATCTTTGTGTTCCTTTAAGGCTCTGCCCAGATGCCACCTCTGGGAAGCTCCTGCCAGAGACCTTAGTCATCAGCTAAGTCCAACCCTCTGAGGAAAAATGAAGCCCAGAAAGGTAAATTAATTGGACCAAGTCACATGACCAGTATTGAGCAGAGTCAGAATTGGATGTCAGGTTCTCCAAAGCCAGTGATAGTAAAGTGTTATCCAAACCTAAGCACTCTACAAATGCTAAAATTTATATATAAATAAATAATATGTATTATATATATAATATAAACTGTTGTATATATAATATATAAAAATGTGTTTATAATATAATAATATATATTATAAATAAATAAATATATAAATGCAAGGAAGTTATTCCCTACTCTGACTCTAGAGCAGGACTCACTCCATGAAACCCCACATTTCTACCTACTCACTCATTCCTACCCCATCTACTCATTACTTCTTTACCCCTTAATCCCACCCCAAGTAGAACATAAGCTCCTTGAGAGCAAGGAGTATTTTCTACCCCAAAATACTGCCTGGCACTTAGTAGCTGCTACACACATGGTAATTGAATTGAATTGTGCTAAGTTCTCTTCCAGTTCAAACAATCTATGCTCTAAGGTCCTTTCCATTTCTCACTTGTGCTAAGTCCCTTTTCAACTCTAACATTCTCTGGTTCTATAACACCCTTTCATTAATATGTAGTCAATCAATCAACCAGGAGGCATTTGTTAAGCATCTATTATGTGCCAGGCTAAGTGGTTCAGTGGATAGAATGCCAGGCATGGAGCCAGAAAGACTCATCTTCCTGAGTTCAAATCTGGCCTCAGACACTTACTAGCTGTGTGACCCTGGGCAAGTCACTTGACCCTGTTAGCCTCAGTTTCCTCATCTATAAAATGAGCTGGAGAAGAAAATGGTGAACTACTCTGGTATCTTTGCCAAGAAAACCCCTTCTCTGGAGGATTGCAGTTTCCTCATCCAGAAAATGAGGAGGTCAGATTAGATAACCTTGACGGTCCCTTGCAGCTCTAATCTATGATCCTGTCGCTCCATGATGATATGCAGCAGAATCAATCACAAGCAAATATTATGGAAGAAATGTGGGGTTTGATGGAGTGAGAACTGCTTTGGATTCAGAGTAGGTAATAACTAGCATTTCTAGATTGTTTAGAGTTAGATAACACTTTACAAATTTTATCTCATTTTGTCCTCACAACAACTTTGAAAAGTAGGGACTGTCACTGTCTTCATTTTATAGAGGAGGAAACGGAAGCAAAATGAGGTTAAGTGACTTATCCAGGGTCACACAGCTAGTAAGTATCTGAGGCTGGATTTGAACCTAGCTCTTCCTAACTCTAGGTGCAGCACTCTCTCCAATCTGCCTAGCTCTGACATTTGCTACTTTTGTGACCTTGGGTAAGCCCTAATATAACAATGGGCCTCAGTTTCATCATCTGCAAAATTAAGGGTTTGGACTTGGTTGTCTCCATGGTCCCTCCAAGCTCTAGGTCAGTGATCCCATGGAAAGCTTTGACATGTCCATTTGTCGGTGAAAGTTAAAAGCCTCTGCCGCTCAAAAGGCTGCCTTCAGAAGCCATGATAAATGGGAGCCCGACTCTTTGGGATGTATCCATGGTGATGCAAACTTAGCCTTTGATTTGTGTCCTTGGACAGCTCGGGTTTGAATTTATATTTTCATTAACGATTTTCAGCTATTCATCTCTTCATGCATTCTGCAAGCATCTATTGAGGGGCTATTGTAGGCTGGTAAGTACAAGGCTGGAAGAGGAGACAAAAGAAATAGAAAGGATTGTTCCTGGAGCCGGGATTTACAAGAAGACAAAACAGATGCCTGAAACCACGTTTCAAAGCAATGGGATGGAAAGAGCCAAGGAATCCAACCCTAATTCTCAGGGAATTTGTATATATTGGGAGATGTAGAGGACTGAGAGAGTACATCAGAGCACATCAGAAAGATCACAAAACTTGGAATCATCGAACCTTAGTCTGAATCATACCTCTGCCACATATTACCTATGTGACATTAGGTTAAGTCACTTAACCTCTCTTAGACTCAGTTACCTTATTTGTAAAATGATCGAGTTGGACTAGATGTGACCTCTAAAATCCCTTTTAGTTTTCAATCAATGAACATCTTTTGTCTCCTTTTCAGCCTTGTGCTGACCAGCCTATGATAATATCTTAATAAATGCTTGCTGAAGGAATGAATGGTTGAAAAGATGAAAATATAAACCACACCCAAGAATAGTTGAAAGACTTGCTTGGACATAGAGAAGGAACTGATAAAGGGCTTAGCTCATGTCTATACCTTCAGACTTAATGGAGAAGGGCATGGTCCATCCATTTTAGCCATATAAATGCCATAGATTACAGACTGGTTTTGTCTAATCCAGAGGTGGGGAACCTGCCGCCTCAAGGCCACTTGTGGCCCTCTAGGTCCTCAAGTGAAGCCCTTTGACTGAATCCAAACTTCACAGAACAAATGAAGTTTGGATGCAGTCAAAGGGCCATACTTGAGGACCTAGAGGGCCACACATGGCCTTGAGGCCACAGGTTCCCTACCTTTGTCCAGTCCTTGCCCTCTAAAGTACCAGAGACTAGAGGCAACTACCAATGACCAAAGGAAAGAACCCTCCTAGAGAAAGAGGACATGATGCAAGTCCCAAGCCAAGACAGTAACCAAAAAGTCATGCTAGATCAAGCCAGAGTTCCTGGGTTAACTAAATTCTAGGTGCCAGACAGAAGAAACAAAAAAAGTTCATTACGCTGTTCTGAAATTGGAAAAGTCAGTGCAAAAACTCTATGGTGGAGAACAAGAGTCATCAGTGAGCTAGTTTGTCTCATCGCCATTTTACACCCAAATGTAGGCTAGAGAAGTAAGAGCTATGCCTAGGGGGTAGGGAGGGTGGGGAGAGCCAGAACTTTATCTAGGACACTAACATAGGGTAAGAGTAGAGGGATTACTTCTTACCCATAGTAGTAAGCTCACCAGTCCTGTGCCATGTCAATGGTAAGCCTCTCTTAAACTCTCCTCCCTACCTCCTCCCTGAGGCTTTGAGGATGTGAGCCAGTCTTGAGCCATATCACAGGGGCCCAGTCCAGGTAGGACCTCTGGGGCATGAATATTCCTTTCTCATACTTGACTATCTAATTGGATAGCCTGCCTTAGGGGCTATAAGGGCATTCCTCATTCTCAGAGAGAAGAAGCTTAGGATCTCTGTCTCCCCCAAACAAAGAATGTCACCTGAGGTCCCTGTCTCCATCCTCATTCTTCCCACATTGAATCTACTCTGCCCACTGCTCCCATATTAGAACTACTAGTTAAAGCTCAGGCCATGTATCTACTTATTCAATTATTTTAGTGTTGCCATGATCTAGGACAGGTTTGGCCATGATGGTAGCTTCAGTGAACGGGTTTTATGTTGCATGCCATTTACAAACAGCAAAACTATGAGAAGATGAGAACTATCTGGCAGTATACTGCCCTATACTCTGATCTTCTCCGGGGAGGATATCTCTAGGAGAGAGATGGCATGTTCTGCAGGGCCATGACTTCCAAGACCTTATTGATTTCTCCCTTTGCTTGCCCTGATTTTGACTCTATAGACTGCCACCATGTTGCACCCTGGAAGTTCCCTCATCCCTTATGGTCTCCACACCGTGGAAGATCCTTATGTCCTGCATATGGCCCCTTTTCCCATGGATGGTTTCCTCCTGGGATCTCCATTTTAAGGAAGCTTTTTCAATATATGACCTGGTTAGACTGATTCCAGATAGCTTGGGGATTCTTAATCTGGAGTCTGAGAATCTGCTATATATATATATATATATATATATATATATATATATGCATATATATGTATATATATATATACACACATATATACATATATACATATATATATTGCCATCTGTATTTCAATATAATTGGTTTCCTTTGTAATTCTGTGGATTTTATATTATGCATTTTAAAGCGTTCAAAGAAGTGGTTTATAGGCTTCACCAGACTGCCAAAGGGATCCGTGACGACAACAACAACAACAAAAAAAAACCCAAGGAACCTGTTGACACAATATAGTTGAATTTGGTTAATCAGTGGTATTTGAGTAGGTGTAAGGATTCTTGAATTTTGTTTGTATTTTTAATTTCAATCAGTGGTTTGGGCACCTCACAGACATTACTACAATCTGTCTAAAAGGAATACATATGAAATTGCATTAGAGCAAAAAAATGAGGCAAAAACTAGGTAGTGTATTACTTCGAGATGCTCACCACCTAGGAATTCAGAAAGTTTTTGTGGTATAGAAGGACTCCTGTATGACCCTTCTCAAAAATTGAAGAATGGGATGACTTAATTCTATAGCAAGCTGAGTGTCTGCATTTTTATGTGCATGCTTACAAGGCCAATTAAAACCTGCCCAATATGACAGCTGAGGTGTTTTGACTCTAAATTAGCAGTCTTTTATGCTCCTAAGTATAGCTGTTACGTCTGTTACACTTTTGAAAGTGGATGTAGGAGAAACCATTGCACTAGAAGATGGGAGATCTGGCTTCTAGGATCCCCTCCTCCCTCGGTCAGTTTCTAGCCATGTGGCTTTGGGCAAGGCACTATCTGGACCATAGCCACCTAAGCTGTAAAACGCAGATAATCACATCTCACCTGTCTGCAGTAAATAAAACACATAATCTCTCGACATCCTTCCCAGCTTTAAGATTTATCACCAAGGGGCAGCCAGGTGGAGCAGTGAATAGAGCACTGACCCTGGAATCAGGAAGACCTGAGTTCAAATCCAGCCTCAGACACTTGATACTTACTAGCTATGTAACCTTGGGCAAGTCAATTAACCCCAATTGCCTTGCCTCTCCCCTCCAAAAAAAAAAAAAAAAGATTTATCATCATAGGAAGCAGTGAAATGAGCCTTAGCTCTAGTCACAGGACCTGAGTTCAAATCCCGGCTTTGATGATTGTTACCCATGTTACCTTGGAAAAATCACAACTGTCTTGTGCCTCAGTTTCCTCATCACAATAAGAGTCAGCATTTCTTAGGCATCTACTATGTGTCAGGCACTGTGCTAAGTGCTAGGGATACCAAAAAAAAAGCAAAACCAGTCAAATTGCTCACAGCCTAATGGGGGAAAGCACATAAAAAAAACTATATACAAACAGCTCCTTACTCAAACTAAACTGCCAAGCATTTAAACTCTGCTTCAGAGAGTGCAACTCCGATGGGCTGGACACTTTATCAAATGTAAAATGTATGCTTGCCAAAAAAGGCTATTTTATGGAGAACTCACACAGGTCAAGTGCTCACATGGTCAGAAGAAGCTATGCAAGGACACTCTCATGGTCTCTCTTAAGAACTTTGGAACTGATCTTGTGACATGGGAGATACTGGCACAGAACCTCTCAGCATGGCATGCCCACATCAGAGAAGGTGCTCTATGAGCAAAGCAGAATTGAAACAGCTCGCAGGAAAAGCAGGATGCGCACATTTAGAGAATCCTCCCTCAAGTGTTCACATGGACTGTTTGTGCCTGACCTGTGGTAGAGCGTTCTGAGCTCCTATTGGTCTGATTAGCCACAGTCAGACACATTGAAACTTGGCTCTAGCATAGTGATGTCATTTTGGTCCTCTTCAAGACAACAATCAACCAACAAACCAACCAAGATTTTATATATGATTCTGTAGGTAATTGGAAGTTACTGGAGTTTATTGAATGGTGTTGTTGTGTCATTTCAATCACGTCTGACTCTGTGACTCCTTTTTGGGGGTTTTCTTGGTAAAGATACTGGAGTGATTTGCCATTTTCTTCTCTAGCTCATTTTACAGATGAAGAAACTGAGGCAGACAGGGTGAAGTAATTTGCCCAGAGTTGCACAGCTAGTACATGACTGAGGCTGTATTTGAACTCATGAAGTTGTCTTCCTGATTCCAAGTCCAGTGCTCTATCCACTGTGCCACCTAGTTGTCCAGTTTATTGAATAGGTGGGTGATATTGCCCTAGTTGGATTTTGTGAAAATCAATTTGACAGCTGAGTGGAGGAAGAGTCAGAGTAGGAAAACCTGAGGCAAGGAGACCGACCAGTAGGCAGGCATGAGTTGATGTCAGCTTGTACCAAGATGATTGTGATGTCAGATATTATAAAAAGATGTAAAAGTAGAATCTACAAGCCTTGACAGCTGATTGGATATGGGAGGGAGGAGGATGTTGAGAGGGGAAAGTCTTGACTTGATAGCACTGAGCTTGAGTGACTGGGAGGATGATGTTGTCTTCTACAGTAACAGGGAAGTTAGGAAGAGGGGAGGATTGCTGGTTGAAAGATGGAGATGTTGAGTCTAACATACCTATGGGACATTCAGTTTGATATATCTACTAGGCAGTTGGAGATACAAGACTGGTGTTTGGGAGAAAGGTTAGGGCTGGACAAGTAGATCTGGGAATCATCTGTACAGAGATAAATGAAACCATAGGAGTGCACGGCTTCCCAAGTGAAATACTATAGAGGCAGAAGAGAAGAGGACCTTGGACAAAGCCCTGAGGGACTCCCATGGTTAGCAGACATAACCTGGATGGATGAAGATCCAGCAAAGGAGACAGAGAAGGAAGTTAGTTCAGATGACCTTTGAACTCTCGATTATGATACTATAATCTTTTGATTCCCTGCATGCCTTTAGTTAGTGAACTTTATGACTTTGAAAAAGTCATTTTAACCCTCTTGGTGTCACTTTGCTCATTTGTAAAATAAAGGGGTAGAAGAAATCCCCTTTCAGCTCTGAAAATTCTATGGCAAAGACAGTGGAAGCTCAAATGGCCCCTTAGCATTAGGCTGGGGTGTGTCAGTGACACTATGCCAACGTTGTATACAACATGCAATTAAAGAGCCCCAAGTGGTTATCGGAATTTGTGTTTGATGAAGTGTCTGGTTGTACTCTCCTGAGACGAACAATGTTAGTATAACCATGTCATAATGTGTACATGTATGTGCAAATCTCACCTGTCAAGAAATTCGAGTACGGGAGGATTTAGTGATCTGTCTACAATCTTCCATGAAGAATTGTTATTCCATGAAATTTAATATTCAACATTTTAAATCAAGTCATAAGAGTCAATTACCGATTAGAACACAAAATAAAATGGAAAATAGACGAAAGGGAGCACAAACTTTCTGGAAGAGAAAAAAAGAGAAGAAAGACAGCGTACATAGATGTTACAAGTATCATCTCCTCCTGTTAGAATGTACACTCCTTAAGGGTAGGGAGTGCCTTGCTTTGGCATTTGTATCAATAGCATACTTAGCACGGTATTTGATACTTAGGTAGAGCTTAATAAATGTATTTTCCTTCCTTCCTTCTTTTTTTCTTTTCTTTTCTTTTCTTTTCTTTTCTTTTCTTTTCTTTTCTTTTCTTTTCTTTTCTTTTCTTTTCTTTTCTTTTCTTTTCTTTTCTTTTCTTTTCTTTTCTTTTCTTTTCTTCCTTCCTTCCTTCCTTCTTCCTTCTTCCCTTCCCTTCCCTTCCCTTCCCTTCCCTTCCCTTTCCTTCCCTTCCTTCTTCCCTTCCCTTCCCTTCCCCTCCTTCTTCCCTTCCCT
>CM053623.1:265368689-265389042 GCA_028646595.1 Phalanger gymnotis | reverse complement strand
CCCTTCCCTTCCCTTCCCTTCCCTTCCCTTCCCTTCCCTTCCCTTCCCTTCCCTTCCCTTCCCTTCCCCTCCCTTCCCTTCTGTAATAGTAATTAAGGCGGGACTTTTTGCTGTTGACCTTTAATGATTCTGGCCTTTGAACAGGGCAGATAAAGTGGGATGTTTTTGTATTTCTCAGAACTGAGACAATCGGGAGCCATTGATTTGTATCTGATGTGATATTGAGGGTGGGGAACTTCTCCATGCCCAGCCTGGGTGAGGTCGGAGCCCTGAACAGGATATGTAAGGGCAGAGGTTAGCCTTCTTGCTTGGAGCTCTGAGCCACAGCAGGAGTGGCGCATGACTCTGGGCCAGCCATTCTAATGAGCTCCCCGGCTATACACCCAGATATTGATAACTACAAATTATATTTGCTCTGTAATTCAGGGTGCTGGCTTTTTCCCCTGAACTAGGTGGATGTTATTTGTATGCTGCATTAAAGTAAGATTGTTAACCCCTTAATGTTGTTTTCCTTAATAAAGCAGATGAAAAGGACCTGGGCTTGCAGTGTTCTGTGAGCTGGTTGTTGTTGGCTTTACACCCTCACAGCAGCTGCTAGCTGGATTGTTGATACACCTTCCCTTCCCTATCATTCATGTTCAGCAGAGAAAGGGAGATGGGTACACATCTCTTTTCTTCATTCTATATATCAAGGATAACCACTCTTAGAAGCATACCGAGGGAAGCACATCTAGGGCTTTGCCCCAAGGCATCAGATCTTAGGGGGCACAGTCAGCATTTATTCCATCAACAATACAGAAACAAGGAAGCCTAGCACTAAGGATTATTCTAAATAAGAAGTTACTAGATGTGATTCAGGCTGACATACCTCAGGTGACTTCCCCTACCCCCAGTAGAGAAGCCTCACTGTGTCCCAGAGTTTTCTCATTTTGTCTTAAAAAATTGATCTGAGGGCATCTTGCAAGCTTCTTGTCAGGGTTTGTTTTGTGAAAACTGCCCCAGGTAGGAAAATTGCTAGTTATGGCTCTGACAGGAGGGAAAAAATACAACCTGATAAAGAGGGCTAGAAGCCAGGTAGGAGAACAATGGTGGTGACTGGTAGAAGAGAAGAGAAACCCAGGAGGGTCCCTTCTGCAACAAACTTTCCTCCCATCTTCTGTTATTTTGAGAGTAACTGCAAGGGGATAGAGCGGCTTTACAATTCCTTGGGAGATGGGAAGGAGGGGGCTGCATTTCGAAGAATCAGGAAGTAATCAGAGCCTTGGTGCATGTTTTCTGAGAACTTGGGCCCCAATCTGAGCATTGTGGGCATGGCAGTATGGTAAAAGTAACAGTAACCTTGTTCAGGTTGTTGTTGTTTGGTCGTTTCCAGTTGTGTCTGACTCTTGGTGACCCCATTTGGGGTTTTCTTGACAGAGATACTGGAGGGGTTTGCCATTTCCTTCTTCAGCTCATTTTATAGATGAGGAAATTGAGGCAAACAGGGTGAAGTGACTTGCCCAGGGTCACACAGCTAGTAAGTGTCTGAGGCTGGATTTGAACTAAGATACTTTTGGCTCCAGGCCTAGCACTCTATCTATTGTGACACCTAGATCTCCATAATGGAGTGGAATGTCAGGGAGAGTCAGTAAGTCAACAAATACTTATTAAACACCCACTATGTGCCAAGCACTCTGTTAAGCAATGAGTATACAAAGAAAGGGGAAAAAAAGTCCCTCTTCTCAAGGAACTTACAGTCAATTGGAGGAGACAACATGAAAACAACTATGAAGAAACAAGATATATACAGGATAAATTGGAGATATTTACCAGATGGCTTAGATGTGAAGGGAGCCAATCAGCAGGAATTGGAAAGGCGACAGCTTGAGTCTCTGCTGCCACTTTCAGGAGTGACTTGACAAGAGAAAGGGAGAGTGGCTGTGTCCGAAGGCCAGGAGCTCTCACTGCCTTGGGGCTGGCCCTAGAGGCTTTTATTACAGCCTGAAGGCAGGGTGAAGACCCTGATCTAGATGCTAGGGTTTCCCACAGACTATATGCCAGTGTATATAGTATATATACAGTGTATTTATACTAGGGCTTCCCCACAGACTGTATACTGGAGAACCCAGTGATGACAGACTGAAAGAACAATTTTTATCTAGCACAACTTATCTGATTCATGAGCAGCTGAAGGCTCAGACTGACTTCTGTTTGGGGAGAGAGGGACCATTGAGCAGATAACAGATAATTTACAACAATGTCTTGGAGGGGATAGAATTTAATGAACATTGGTTTAACTGGGGTTTTCAAGCCTGGACAATTTGCATGTAGTTGCTTAAGACTGGCTCTAGACCAGGTCATCACAAGCTGTGGCTGGAGGAAGACAGTGGGTACACTAAAGGATTTTACTCTACATTTTTCTCACCTGCCCAAAATCTTTTAGTGGCTGCAGTTTGCGCGGGCATGCTCTAGACTGAAGGACAGAATTCTGATGCTAAACTCGTGTCTGCATAAGGAATACAGTTGTGAGGGCTTTGGTGGAGAGGAGACTTTCTTTGAGAGAGGATATTTGTGGTGGCAGACTCTTTGGGGAACTGACTCTAGATATATGGAAAAAGAGAAAGAGACTTTGGAAACCTCAGACATGTAGGGGACACCAGCTCCTCAACACACGCCTAATTTCTAATCTTGTGTCCCTAGAGATTTTGGATACTTTCCCTTTGGGTGAGAACTGGGTCTCTCTCTTGATTTGAGCTAACTAGTGAAGTGGAAATAACGTTGAGCCTGGAGCCAGGAAGACTCATCTTCCCAAGTTCAAATCCAGCCTTGGACACTGACTCTGGGCAAGTCACTTAACCCTGTTTACCTCAGTTTCCTCATCTGTAAAATGAGCTGGAAAAGAAAATGGTAAACCACTCCAGTATCTTTGCCAAGAAAACCCCAAATGGGGTCATGGAGAGTTGGACACAAATGAAACAACTTAACAACAACAAATCATCTTACTCCTAGAAAAGAGCCCATTGACTTTTTTTTTTGCTCATTCAGTTTTGCATATGTTGTGTTATAATTTATTCTAGTGAGATAGCAGTTATACAGTACCCGCTTTGTGCCAGGTCTGTGCCTTAGCACTTTTCTTACAAATATTATTTCATTTGATCATCGCAACAACCCTGGGAAGATAGGTACTATGATTATCCCCATTTTACAGTTGAGGAAACCAAGGCAAATGGGTTAAGTGACTTGTCCTGGGTCACACAGCTAATAAGTAGTTGAAGCTGGATTTGAACTCAGGTCTTTGATCTGTGAAATTTCTTCAGTTTCTGTTTGCTGTTTTCTTGGATAAATTAGTTTCCTCACTTATTTTCTCTCTGCGATGGTCTTTTGTATAACCAGTGTTTGAGGTGAAGGAGCTAAGCTAGAAGGTATAAGTTGATGGATACCCTTCCTTCTAAAGTAACTGGGGAAGCGGTTTTTGTTTTGATCCTATTGTACCCCAGAAATGCTTAGGAGGGGCAGATATAATTTTAGTCTGATACTTCCTCAGAGATTGGAGGAAAGGCTACCCAGCCTGGCAGTGTTTGCTTTTTCCATCTCCTCCCCCTTCTTCCTTCCCCATCCATGGTGTGGGCTCTCCCCTCGGTGCAGACCTCAGATTATATCTACTGATGCCTACTGACAACCCATGTGCTTATTCATTTATCACTTGGCAGCACACACCTAACATTGGCCAGATTGAATTGAATGATGGCATTTAGCACTAGAGGAAAACTTAAAACACCAACCTCATTTTATAAATGAGGAAGCTAAGACCCAGAGAGACTTGCCTGAGGACAAGTCCTCCAACGATATAGCCTTAGGATTTATGGGCCTTTTCATCATTCAAGAAGCTGAAACCTCATATATGCACTGTCTCTCCCAGAGTGTGAACTCCTCAAAAGCAGGGGCCATTTCACTTTTTCTTAACATGGTGCTAGGCATATCATATGGACTTAATACATGTTTTTTCATCCATCTATCTACCCATCCATCCATCCATCCATCCATCTTTCCATCCATCCATCCTTTTAACCATCCATCCATCCATCCATCTTGGGAACGAGTAGCTGAGGGAGGATATGAACCCAGATTCTCTTACCCCAAGTCCAACACCTCTTCTCATCACACCACATTTCATCACAATTTTATCAATTTCTCTAGGGTGGAGAACTTTAATGGTTAAAAACAACAAAAACAAAGGGGGCAGCTTTCCTTCAAGATTTGGCTCAAGTACCTCCTTCCCCATAGTCTTTCCTGATCCCTTAGCATCTTGTGCCTCCCCCAAATCCCTGAGGCTACCTCGTATCTGCTTTGTACACATTATATACAGAGGCAGCTAGGAGGTATGGTGGATTGAGCACTAGACCTGAATTCACATCCTCCCTCAGACACAAGCCTAGGCAAGTCACTTGACCATAGCCTGCCTTAATTCTCTCAACTGTAAAGTGGGGATAATATCACCTACCTCCCCAAGCTGTTGTGAGATTCAAATGAGATAACGCATGTAAAAGCACTTTGCTTTTACCTTAAAGAGCTATATGAATGCTAGCTATTATTATTAATAATAATTGTATCTGTGTATGTGTTTTGTACATGCTTGTTTATGTACATGTGATCTCCCCTGTTAGAACGTAAGTTCCTTGAAGGTATGGAAATGTTTTTTGTTTTTGTGCTTATAATCCACCTAACACAGTGCCTGGTTGATTGGTTGATTCCTTACCCTCAGCTGGGTCCCTGGCAGGGCTAGTGGAAGGTGGGGGCTGGGGAGGGGCTGTAATCAGTAAGAAAAAAAGTCACTTCTGAAATCCTGGGAGATCCCAGCAAATAAAAGTCCATTCAACATATCCCTCCTAGTTTCCCTGACAAAGTCCATCTGCAGCAGTCATTAACTAATCACCAATGAACACCAATGTAGGTGTTGGACAGAATAAAGTCTCTTTGAGTAGCTTTTACTCTTGAATGAGGGATTCTTTTTTTTTTTGGAGGGGGGAAGGCAGGGCAATTGGGATTAAGTGACTTGCCTAAGGTCACACAGCTAGTAAGTGTCTGAGGCCGAATTTGAATTCAGGTCCTCCTGACTCCAGGGCCAGTGCTCTACTCACTGTACCACCTAGCTGCCCCCATTGAATCAGGGATTCTTAACCTGAAGTCTGTGAACTTGTTCGTTTGTTTTAAAATATTTTGATAACTATTTTAACACAATTAATTTCATTTGTAATTGTATTATTTTATTTTATAGCTTTAAAAACATGATAGTGAGGCTTTTCTAGACTGCCAAGAAGGTCCACTACACCAACAAAGTTAATAAAGCTTGGCTCTAGATAATAGAGAAGGAGAGATTCATGGAAAAAAAGAGAAAGTAAGTTTCCGATAGCTGTGGGAGATATCTATTCTGGAAGATAAGTTCCTTTTGTCTTGGGGTACAGTGGATAAAGTGCTGGGCCTGGAGTCAGGAAGACTCATCTTCATGAGTTCAAATCCAGCCTCAGATACTTACTAGCTGTGTCACCCTGGGCAAGTCACTTAACCCTGTTTGTTTCAGTTTCCTCATTTGTAAAATAAGCTGGAGAAGGAAATGACAAACCACACTGGTACCTTTGCCAAGAAAACCCCAAATGGGGTCACAAAGAATTAGACATGAATGAAAAATGACTAACATTATCATGCCACCTGGCCCTGATTATGAAGTTCACCAGAATTGCCAAGAAGGAAACAGGGATATCTCTACAACAAGCACTGCCCCGTAAAGTTACAAAGCGCTTAGGCTAGAAGGTTGGCATGTCTGTAGCAGAGCCCTAGACTGAGACCTAAGAAGGCCAGTCCATCAGCTAAGGGCCTGTCTGGAGCAAACACAGGAAGAGCCCCAGACGAGTCAAAGTAGATAAGGAAGGGTCAGGTAGCTCCTGTATGAATGAACCAGAAGCTGGGGGCACTTCTTTCTTTGATTTTTTTTCCTCCTCCTACTGCCACTTTTATTCAGACAAGAGAGCTGAGAAAATCACTAGATCAGGTTGCACACACAGGCCGTCGGCGTCAGCATATTCATGAGAAGGAAAAACATTTCAGCAAGGGGAGAAGGATTCTGGACAGGGAGACTGCGAGCAAATTCCTTCTGCTGCCTTCCACAAAGGCCTGCTCTTCTCAGAACAAAGGGAAGCCATTGGGGATTAAGGGTGCATCTGTGATGAAGAGCTGACAGGGGAAGCCCTGTAGTTTAAATCCAAGGCTGAGAGATTTCTCTGAAGAGTCCTTGGTAAATAGTGGCCATCCTGCTACTATTTCACTTACGAAGACCTAAGGGAGAAAATGCAGATCCTAGCATCCCTCTTCAAAGACAACTCATCCAAGAAAACAGCAACTTCCATCCTCAAACCTTACTTACAGTTTTGGGAAGCCCAAGTTCTTGTGAAGGCTAGAATAAATCTTTCCTTTATGTTGTTACTAGTCAGTTTGCTATAGCAGAAAGGATACTGGATTCAAAGTCAGGAAAACCTTGGTTTGTGTCTTAGCTCTCACATCTAATTCCTATAAGACCTTGGGCAAATTATTCTGTATCTATTTCAAGTCTTTTGCATCTTCTGCATTTTCTATGGGTTGAAAAGAAGGCTGTCCTGTGCCTAATATACATTTGGTACCACAAGTACTTTTATAGTAGGTAGGGATCCTTACCTGAAGGAAACTAGTCATGAACTATACCATGAAGATACTAGATTTTACTGGAACAAATGGGATAACAAAACAAAACAAAAAAGGCCTTCCCCAAGTGTCAGTTTCTGCAAAATGAGGGAGTTGGATTAGGTAGCCTCTGAGGTTTTTTTAAGCTCCAGATATATGATCCTATGAAATTCTCTTAGCCTCAATTTCCTCATGTGTCAAATGAGGTTAGTAAATCTTGCTCTACTTTTCCTCGAACGGTACTATAAGGAAAATACTTTGTGAATCCTAAAGCATTATGTAAGCCAGAGGTGAGATGGAGCTAATTAAGACTGCTTGAGAGCCCATGGTTAAGCGATCAGTGTGAGCATTTACACATCAGAAACCAGCAAACACTACAAATCAAATGTTATTTTGTCAGTTTCTGACTTAAGAAAATGTTAATAAGGCAGATTAAGCTTAAAAGTGTGTGTGTATACTTGAGGGTTTTTTTTTGGGGGGGGGGCTTGTTTTTGTTTTTCTAGAGAGCCCAGACTAGGGGTCTGGTGATGGTCGGCTAACAATAATTAATAAGAATAACTGGTATTTGTATAGCCCTTTAGGGTTTGCAAAGTGCTTCCCATCTATTATTTCATTTGAACCTCACAATATCTCTGGGTTTTGCTGTCCCACAAGTGCAAAGACCTATTCTGAATGGGTGAACCAGATGATATTAACTTCCAAGTATATACTCATGGGAAACAGAGCTGATGTCTGGAGACCTCATAGAAAGTGGGTAGATATTTTACTGAAAGCCAAAGTAAGCAAAGAGAAGAGGAGGACCGAGGGAATATCACAGGATTATATTTTATATGTAAAACTCGGGCATTTGAGTCTGAGAGGCTGTGCTGTAGTGAGAGGGTTGGCTTCCAAATTAGGAAGATCTGACCTTAAGTGCAGACTCTCAAAGATGTTAGATGCATGGCTCTAGGCAAATCACTTAACTTTCAGTGCCCAGGACATTTCTCTAACAGTAGGTGCTGATATGAACCTTTAGGGGGAGTTTGGGTACTGAGAGCTCCTTAAACGAAGGCCCACCGTGATGAAGTGAATCTGAGTCTTCCAAATGCAGCAACATATGAATTCCACTATGGAATCTCAGAATCATAGAGTATTCAAGCTGGAAAGGCCTTAGAGATCATTTGGTCCAGACATGATAACATTTGGGAATGAGGCCAACCAGATTAAAATGTAATCGGAAAATATTTAACAAAATAAATAAAAATACAATAGAATATAGATAATGCCAATATATGGTTTTCTAGGTCAATATGAGTGGCTCTTATTTCTATTTGAGTTTAACACCACTGATAGCTCAAACCCTTCATTTTATAAAGAAGTAAACTGAAGCCCTGGGAAGAGAGGTATCCTAAAAACACACAGCTAGTTAGTGGTAGAATTGAGAGTAGAACTCAGATCTCCTGACTCCAAGTGTAGGGCTCTTTTCATTAGCCCAGGCTACTCCAAGAATAAGTAGTGTCATTGCCTTCATCACCATCATCATCACTGGCATTTACATTTGCTTTAAAGTTTTCAAAGTGCTTTACCTGTATTATCGCTGAAGCTTTTGGCCCAGGACCCCGCAAAGGTTTCAGATTCTTACAGATTTTATTTGATTCAGTTCTGAGGCCTTACACTGACAGGGTGAGTTATTCTTTCTGGCTTGTTGCTCTCACCTGCAGTTGATTCGAGAAAATTTCCCAATATATTCATGGTATAGTTCCCCCAAATAATGCTTCCCCCAAATAATAGATAATAATATGGGGCTTTAAAGTTTGCAAAGCTCTTTACAAATATTATCTCATGTAGTCCTTGCAGCAACCCTGCGAGGTAAGCGCTATTATTGTCTCTCTTTTACACACAAAGTAATTGAAACAAAGGTTAAATGACTTGCCCAGGGTCACACAGCTAATAAGTTTGGATTTGAACTCAGGTCTTTTTACTTCCAAATCCATAGCACCACCTAACTGCCATAAGTGTATATTACCAGCCTCCCTGCAGATACTTTTAATGCTTATTGGGCATGAGATATCCTGTATTTTACCCTAAAGAAAATACACAAGATGAAGAAGTCTCACAGAAATCCACAAGTATATTCAGGGACATAAAGCACTGAACACATGAGCTTCCCTTAGAAGGGAGGTGAGGTGAGGCTGGGGGTTGCTTCTCAGGGCAACTTGGACATTTGGGTCATTCTTTCCCAGAATTCTCTACAATCTTCCTAAGGCTTATACAATGGTTACCTTTGAATCTATACTTCCCTGATAAGATAAATATACTTTAAAGGCTGCCAATCAAGTAATCCTCTCCTACTGACTCCAAACTCTCCCCATAACTCACAGTCTTTGTTCCCTAGGTAGGATGTTTAACAGGAATTATGAGAATAATCCCCTTCTTTCTCTAAGGAGCAGAGTGCATTAGGAAATCACCTTTTCTTTTTCGAAGGTATGATCCTTGGATTTGTAAACTTTCAAATCTGGGATTACTCATGGGGCAAGTCAAGTCAACAAATATTTGTTAATGTGTCAGGGATTGTGTTAAACACAGGGAATACAAAGAAAGCCCCTGCCTTCAAGGAACTCACTCTCCCTTCTACTGGGAAGATGGCAGGCAAACAAATATATGTCCATAGAAGATATATACAGGACAAGTGGGAGATAATCTCAAAGGGAAGGTGCTAGCAATGGGTAGGTGTAGGGGGAAAGGGAAGGCTTCTTGTAGGTGGTTGGATTTAGGCTGAGTGAGAAGGAAACCAGAGGAAGTCAGGAGGGAGAGCATTCTAACCTTGGGGGACAGCTAATTAAAAGATATGGAAATGAAAGATGTGGGTAAGAAATGGCAAGAAGGCCAGTGTGGATGGACACTGTGGAAGGGAGTAAATTATGAGGACACTGAAAAAGTAGGAAGGGGCCAGATTGTGAGGCTTTATCCAGGAGGCAATAAGGAACCCTGTAATTTATTGCTGTTGTCATTCAGTTGTTTTCAGTCATGTCAGACTCTTTAGGACCCCATTTGGGGTTTTCTTGGCAAAGATGCTAGAATGGCTTGCCATTTCCTTCTTCAGCTCATTTTACAGATGAGTAAACTGAGGCAAACAGGGTCAAGTGATTTGCTCAGGGTCACACAGATTCCAAGTCCAGTGCTCTATCCAATGTGCCACCTAGCTGCCCCTAGTTTATTGAGTAGGGGCTTACATGGTCAGACTTTCACTTTAGGAAGATCACTTTGGCTACTGATATCACTTTGAGAATTGATAGGCCACTCCCAAAACTTATGCTGGCTTGGAAATCTCCCTTCTCTTTAAAAGATTCAATTCCCAGATCCATCTCACAAGCCCAATGTAAGGACACATCTTGCCATGCCATGTCTTACAGAGAGGAAACTTTACAGGTACACACATTCTTCTTCATTCTCCCAGAACACAATTCTACTCTGCTGCTATTCTGGTCTATCACCAAAGTCCAAGAGACACACATACAGAGAGAGAGAGAGAGAGAGAGAGAGAGAGAGAGAGAGAGACATACAGAGACACAGAGAAACAGAGAGACAGTGACAGAGAGAGCTAGTGTCACGTGTTGTTTTTCTAGACCACAGGACAGGGTCACTACTCCAACAAGTCTGTCCCCATGGGTCCCAATCAGTTCATCACTTTGGAGGTAGTCCTGGTCATTGAGAACTGGAGTTTTCCCAATCTCTCATCAAGATGTCATTTCACAGATAAATAAACTGAGAATGAAAGAGGTTGAACAACATGTCCATGATCACCTAACTAGTCTCAGAAGTGAGATTTAAACCCAGGGATTCCTGACTCAAGGACCAAAATGAGCACAGTGAGGCAGAAAGATGCAGATCTAAACCAACCAACCAACCTAAGCACCCAGAGAGTTGCATGAAACCAACTTTTTAATCTTCCATTTGAAACTGGCAAACTAACAATGAGCCTCACTTTGGAATTAAAACACTCTCTGGTACTGCTGCTAAAACCATAACCTTCCAGGGCCAGGTCCTAAGGATCTGTCCCGTCCAACACACAGATGTGTTACCATTGTCCATAGGGCTTTGACTTCAGGTTCATATCCCAGTTAAAATTTCTCAGAAGTCTATTGTACCTCAAGAGGACAACATCTTGTTCCTTTTCCAGATGAAAAGTTGAATGATTTTGCAAAGCCCACAAGACTGACTACACTCAAGGTCAAGTTTGAAACTTAAGGAAGCACTTCCCTGGGACATTTTCTGAGTGTGAACATACGAATGGTGTTGACGTTGGAGACAGGGGGGTCTATCCCCCAGCATATGCATGATGTCTTAGCATCCTGCGAGAAAGAGTTCTCACTGAATCACTTGATTACTATTCTCTGTAGCCTCTAATCTGCAGCTGACATTTATGTAATGATAGTAGGTTTGCAAAGCATTTTATGTGCATTATCTTGTTTGATCTTCAAAACAACTTCATGAGGAAGATGTTATTATTATTTTCATTTACCAAATGAAGAAACTGAGTCTGAGAAAGGTTAAATGAATTTCCCAAGGTCACTCAGCTAGAAGGGGTCTGTAGCAAGATTAGACCTTGACACCCTGAGTTCCCCGGGGTGGCACAGTGGATAGAGCGCCAGGCCTGGAGCCAGGAAGACTCATATTCTAAAGTTCAAATCTGGCCTCAGACATTTACAAGCTATATGACCATGGGCAAGTCACTTAACCTTGTTTGCTTCAGTTTCCTCATCTGTAAAATGAGCTGGAGGACGAAATAGCAAACCACTCCAATATCTTTGCCAAGAAAACTCTAAATGAGGTCACAAAGAGTTAGACATGACCGAAGAGAGTGAACAAGAACTGTCTGACCCACAAACCCAACAACACTGAATCCACTGTGCAACCCAGGTATCTGCCCTAAGCTTCCTGAAGAAGAAAGGAACAGCTTTGACTAACCCACCTGGACCCTTAGGGGCTATACTGCAAAGGGGATGCGGTAGTTGGTACAATACAGCATAGACTAATATCTTCCAATATGCCACTTACTAAGATAAAGTCAAAATGGATGTGTGACCTAGATATAAAAAGAGATAAGAAAATTTGAAGAACATGGAACATATTATTTATCAGACTTATGGATAAACAATTTATGAATAAATAAGAGAGCAGAGTGAGGTATAAAATGGATAATTCTGATTACATTAAATTAAAAAAGGTTTTGTACAAATAAAACAAATGTAGCCAAGTTCAGAAGGAAAGCAGAACATTGGGGGAAATTTCATAGACAATTTCTCAGATAAAGGGCTCATATCTCATATAAAGAACTTTATAAAAGCTGTAAGGACAGTTCATTACCCAAATGATAAATGGCAGAAGGAAATGAACATGTGGTTTTTAGATACAGAAATCAAAATAATTTATAATGATGTGAAAAAATGTTCTAAATCATTATTGATTAGAGAAATGCAAATTAAAGCAGTACAGACCTTTCCAAGGAGATTCTGCACCAGCTAAAAGTGGTCCATCAGAGAAAGTCTCCTGATACCTGAACTGCCTCAGTTGTCTCTCAAGCACATCATTGGTAGACCACAGAGCAGAGCAGATATTGTGGAGCCCTGGATAAGGATAATACCTCACAGGATCCTAAATCTAGAAAGGAACTTTTAGGTCCTCATGTCCAATCCCTTCATTTTTCAAATTGAGGAAACTGAGACCCAGAGAGGTTAAATAACTTACCCATGGTCCTAGAGATAACAAATGGCAGAACCAGGATTCAGATTCATGTCTTGTAACTCCAAAGTTAAAATTCTAAAGTGATCAGTGGTCGCAACTCACATTCATTTAGGTTGAACTAAAGTCTTGGTTCAGATTTTAAAAACTCATCCACCTAGACCCTTAGGGGCTATGCCACATAGAAGATGCAGGAGATGGGGCAATACGAAAAAGTTTTAAAAGCTGAACTAAGACTTTTGGGATACCTCTTCTAAGGTGTTAAGTTTTCCAAAGCACTTTCCAGATACTTAATGTGTGCCAGGTCAGGTAGGTACAATGCCCTCACTTTACACGTGCAGAAATGGAAGCTCAAGAGGTGCTTGTCCGCAGCCACATGGCTAACAACTGTCCAAGGCTGGCCATAAGTCTGATTCCAAGGACAGGACAGCTCTCTTACTATTATACTAATATCAGCAATATTGGTAGACTCATGGGGTCATGGAAGATCATAGATTTAGAATTGAAAGAGATTTCTAGTCCAATCCCTTCGTTCTACAAATGAAGAAAAGGATGTCCAGAAAGGTTAATGTCAAGATCGCACAGATACCAGGTGGTATGGGCAGGATTCAAACCCAGGCCCCTGGACCCCAAGTCCAGTGCTCTAGCTAAAGCCATAGCTTCAGAGGATGGTTTCAGTACTGCCTAAGTTTCTTAAACAAAGGAGGCCACTTTTCTTTTACGGTCCTTTTGCCCACCAGATTGTTCCCTCCCACCCCCTTTTAAGAAAGAAAATAAATGAAGAGAAAGAAAGAAAAACTTTGATTAAACATAGTCAGATAGTTTGAGCCTGGTGCCAAATGACTGCCCCAAATGGAAGCTGTATTTCAGGGCCTTGCTGATGTCTGTGTTCTTTTTCCTTGAAAGATGTGATGGGTTTACCCCCAACTTAAACATTTAAGTGGGATGTCTCAGTTGAGTCCATGTGCCATGTTGGTGAGTACCCGTTACCTCTGGCTTCTCTCCTGGGACCTGACTGAGGCCTGGCAGAGCCAACACTCACTTTGGTATTAGCCTTCATCTTCCTGGTTCAGTTCTCTTGCTTTGTTTTAAAAAGTTCGATTTGTTCCTTTTCATCTAACAGCTCCAACTATCACAGGTTCTCACATCAGAGGGCACAAAAAAGGCAGCCCCTCTGAACAACAGAGACGTATTTGGCAAGATCTTCATTTGTCTCCTTTAGAGGCCATGGGCGGTAGAGGTGCCAGGGGAATGGGGGAGGACTGGGAAATAGCAACCCCCCCCTCCAATTTCATTACTCACATATTGTTTTGTATTCAGTCCTCAGTCCTTGTTCAGTGGTGGATTTTTGGATGCTCCATTCCCTGTTGGAGTTAAAATAGCCTGGTACTTGGCATGTAGCCTTCATTCAGAGTGACCCAAACTTTAGTCACATATTGGACATCTCTGTATCGAAACTGAGTATTTTGACTGTTTTTAGATGGTACAATTCAGGAAGGGAACAGAATTGGGTTGGGTGGGATGGAGCACCAAACAGATGAAAAGTTAATGACCCTTCCAGCTCTGAATGAATGAGAAACTAATAGCCTCATGTATATATATTTTTTAAACACAGGTCGCCACTGTGAAGTCCATCAGATGACTGGGAACTACATGTGGGACCCTAACACAAACAAATCATTCGACATTGGGGTCAACAAGGACAGCTTGATGCCTCTCTGGTGGAATGGATCAGAGCCACTGTGGGTCACCATGACCAAATCAAGACGGAACGTATCTATGTATTATTGGCCAGGTTAGTGTCTTAAAATCCTTCTATCCCACCAAATGACAAAATCAGTCTTTTAGGCCAACTCACAGATCATGAAAGTAGAACTTCAAAAGTTAAAATTCTGTAAGAGGACCAAGTAATGGTATGGACAACAGGTTGTTGTATTTGTCCTTCGTTCTCGAAGAGGACCATGACATCAAGGAAATGATGACATGACTTGCAGTTGACTTTGATTTTAGCGAGGGAGGGCTGTGCAAGGTCGCGAGCCTCACTTTCTCCTCCAGAGCCATCTAGGTCCAGTGGCCTGATATTCACCAGGATGACTGTAAATGGCCCAGGATGTATTGGGTGACCTTGGCCCTGAAGGCTAAGGCCTTTTCATGTACTCATTTAGAGTGAGGGAATGCTCATACACTCAAAGACAGAAGAAGCATGGTGTGGTGGATAGGGTACTGTGCAGGGAATAAGGAAGACTTGGGTTCAAATCTCACTTCAGAAATTTATTAGCTGTGTGACCCTGGCCAAGTCACTTAACCTCTCTCAACCTCAGTTTGCTCATCTGTAAAATGGAGTTAATAATAGCACCTCTCATAAATTAATTTTTAAAAAAAATTAAATTTTTTGAAAAAAATGTAAAAATTAAAAAAAATAATAGCACCTACCTCCCAGGAGTATTGTACAGAGCAAATGAAAAAAAAACATATAAAGCACTTTGCCAACCTTAAAGTGCTATCTAAATTTCAACTATTATTGCTCACAACTTTATGAGGTAGTACAAGCATTAATTCCCATTTTACAGATGAGAACAATGAAGGTCATATGGGTGACTTGCCCATGGATGCACTTCTAAGTAATGAGAGATCCAACACTTGAACTCAGGTCTTTTGACTCCAAGACCCCTTCCCTGACTTTCTCTTCCAGGGAGCTGAAGAAGAAGAGGAGGAGCCCTATACTGCGTGGATGCGCAGACATTCTCCTCCTCCCACATAAACCTAAGATCTTCCTCTGCAGGTCCATGGGAGATCAGCCTTGTGGGATCATAGATGCAGACATCAAAGGGCCACCAAGGCCACCAGGCCCAATCCTCTCATTTTACAGGTGGAGGGTCTGAAGAGCATGCATTTAGAGTAAAGGCTAGAAATGGGATTCGAACTCAGGTCCTCTGCCCCCAGAGCCATTGTTCTTTCCACTGTCTCATGCTGTCCCTATAGGCTGGAGAATGGGCTTCTTCTCTTTCATCAGCTTTATCACCAAGTACTTAGATTGATAGACATAACCCTGTTTATCCAAAGAGCCCAATGTGGTGGTGGTGTTCAGTCATTTCAATTGTGTCCAACTCTTTGTTGTTGTTTGGAGTAGGGAAGGAAAGGGGGCTGGGATTAAAGGACATGCCCAAGGTCACACAGCCAGTAAGTGTCAAGTGTTTGAGGCTGGGTTTGAATGTGTCCAACTCTCTGTGACCCCATTTGGAGTTTTCTTGGCAAAGATAATGGAGTGATTGGCCATTTCCTTCTCTAGCTTATTTTATGGATGAGGAAACGGAGGCAAAGAGGGTGAAGTGCCTTGCCCAGGGCCACACAGCTAGTAAGTGTCTGAGGCTAGATTTGAACTCAGGAAGATAAGTCTTCCTGACTCCAAGACTGGCACTCTATCTACAATGGCGCCACCTAGCTGCCCCATTCAATGCATCTTATATGTAATTTTTCCTTTATTCTGGGAAAATGACGTAATCTCTGTTTGTCTCAGTTTCCTTAACTGCAAAACAGGGATAATAATATTTACCTCACAGTGTTGTTGTGAGGATTGAGTGAAATGATGTTTGTAAAAAGCACTTATCAGAGTACCTGGCATATGATGATATAATTTTAAAAACCCTGTAAGTACTGGGTGGGGCAGCAGGGGGCAGTAGAAAGGAGTGGAGATGGAGTCAGATGGCCCGGGTTTGAATCCCAACTCTGCCAATGACAAACTCCGGGACTTTTGGACAAGTAGCTCTACATCTTTATCCTATGACAAACCCGATCATCCAAGATTGTTTCTCAGGAAACTTCCAATCCTTCATGAAAAAGAGAAGAGAATAAGCATTTATTAAGTACCTACTACATGCCACCATGGAAGCTGAGTACTATTACAATCTCTATTTTACAAAAGGGGAAGCTTAGGCAGCCATAGGTTAAGTGATTTGCCTAGGGTCAAACAGCTAGAGAGTATCTGAGGCTGAATTTGAACTCAGATCCTCTTGACCCTGGGCTCAGAGCTCTCTATACTGGACCACTGCTCTTGTAAGTCCAACCAACCTTCCTACTTTCTGTCAAGTAGTCACAAAGCTCTCCAGTTCCCCAGGATGCTGTTTGGCTACCCTGACTCAAGACAGCCCATGAAGCAGTGGAGAGGGTGCTAAAGGTCCCTGCCGAGACATCATCAACACCTTCCTTTTTTTCTGGTTTGCAGTTGAGTGATTAATGGCCATATATTGCCCCATTCCCCCTCAGCCAATAATTCGGAGGCTGTTCATCCATCTCTTAGAGATTGAGGAAGATGCCTCCCCACCTACCTCACAGAGTTGTTGTGAGAATCAGATGAGATATTAATTGGAAACGCACGACGCCTGCCATACACTAAGCACTATATAAATGTTAGCTGTTGTTTTTATTTTCCTGTTAGTGATGCCTCTCTTAATAGAGCCCATTAACATTTTGGGGAGCTGAGTCACATTGAGAGTGCTTTAAAACCACCAGATCTTTTTCAGAACAACTTCTAATCTGACCATGCCAAATAAATTAGGATAGGTGGAAAGAAAATCAGGCATCCGCCCCAGAAAATCTGAGGCTGGGGCCATTAGATCATTTTTCTTCTTCTCAGATCCACCTCTTCCTTCTCTCATTCTCCACAAGACATTTTGCAGGCCTCTCCACAAGGCCTGGAACATTTTCACGGCCCCAGTAAGTTGTGTTATGACACTCTGGGTCCCTCCATTAAGTCAATATTTGGAAACGCAATTTAGAAATGGCAATGGTTCAAGTCTTCCTATCAGATAGACAAAGCAGTGGTCTGACAGAGGACTCCCTGGAGAAGACAGCCCAAGCCCCCAAGCCAGCCTGGCCCACTCTGGCAGAAATCTAATATTGTAAACAGCACCTCCCTAACTGGTGCCACTGGGTTGGATGAAATAATCAGAGACTTCCCTCCCGCCTCCTCTCCTCACCCCATGAAAATAAGCACATGCCCCAAAGAAATCACAGGCTTCAAGAGTGGGATAGGACCTCAGGGGCCATCTAGTCCCATCCATATACCAAAGAAATCCCCACTAGAACATGCCAGACAAGTGATCTTCCAGCCTCTACTTAAAGGGCTCCAGAAGTGTATTAGGTGTTCAGGGAAGGACCAGCAACTCTGGTGTGAGGGCTTCCCAAGGTCTTTTAAGGGATGCTCATCCACCCTTGGTGGCTATCTAGCACTCAAATCTCACCTGTGACCCCAAGAAGTTGTAGCATATGCAATGGTCACACCCCAGTAAACCATCTCGATACATGGGCTAAACTAGGTTGAGGGTAACCAAGGGGTCTCAAACCCAGTCGGTGAGTTAAAGAATGTCTACCCCAAACATGGGGAGACTTCCCACAGTGGAATGGGCACATGAGAAAAATTTGTTCTGATGGCTATGAAGGCAGTGGAAGCAGGCACTACAGACATCAAAGAGACCCGGGTCAACCACTGCCTCCTGAGTCATCACCAGTTGTCTTGACTTTTTCTTGCCACTGGACTTCGATAACTGGAAGAGAAAGTGAGGCTGACAACTTTGTGCAACTCTGCCTCACTTAAATCCACTTCACGTACGAGTCAAGACATCACCTCATGATATCATCAGTTCTCTTTGAGAATGGAGGGTGAACAACAAAGCACTCCACTGCTCCTGAGGAAGCCCATTCTACTTTTTGGACATCTTCATTTATTAGCATGTTTCTTCCTGACATTAAGCCCAAATGTGTCTCTTTGTAACTTCTACCCATCACTCCTGGTTCAGTCCTGGTGGGGCTGAATAGAACAAATCTAATCTCTTTCCCACAAGAGCCAATTCAAGTTTGAATACTTGAAGGCAGCTGTCATAGTCACTGTTGTTCATCTCTCTAGACAAAATGTGCTCAGTTCCTTCAACTAATTCTCATCTGGCATAAACTCGAAGGCCTTTTATCATCCTGATTGTCCTCCTCTGGACACTCCCTCGTCTATCCATGTCCTTCTTAGAACGTGGTACTCAGAATTCAACCCCAGACTCCAGATGAGGTCCAGAAAGACAACAGAGTACAGTGGGACAATTATCTTTATATTCAGAGGGCAGCTAGATGGGAAGACCTGAGTTCAAATAGAGTCTCAGACATTTACTAGCTGTATGACCCAGGGTAAGTCACCTAACTTCTGTTTGCCTCAGTTTCCACATCTGTAAAATGATAATAATTATACCTACCTCCCAGGATTGTAGTGAGTATCAAATAAGATAACAATTGTAAAGCGCTTAGCACAGTGTTTGGCACATAGTAAGCATTATATAAGTGTTAGCTGTCATCATTATCATCATCATTAGGAGTGGTATTATATTCCTAGAAGTAATGCCTCTCTTAAGTGAGCCCAAGATTGCATTAGCATTTTGGGGTGCTGACTCATATTGAGCTTAAAAAATCCCAGATATTTTTTCAGAACGCTTCTATCTAACCATGCCTGCCCCATTTTTTATTTCTGAAGTATAAATATATTAGGATACTCAGAAAGAAAATCTTGATTAGACAAGCATTTTCAGTGCCTACTATATGCAGTGTGCCTACTCTGTGCAGTGGGCTAGATGCTGGGCACCCAAAGATGAAAAGGACATCGTTTTTGACTTAAAAATGGCATACTGCCTATCTTCAGGAAACTTATGCTCTAGGGGACAAGGACAAGTTCACAAGTAAGTTGCATCAGGATAAGTTCTGTAGGAAAGGTCCAATAGAAATAGTACCTGGCTCCATTTATATAGCACTTTGAAGTTTAAAAATCACTTTTCATGTGTTTACTCATTTGACCTTCGCAACAACCCTGGGAAGAATTGGAAATCAAGGGGATGCCCATCAGTTGGAGAATGGCTGAACAAGTTGTGGTATATGAATGTAATGGAATACTATTGTGCTATAAGAAATGAGGAGCAGACCTGGAAAGACTTATATGATCTGATGCTGAGTGAGGGGAGCAGAACCAGGAGAAGGTTATACATGATTACAGACACACGGTATCTGTGAGGACTAACTTTGATGGACTTGGCTCTTCTCAGGAAAGGCTTCATGGAGGAGATGGCATCTTTTGCTGTTGTTGTTAGTCCTTCATTCTCAACGAGGACTAATGACATCTGTAGGGTGATGATGTCTTGACTTTGTGTGAATTGGATTTAGGTGAGGCAGAGCTGTGCAAAGTCATAAGCCTCACTCTCTCCTCCAGAGTCATCAAAGTCCAGGGGCAAGACAAAAATCAAGATGATGGCCTGGGGTGCAGTGGATGACTTTGGCCTTTCTAAAGTAAGGCCTTTCCCAGGCCTCAAGTTCCCAGGACTTGAAAGAAAAAGATTTCAAATAGTGAATAATGCTGAGACAATGTGTTCCAGGTAAGCAGTGAGAGGCGTGACCTGAGTGAATGCCCAGCAGAAAAGGATAGAACCAGATCCAGGAATAGTTTATGGTCCAATATAGCTTGAATATTAATTGGCACAGGAATGTGAAGGGCTTTGAATGACAAGATAGGATATTTGCATTTTATGCTATAAGGAATGGGAACAATGAAGAGGCATGCTGTACATCCCCGAGCAAAGGAGTGATAGGATCGGATTTGGACTAAGTCTGCATTAAACAGATATATGCAGATTAATTTGGCATCTGTGTGAAAGCAAAGAGATTGACCAGTTAAGAGGCCATTAGGATAGCTTAGGAGAGAGGTAAGGACCTGAATGGTGATGTTGTGAATAGAAAGGAGTGGACTGATTCAAGACAGTGTTGGACTTGGCCGCTGAATCAATGTATGGGATATGGAAAGAAAAGAAACAAGGAAAAAATGTTTCCAAGATTTTAAACCTGAGTCACTGAAAGAGTGATGGCAACATTGCCAGAGATTATAAAGTCATAGATTTAGAAGGCTATCGGGGAAACAGTA
>CM053623.1:265300653-265368589 GCA_028646595.1 Phalanger gymnotis | reverse complement strand
TCTCTGTCTCTCTCTGTCTCTCTCTCTCTGTCTCTCTCTGTTTCTCTCTGTCTCTCTCTGTCTCTGTCTCTGTCTCTGTCTCTCTCTCTCTCTCTGTCTCTCTCTGTCTCTCTCTCTCTGTCTCTCTCTGTTTCTCTCTGTCTCTCTCTCTCTGTCTCTCTCTCTCTGTCTCTCTCTGTTTCTCTCTGTCTGTCTGTCTGTCTGTCTCTCTCTCTCTCTCTCTCTCTCTCTCTCTCACTCATCTAACCACGTTGAGAAAAAAAGGGCAATTGGGAAGGAAAGGATCACTTCTATCTGAGTGTAGAGGAGAGGAGAGATCAGGAAAGGCTTCTCGGAGGAGATGGCTCCTTTTGCTTCTGCTGTTCATCCTTCATTCTCAAAGAGGACTAATGACATCTGTGAATTGGCCTTGAATTTCAAGCACAAATCCACGTTCTTCGATAATTTCCCTTTGGCTAATAACTCTTCAGTGGGGAAAGGGTCAAGTCTGCCTTTCTCCAGCTTCCCTCATTCTTTGCTTTACCCAGGAGCCAGCTCCAGAGACTGGATGGTAGAGGACAAAACTGGCTCCTCCCCAGAGTGACCTACAGTTTAACCACATGGGCTAAATCAGAGAAATGAAATGTGGTTAGAGTGGGCCAAGCCCTAGGTCTGGAGTTCAAATAGCTCTGCCACCTTCATGCTATATGACCATGAATAAATTATTTCCCCTCTTCTCAGTTTCCTCATCTGTAAAATGAGGGAGTTGAATCAGAGGTTCCCAAAGTGGGTGACACAGGCCCATGGGGGGCACTGGAATGATCGGGGTGGGGGGTAGTAGTAGCCTTGGGTGCGATTGGAGGCCATTGAATAAAAATAAGGGGGCGGTGGAAGCATAAGGAAAGAAGAGAAGATAGGAAAATTTTGAAAAACCATTTGTACATGTTTCATCTGTTGGGTAACAGTGTTAAAGTCATAGTGATTATATTATTTTCCAAAAAAACACACAAAATGCAAGTTATAACCTATCAATGGGCAAGTCCGCCAAAAGGTCTTAACAAGCAAGGGCTGGCAGGTGAGCGTGTGCGCATTGTCGGGAAGTCCAGCATGCGTCAGCAGGAATATGTGCATGTAATGACTTGTTTACAATATGATACTATATGGTTATATGATGTAATATTGCGTCATCCAAATTTCAGTGCAGGAAAAATTTACAATAAATTTACAATTTGCAATAAATTATTACAATTAGTACAATACAATACAATTACAATAAATTATTAAATTTAAGATGCGTCATTTAAAAAATTTAATGATGCAATTAAAAAAAGTTAAAGGGGTTGACAGACTTTGCTCTTCTCAGCAACACAATATGCAGAGACAGCTCCAAAGGACTTATGATGGAGAGGGCTATCTACATCCAGAGAAAGAACTACGAAGTATGAATGCAAATCGAGGCACACTTCATTCTCGCCTTTTTTTCCCTCCACTTTTTTTTTTCTTCTCTCTTTTGTATTTGTTGTTGGGTTGTGGTTTTTTTTTTTTGGTTCTGTTTCGCCTTTCTCATGAGTCATGAGAAAATGTATAAATTAATTCAATGCCTAGTTATACCTGGAAGTTATATGGGACGCCATGCCTTCTTGGGGAGGGCGGGGGGGAGGGAGGGAAGAAAATCTGGAACCCAAAATTATGTAGAACTGTTTGTTGCAATCTAAAAATAAAAAAAAAATTAAAAAAAGTTAAAGGGTTAAAGAAAGTAGATTTCCAGGGGAGCACCGAGCAATTTTTTTTAAATGGGGTGGTACACCAAATAAGTTTGGGAACCTCTAATTAGATGATCCCAAAAGTTCCTTCCAGCTCTAAATCCTATGATGCAATGAATATCTCTTTAGTGCTAACTGCACTGGGCAGCAGATGCTTTTGTTCCCTCTCTTGGCAGCTTCTGGGCCTTCGTTCCTTGCCTGTGACTCTGTTTCCAGGAATGGGGGAAGCCACCCAGGAAACGTGCTGACTAACATGACGGTAGCACATGAAGTCAGGCTTCCACCACAAATCAAGCCCAATAGATTCTTGGGATGTCAGGACTCTGGCCAGAAAGCCCAGCTGGGTGCCAGGCTACTGTTACTCCTCCTGCTCTCTTCCTCCTGGGAAACTACGAAGGAGATTCCCTGCTCTGGGGTTATCTGACGCCAGTCATGTTGCTGAGATATTCAGTTTCTGGAGATTGAAGAGAGCAAGGATTAAAGGTTTTTGCTTTTGGTTTTCCGTTTCATATTTCATTTTTTCATTTTTATCTGGAGAGTTTACTTGACAAATGATAAAGATTTCCTTTGTAAAAGATAGCATGTTATAATAGAAAGACTATAGATTTAGAGCTGGAAAGGAGCTTTGAGGCCATTGAATCTAACCCCATCATTTTAAGAGTGGGAAACTGAGTCTCGAAGAGATTAAATGACTTAGGGTCATATATTTAGAGGTAAAGGGGACCTTGTAATCTGATGATTACAACTCCCTCATTTTACATATGAGGAAATGGAGAGTAAGAGGTTAGATTACTTTCTTTTAAAAATCATTATTTTTAAAATGACCAAACATTCATTTTTCTTCCCTTTACCTCCTTCTACACACCGAGAGGGAGAGAGAGAGAGAGAGAAAGAGAGAGAGAGAGAGAGAGAGAGAGAGAGAGAGAGAGAGAGAGAGAGAGAGAGAGAGAGAAGGAAGAGAGAGAAGGAAGAGAGATAGAAAGGAGAGAGAGAAGGGAGAAGGGAGAGAGAGAAGGGAGAGAGAAGGGAGAGAGAGAAAAGAGAGAGAAGAGAAAGGAGAGAGAGAGAAGGAGAGAGAGAGAGAGAGAAAGAAAGAGAGAGAGAGAGAGAGAGAGAGAGAGAGAGAGAGAAAAGAAGAGGAAGAAGAAGAAGAAAAACAGGAGGAGGAAGGAAGGAAGGAAGGAAGGAAGGAAGGAAGGAAGGAAGGAAGGAAGGAAGCAGACATATTTCTTAAGATCACACAGCTAGTAAGTATCTGGGGTGGGATCCGAACTTGATTCATCCAAACTCCAATTTCAGTGCCCTGATACATACCCTACCCTCCAGGGCAAGGAAATAAACATTTGGAAGAAAAGAGCTCCCTCTGATATAGGTGTGCAGGGCAATAAAAAACCCTTCAGGCATAGGCTAGGCATGAGTTTTCAAGAGGCCACTGACAGAGCTTCCAGGAAGACCAAGGTCCCTCCTATAGCACAAGGTCTACTTCTGGGGCCACCTCTCAACTATGATGCTCATATTGACCAGCCCAAGTTGTAAGGACATGTGTGAACAGCTCATCACACAGATAGCTGAGAGATTGGAGGGATAGCCCAGCAGGTCCTTAGAAGCCTCCATTAAAGCTTGTCCTTCCCCTCCCCAGCCCAGGTGCTATAGGGATGCCCTGAAGGTGATTATGGCTCTTCCATGGGGTATCTCAGCTAATTCCCAGGATTGAACATCATAAATAAATGCTCCACAAAATCAAGGAAAAGTGTAGTTGGAGGTGTCCTCTTATAGGGACTCTTAGGGTTTTTTTTTTTTTGGTGTCACGTATGCCTTTGTCCGTCTGGTAAAACCTATGGCTCCTTCTCAGAATATTATTTTTAAATGCAAAAAATAAAACACATAGGATTACAGAGGAAACTAAGTATGATTAAGTAAAGAAAGGAAAGTTGGGAAGGGGGAAGGGTTTTGGGAAAAGATCTTATTTCCCAGGACCTCAGTTCTTCATCTAGAAAACGAGGGGGTTAGACCAGATGATCTCCAAGGTGTCTCCCAGGTCAAAATCTAGAATCCTATGATGTAGGGAAACACAGACATGCTACATTAACCTTTGCTTTCCCTAAAAGTTTAGCAGCCTAGTCCATACAAAATGATATTTACAGAGACAGGAATAAAAACTCAAATCACCAAGGCCAAAAGCCACTCTCTCTTATATGACACCATGAGCCCAGCAAAAGATGGGCCAATGTAACAATGGTGCACCAGTGCTGAATACTCCTTGACATGGCATCTCTCCCCTGAACCAGAGATAGAGGGAACCACCACAGCTCATTCCCGATGGGCAGCCACAATTTGTGTTCTTACACCTCTAGTCCTATTGATCCTACGGCCATCTTTTGGCTCAATGCCTTAACATTTTGTAAACCCTACCCTTTCCTTCCCTCAAAGTGACCCATCCTGTGTCTCATTCCATAGAAGCCTCCTAGGACCAATCTGATCAGTTAATTTGAGCCAAGGCATCAATGACCGATAAAGACAATGTGCTACCTCCCCCAAGTAACCAGTTGGAGTTTTAACAGACTTGAGCACTCCACCTTTATCGTTACTCTTACGGTTCGCTCCTAGGAGGCACCACATGCCCTCCTTAAGAGGAATTTGGGACTTTGTGACAGGGTGGGCTGGAGAGAAATCATTGTTGAGGAGGGTCTTTTGGCAGGCCCTCAAATCCAGTATCAAGTTTTACCCTGACTTCTCTCTGTGGTTTAAGCAATTGTTCTTCCTCCTCTTGAGAGGGGCCCAGTCCATGGGCCTGCTTCTGTGGTGACTGACCCACATGGGATTTTGTTTAACTCCCAAGGAGAGCGCCGCTTGACACAGAGCAGACACCGTACGTCCTAAGTTCAGGGCTCCATGTGATCTAGGGAATAAGGGACGTGAGCACAACGTCAATCATTTGCCTTCTGTGTTAGTCCAGGACCCCGAGTCAGAAATGGGAGCTTGACGGCTCAGAGGATATGCTAATTAGGCTTGTTTGGCTTCAGAGAAGTTGATCTGGGCTGGCAAGCTGGGGCTGTGGTTGCTGCTGAAAGCCTCGCTGCTGCTGCTGCTGCTCTGCGGTTAGCTGAGACTGAGGCCCTTCAGTGACTTTATTCCTCTGCAGCTGCCTTCCCCAGCCTCAGGCCCCAGGCCTGGACCACCTCCACCGTCCTGAGTGTTTCCATAATAATAAGAATATAAACTTATATTTATATGATGCTTTAAAAGCCTTCTGTGATCTCCCCGGAAAGTGACTGTAACCCTATTTGGGTTGTTGTTGTTCAGTTGTTTCAGTCGGGTCTGGCCCTTCATGACCCCATTTGGGATTTTCTTGGAGTGGTTTGCCATTTCCTTCTCCAGCTCATTTGATAGATGAGGAAACTGAGGCAAACAGGGTGAAGTGACTTGGCCAGGGTCACACAGCTAGATTTGAATTCAGGACTCTAGGCCGAGCACTCTATGCACTGTGGCATCACCTACCTGCCCTCTTATTGGGGTAAGGTTAGAAATACTCCCATTTTACAGATGAAGAGATTGAGACTCAAAGAGATTAGCCAATTTGCCCATCATTACACAGCTCAATCCTTCTAATCGAGTTTCCCTAGCCAGGACCAGATCCACTATAGCTCCAATAATCTTCTAATCAATTCCTCAGAGCTAGGATTCCAGTCCAAGTCTGGGTGGCCCAGTGTGATGGAAAGTATCTCAGCTTTGGAGTCAGTGGGCTTGGGTCCAAATCCCAGATGAGCTCTTTATTGTCATTGGAGAGACCTCGGTTCCCTGTCTCTATGAAATGAGGCCATTGGATTAGGAGATTTATAGGTTATCTTCCAACTTAAGCCCTTAGAGATCTTGATCTTAGAGAGAAACAAAAAGTTCCATTGTTCTCTCTCCTGTTTAATGCCACTTTCCCAAGTTTGGGTGTTTAGTCAGCCAACAAACGCTCATTAAGGTCTTCCTTAGGTGCAGCAGGCACTTTGCTAAGGCCTGAGGGATCCAAAAAAGACAAAAACAGTCAGTCCCTGCCCACAAGGAGCTTAAAATCTAATGGAGAAGAAAACATGTGAACAACTATGTACATATAAGATACATATAGTATAAACAGAGGTAATCTGGGGAAGGCTTGGGAGTGACACCAGGAAAGTTCTGTATAAAGTGGGATTAGAGCTGATTGTTTGTCCTGTGTTCTCCAAGAAGATCACGACATAAGGAAGGTGGTACCATGATTTGTAACTGAATTGGATTTGAGTGAAGGAGGGCTGTGTAAAGTCACCAGCCTTACTTTCTCCTCTGAAGCTGTCTGCATCCAGTGGTCAGATATAGATCAGGGTGATTAGAGATTTGAAGGAAGCCAGGGAAGCCAGGGAAGCCAGGGGCAGCTAAGTGGATAGAGACCTAGCCTAGTCATGAAGATCTGAATTCATATCTGGCCTCAGACACTTACTAGCTTGTATGACCCTGGGCAAGTCACTTAACCTCTGTTTGCCTTAATCCACTCGTGAAGGAAATGGCAAACCACTCCAGTATCTTTGCCAAGAAAAACTCATGGACGGTATGGTCCATGGAGTCATAAAGCATCAGACATAGCTGAACAATGACAACAAAGGGAAGCCAAACTAGAATAATCCCTGCCCTCAAGGAGTTTCCATTCTCTTCTCCCACAGGCTAGGCCTCTATACCCTGGCATACCTTAAACGAGGTATGTTAGTTCTTTGTGATATAGAATTTGTGAAGCAGTTAGAGAGAGGGATAGAGAGCCAGCCTCAAAGCCTGGGTTCAAGTCCTGCCTGTGTCACGTACTGGCCCATGTGACCCTTGTCAAGTGATTTGACCCTTCAGTGCTCTGACTTCTCTCTGAGACTTAAGTTTCAGAAGCAGTGCTGACCTCCATAAGCAGAAGGAACCTGGGAGCCATAAATCACACTTCTAGCTACCATGTCTAACCCTTGAAACAGTGCCTGGCACACAGTAGGTACCCAATGAATGCTTGTTGATTGATAAAGAAGTCAGCCCAGGATTCTGCCTAATGACCTCAGAGTCTAGATGTAGGGTCACTTACCACTTCCCCTCCTCGGGAGTACTGAGCAATGGACTATACATAATCCAAGCCACATTGGTCCTCCGTGGCAGTGGGTAGAAAGTGGATCTTGCTCAGCCCATTGTGAACAGCTACCTGGCATCCTCACATTCATTCAGATGAAGATTTTCACTCACTATGAGGATTAAATGAGAGAACATTTGCAAACTTAGCATGGCTCCTGGACCATAGGAGGCTGTGTTTGTCCTTCGTTCTCAAAGAGGACCATGACATCAGGGAGATGATGACATGACTTGCAGCTGACTTTGATTTAAGGGAGGGAGGGCTGGGCAAGGTCACCAGCCTCACTTTCTCCTCCAGGGCCATTTGGATCCAGTGGCCAGATATGCAACAGGATGACTGGAGATGGCCCAGAATGCAATGGGAGACGCTGGCCCTTTTAGGCTAAGGCCTTTTTAGGTTCTCACTTTGAGTGAGGCAAAGCCCATTTAGTGAATAGGTGTCTTTAAGTAGTCACTCAAAGGATGGCCCCTCTAAAAAAATCAAACTGGGAGGGGAAGACCCTCAGGGTTCCTGGCCAAAAGAGAAATAGTAAAAGAGGTATTTAATAAGGCAAAGGAGAAGGGAAGGGAAGAGGATGTGCATTTTACATTGCACCTACTATGTGCCAGGCATTGTGCTAAGTGCTTTACGAATATTTCATTTTATTCTCACCACTACTTGCCCAGGGTCACACAGCTAGTATCTGAGGCCACATTTGAACCCACAACTTCCAGATTCCAGACCCAGTGCTCTATCCACAACATTTTCTAGCAGTCTTTAATAAGTAATAATAAATCTGTAATTAATGGTTGTTCTCTTTCCCACTGAAATCACTCAAGTGAATGCCTGTGGGATTGCTTTCTTTTACCAGACTACAAACAATTTGAGATGAAGGATTATGCCTTCTTTAACCCTGTAACTTTTCCTCTTGGACAATAGTCACACCTCAAACTTAAATACTTCCTTACTGTTGAAAGTTGCTTCAATGTGGAAGAATAAATGTTTTTCTTTTCCTGGAAGTCAGAAGGTCTGGGTTTTAACTCTGCCCCTGCCTTGTGTGACCTTGGAAAAGTCATCTCTCTGGGCTGCAATTTCTGCATCAGTAAAAGGAAGGGGATGGAGCAGTTGACTTTGAAGGTTCCATTCAAGTCTTATGGGACATTCTATGGATTTGGTTGTATTTTTTATAAAATGAATCCCCATACAGCTTTGCTCTGTGTACAGTCTGCCCACCACACTCCTTTGTTGGGCTGCAACTTCATCAGTATAGGAAATCCCAATGAGGAAAGTCCCTCCACCACGAAGGAAGGTCAGCACCCCCTCTGCAGCTGGGAGTATGTCTGTGGGGTTAAGTGACTTGTCTAGTATTCCATAGCCTGTTTGTGACAGAGGTTGAAACTCAGATCTGCCTACTCCAAGGCTAGCTCTCCTATATTGCTGTCCTCTGCTGACACATAAAGCCTCTTAGTAGAGGCTTTATTAGGCTCCTGGATCCAATAACAGAGTCACCAGCAGTGCCCATATCACCAGATAACACAGTGGGAATGCCTCTGTTGTTGGCCTCCTACCACAGAGTATACACCAAGGGCACACTAAGGACTGACTTATACATGAAGCCCCTTTGTCAGAGAAAGGAACATTATTTCTTTTTGAGGGGGGAAGGCAGGAAAATTGGGGTTAAGAGACTTGCCCAAGGTCACACAGCTAGTAAATGTGTCAAGTGTCTGAGGCTAGATTTGAACTCAGGTCCTCCTGACTCCAGGGCTGGTGCTCTACTCACTGTGCCACCTAGCTGCCCCAGGAGCATTATTTTTAAAGTTATTTTTATATTGATCTTAACTACCGAAAAGAGTATTTATACACACACATGCATACAAACAAACACAAAAGGAGGATTATATATGAAATTATGAATCTCCGTATTCATGTAGCTTACTTTCAAAAATGTTTATAAGTTCTACTTGTTACTTTCAAAATTCCCATTTGTCTATCTTTCCTTCTGACTTTGATTTTGTCCTTTCCTGCACATTTAAAAAATATTTCAGTGGTCCTCCTTTTATTTTTTTTTGTCATCACGATGTCTTCTCTCTCTCCCCAATAAAAACTGAAAGAGAAAAAAAAACAACCACAAAACCAAGAGGAGCTTTTTGGACAGCTCTGTGGTAGAAGGTGGAAAGAGGGTGTGAATAATAATAACTCATATTGACCTTGAACTCCCAGGGCCATGCATTGCTTCCCACAGAAGCCTATGAGATAGGTGTTCTAAGTAGCTTTAGCTTCACTTTACAGATGAAGTGACCAAGTAGTTCCCATAGATATGGGAGGCTTTGTCCAAGGTCACACAGCTAGCCAATTATTTTCACTCAATCAATTCATGGAGTTCACTTAATTCACTCAATTCAGTTCATAGAATAATAGATTTAGATCTTGAAGGGAGCTCAGAGACCATGTAGTCTAAGCCCCTTGCTTTACAGAAGGGAAAATTGAGACCCAAGTATACTAAGTGACTGATCCAAGGTCACACAAGTAGTAGGCACTAAGATGTGCTTCCTAATTCAAGTCATCTGTTCTTTGCACTGGACCTCGCATTCAATTCAGTAAGCATTTGTTAAGCACCTACTATGTGCCAGACCGTGTCCTAGGCCCTGGGGGATACAAAGACATTCTGGCCCTCAAGGAGCTTCCATTCTACCAGCAAGTGTCAATGCCAGGATTTGAGCCCCAGAGCACAGTGACAATGAAATGATGTCCTCGTCTTGAATCTTGTGTCATAGATTATATATAAAGGGTGATTTTCCCTACAGAACTCTGGGGCTTCATCCAATATTCTCCATGATTAAGAGCACACCTTTACTCTGGTTAACTTTAGACTGGCTTTCTGGTGCAGCCTCACGAGACCCACAGTCTCCCTGTGCCAGCCTGCCTAATATCAGGTGCAGATGCCAAGCTTGGAATGGAGTCTGCTTCCACTCCGAGGTTTGTGTTTCCCACTACATCTTTTTTTATTCCAGGTGAGTTATTTTCGGCTGCGCTTTGGGCATCTTCTCAGATAGATTAAGATACTTTCTGTCCAATCCATTTTTGATGGCATCTTCTCAGCCTTGTCCCACAATAAGTTGGCTTGACTCTTCTATAATCTGTAAGACTTATGAACCGTATGTTGTGGAAGACTTTCTTCAGGAGTACCTAACTCTAAATCCCATGATCCTGCGAGAGGAGGAGGAGAGAGACAGAAATAGAGACAGAGACAAAAGACAGAGAGAGATGAGAGACAGAGACAGAGACAGAGATGAGAGAGAGAGTTTCAGTTTTACATATAAAAATTCTATGAGATTTAACATTTTAAATGTTATTTCATATCATACTTTGACCTGAACAGTACCTTAGATCAAGGGTTCATAACATTTTTTTGTGACATACATAGACCTGTTTGGCAGCGTGATGAAGCCTATGGACATCTCAGATTTATAAAATAAAATAAATACTATTTCAAAGGAAATCAATGGTTCAAGAAAATAAAGATGTAATTTTTTCTCCTTTCAAGTTTTCAGACCTCCTGAAATCTACCTACAGAACCTTTAAGAGGGTTAAGAATCCTTGTGTTATACTTTCATAAACTACATTAGATTTGGAGTCAGGAAGGCCTGGGTTCAAATCCAGCTTTAGTTACTTACTAGCTGTGTCACACTTGACAAATCACTCAACCTTTCTGTGCTTCTATTTTCTCACGGGTTACGACCTCTAAGGTCCCTTCCAGCTCCAAATCTAAACCTAAACAGACGCCCCCAAAAAGACCCTTCCAAGCAGAGGTGGAACAAGGCATTCTGACGTAAGCCAGGTTTGACAGCAGTACCACCCCAACCCCATTATGTTTGAATATTGTGTCCCCTGTGATTAATGGACAGGCAGTCTGGAATGGTGGAGAACACTGCAGTCTGGGAGTAGGAAGATTTGGGCCTGAGTTCCCAGTGGGACACTTAGTATGATGACCTTCAGTATGCTTAACCACATTGAGCCTTCTTATTAATACATTTCTCATTTATAAAATGAGGGGGATAATTTCACGGAGTTGCTGTGAGGAGAGTGTTTTGTAAACTTTAAAGTGGTTTTAAAATGTGAATTATTATTATTATTATTATTATTTCTCAGTGACAGCGATTGCCCCTCACCTCCCCTTCTAAGGCCCTCAGATGCCAGAAGGAACACATCTGAGAAATGCCTCCTGGTCCTATGGACCAACTCCAGCCCTGGAGAATGTTCATTCCTCTGTAATCTAAGGCCATATTTTCCCAGAGGGCTTGTTCCCACAAGTTCCTAGGCCACAGATGTGTTTTCCTGAGAAAGGCGACATGTTTTCTAGGAGAGTTAATTGGCTTGAACTGGTTTAATAAGCTCTCTTGAGAAATGAATTCAACAATTGCACACCTGTCTCCTATTGCAAAAAATACAGCTCCTGAGGTTTTGGATTGCATAAGGTGTCAAAGTTGGCAAAGATGATACCAATGATACTTGGAAAGAGACATCTATGTTCAGGAAGCTCGTTTGAAGGAATACCATTTTATGGGAGCCACCTGGTGGTCTAGAGACAGAGCCAGGCCACCCAGCTTGGAGTATCAAGGAGGCATCAAGATGTAATGGAGAGCTCTCTGCACAGGGAGACAGGAGATGTGAGTTCTACATCCAGTTCTGTCCCTGATAATTAACCTAAAAAACAACCATTAGCCTAACAATTCATACTTAGAGAGTGATTAGGATTTCCAAGGCACTTTCCAATCCTCTGAAGCAGATATGATAAATAATATTTCCCTTTTTTACATATGAGGAAAGTGAGGCACAGAGTGGTCTAGTGATTTGCTCATAATCCCATAGCCAGTAAGTATCAGAGTTGGAGTTCCAAACCAGCTCTGCCAAACTCAAATAGAAACAGACCCTGAAGGGGGGGGGGGTGTTTACATATTGGCTTAGAAAAGCACAAATTAACATTATCTATGTCGTATTTTTGTTTTATTTATTTGGTTAAACATTTCTCAATTACATTTTAATCTGATTCAGGCCTCAGTTGGGAATTTTATGAAAGCTTAGGACCTAGGGCGATGAGTTTGTCATCTGTACAACTACGGCATACTGCTCTGAACGAGAGGATCTCAGAGTTGTGAACAATCTCAGAAGTCTTCTGATCCAATCTCTACCTAACCAAGAACCTAATTTATAATATCTACAACAAATGTCTTCCAATCTGAAGATGCTCAGTAAGGAGCTCACTACCTCTCCAAGGCAGTCTATTGCAGATCAAAATTCCTTAGATTATCTGGAGCCAGCTTTTCTCAGCCTTAAAACTTAGGTAGATAGAGCTAGGATGTTTCTAGTGTTATCCAGAAGGAAGTCTGTGATAATGATAATAAGGAGGAGGAGGAAGAGGAGGAGAAAAAGGAAGAGGAGGGGAGGGGGAGGAAGAGAAGGAGAAGGAAGAGGAAGAGGAGGGGAGGGAGAGGAAGAGAAGGAGGAAGAAGAGGAAGAGGAGGAGGAAGAGGAAGAGGAGGAGGAGGAGGAGGAAGAGGAGCGAGAGAAAGGGTGGAGGAGTAAAAAAAAGGAGCTCATACTTATATACTGCTTTAAAGTTTGCAAATCACTTCACATATGTTATCTTGTTTGATCCTCACAATAACTCTGTGAGATGGGTACCATTCAGAGATAGTGAAACTGAGTCTGAGAGAAGTTAAAGTGATTTACCCAGGCTCATACAATTAGTAAGTGTCTGAGGTAGGATTTGAACTCAAATCTTCTCAACCACTCTAGCTGCACTACTAGGGAGCTGCCTTTTCAAAGGCAAGAAGGGTGGTTCCCTATATATATAAAGTTGACCTGGGCATGGAATGAGAAGAGAGAGCACTGAAGACTCTCCCCAAAGTCTAATTGAAGCTAATGCCTTATTCCAAGGTAGTGTGTGAGATACTGATGTCTGGGTCTATAAAATCCAGACAGCTGAATTCATAGCCAGCTTATCTTGGGCAGAGACCTAGAAGTCTCTACTTTTACCATTGAATTGACCTTGGATGACTCAATTTCACCATCCTCTGTCTGGTTTGCTATGCTTACATCTGCGGTTGTGTAGCCTTAGATGATTGGTGCAGTCTTGGAAGCTGAGTGACATGCCCAAGGTCCTAGAGTAAGTCTGTGGTAGGGAGCTCAGGGAGGATTTCATATATACTCCAATACTCTTTAGGCTTTATAGACTGACATTGATCTGATCTAGACATCAGGGGGAGAAATTGTTGAGAGAAAAATACGCACACATATCACAGAATCAGAAACCCAGAATGTCAGAAGTAGAAGGAAATTTATAGAGCAGTTAATCTAGCCTATTGACTTTACAGATCGGGAAACTGAAACACAGAGAGGGGAAGTCAGTTACCCAAGGTCACACAGCTGCTTGGTGGAAGACCTGCCTCCAGGGCTTTTCTCATTGTCCCCATTTGCCCCCTTAATCGCTTCAGACTTAGCCTTTGCTCTATTCTGAGCTGCTTCTTTAAATGACAAATTCCTTTTGTTACCACAAATAAAGGAAGAATGACTTATACTAAAAAATATTATTTCCATCTTTCCATTTGTACTTCATGTCATAATTGCTGTAAAGATGGGGTAGATCTGAGCCTGAGTTATGGATGGATTTTCTCCCTGCAAGTCTTCCCAAATAACAAAGTTCACAGCCAACAATAATAATTTCTCACATTTATTTATGGCTTTAGAGTTTACAAAGACTCTTACATTTATTATCTCATTCATTTCATTTTCCTCCTTTCCTAGTCTTGCCCTATAGTTTAATATATTGTCCCTTCTAATCCCTTGCCCCTTACCCCTCATGACTCATCATCCCTATATCATCCCTGCCCTCTCCCCCCCACCCCCATCAGCTTTCTCTACTCCTGCTGAGATTGTTGAAAAGTCACAAAGGAAATTCCAGACTTGCAATATCTGATCTCACCTGGCCTTTTACTGCTCCTTCCCTCATTGCCTATTTCAAGGCTTCTCTTCTCAACCCTCCTCCATCAATTCCTCCCTTTTCCTTCTCCACAGATGTGGACCTGACATGGACCTCACCTCCCTTATCTGCAAAATGGGGGCCATTAATCATGAGCTTCCTTTCCTCCCTATTTTACTGCTCAGACATCCTCGACATTATTGTCCATTCTCTGTTCCTTTGCTCCAGTCTCTTCTGAAGAAGCAGTCCTTATCTTTGCCAAAGCCAGCCCCAGCACTTAGTGCCTTTGATTCTCTGCCATCTCTTCTGGCAGGCTGCCCCCTCAGCCATTCCGCCTCCTCTAGCCTTCAATCTCTCCCCTACAACTATTGACTTTTCTGCTGCTGCTGCTGCCTACAAACATTCCCAGTTTTTTCCAATCATTAAAAAACCTTCAATTTACCCTGGCATTATCTTCAGCTATCATCCTGCATTTCACCTCCCTTGCACAGACAAATTCCTTAAAAAAGATGATGAAGAAGACTTCTACATTTATCATCTCCATTTCCTCTCTCCCCACTCACTTCCTAGCCTTTTAAAATATATTATTTTATCCTGTACTTAAGAAATAAAATAAGCATTTCCATAACAAAGAAGAAAAAAAAGATGATTGCCCATGAAACTGTAAATCTATTATGTACACCTTGCTATTCCTTTTAAATATATAATAAAGTTATCACATAACTTTTTCTTTTTTCTTATTTCTTCTTTCCCTCCACCGCCCTAAAGATGACTACTATTAGACAAAAATTTATGAATGTGTATATATATATATATATATATATAGTATATGTATATGAATAGGTATAGGTATATGTATAGATATAGGTATATATACACACACTATATATATTCACATATACACACACACACACATATATATATATATATGTAAAATCATTCTATACATACTTCTATTTATCAGTTCTTTGTCTGGATGCAGATACTATCTTTCTTCACAGTTAACTTGGGTATTTACAATAGACAAAATGACTTAGTCGCTCAAAGTTGTTCTTAAAACAATGTTGTTGTTACTGTTTACAGCGTCCTCTTGGTTCTGCTCATTTCACTCTTCATTATTTTGTGCAAGTCTATCCATGCTGTTCTAAGATCATTGAGGTCACCATTTCTTATAGCACAGTACGATTCCATTACAATCATATACCAAAACTTGTGTGGCTTCAGACATCACCCTTCAACTGAAATTTCTCTCTCCAAGGTTACCAATGATCTCAGTTGCTAAATATGATGGCCTATATTCAGTCATTACCTTTCTTGACCTCTGAAATATTTGATACTATAGACCACCTCCCCATCCTGGATAATTTCTCCTTCCTGCATTTTCATGATACAATTCTGTCCCGAGTATACCTGTCTGACAATTCTTTCTCACTTTCTTTTGCTGGATCATACTATTAGATTGGTCTAGGTGTCCCTTGATCATCAGCCACATAAGTGCCTAATCAGGTCTTTTTTCCAATAGTATGTGTCTACCAAGCCTCTGACCTGGGTCCTCTTCTTTTCTCTCTCAACATCCTATCTCTTGGTAATTGTATCATCTTCCATGGGTTTAGTTTTCCCCTCTCCATAGATGACTGCCAGATTTCTACCTCCTGAACTACAACTCTATATTACCAACTGCCTATTTCATATCTCAAACTGCTTGTGTCCCCCCTCCCCAGATATCTCCAATTCAAAATGGCCAAAATAAAATTCATTGTCTTCCCTCCTAAACTTCCTCCAGATTCCCCTTGGCACATCAAGGATGCCACCGTCCTTCAAATTGCCTATGACCCTCCAAGACAAGTAGCACAAAATTTGTCTCTCATTTACAGTGAAAAGGCTTCCAGAGATTAAACAATTTACCCACGCCTACACAGCTAGAATTCAAACCTACAAAATTGGTGTCTCATTTACAGAGAAAAAAAACAAGACTTTTAGAGGTTAAACAATCTACCCATGCCTACAAGCTAGAATTTGAACCTAGGCTTTCGAACTACAAGGCTGAGATTCAGCCTGCAGATTTTGTAGTACCCAGGACACTATGAAGTTAAGGTATTTTCTGCAATATTGTGCTAATTTTAAGGACTAACACTTTTGTTCATTTGGCTCAATAGACCATCTCTCTGTTAAATAAACTATTAAACAATAATTATTATACAGAGAAGCACAACACAAATGATATGATAATTTAACTAGATCTTCAAATGTACTGGATTTTAGGTGTTTTGTAAAGCATCCTCTATCAATAGATAATTGAGCATTTGTATAATTTTTGTGTCAGGGATATCCTAGGAAAAGTTAACTGAGTTAAGAATTGGATAGAAAATCAGCAATGGGGGCAGATATCAATACCCTCTTAATGGAATATGATGTTAAACAGAAAGATAAACAAGAAAAATGTTACAAACCTGAATAGAGAGCTAAAGAAATTAGATTTGGCATGTGGAAAGAAATGAAAGGAAAAAGTAGGGAACATAGTTTCTTTTCAAATATACTTGAATTAGTCACAAAGACAGAACATGTTCCATTGTAAACATAATATTTTGAGGTTATAATGCAATATAAATAGTAATCAAAAAGGAAAACATGATAAAAAGATATGGGCTTGTATGAAAACTAAAAAAAATTTGTTGAAAGTTGTGTACATCAATGAACAAATTATAGAAACAATAATAGGTTGTATTAAAGATAATGAAAATGTTTTAAAACCTATAAAAATTTGTGGGATGCGGCCAAAACAATACTTAGATATAAGTTTATATCCCTTAATATTGATATTAACACGAGAGAATATAAGAAAATGAGCTATTTGTAGTTAAAGAAATTAGAAAAATGAACAAATTAATATAACAGAAAGGAAGTTATGAAAATGAAGGATAAAGCAGCAAAATAAACAATAAAACAAATTGAATAAGCAAGAAAAACAAAAATGCTTTTTGAAAGACTAATAAGATTAATCATTAGCAAATTTAATATAGAAAAGGGAGAAGAAAACCAAATGACCAGAATCAGAAATAAGAAGAAGTATTTGTCATGATTTTTTTAAAAAGGGAAGAAAATGAAATCTGTGAACTATAGCCTGGTAATCTTACCTTTGATTCCTGGGAAATTCCTAGAACATATTTTTTGTATGAAGATTTTGAATATCTAGAAAAAGAAGGAAAGGTTATAAAGAACCAACTAGGTAGAATAGTGGGTAGAGCACTGGGCTTGGAATCAGGAAGATCCAAGTTCATATGCTTGCCAGCTGTGTGACCTTGGTCAGGTCACTTAACCTCAATTTCCTCAACATTAAAACAGGGGTGATAATAATAGCAACTACTTTGCAGGGTTGTTGTGAGGCTAAAATGAGATAATATTTGTAAAAAGTGCATAGCACAGTCCCTGGCACATAGTAGGCACTATGTAAATGCTAGCTATTATAATTAACCAACTTAGTTTCATCAAGGACAGGTTAAAATTTATTTCCTTCTTTGAGAAGATTACTAAATGGGAAGGTGAGGGGAAAGGTGTAGATAGAGTTTATTACCAAATCATTTCATAAAATTTCTCATGCTATACTTTCAGAAAATATGGAGAGATGCAGGCTAGATGGTAGAGATATAGATAGATAGATAGATAGATAGATAGATAGATAGATAGATAGACAGAGATAGAGATAGATAGATATATTACAATGTAATATAAAATACATAATATAATATTATATTATACACAAACATACACACATATTACAGATAGATTTGTGAAAAGTTGTACAGTCAAAATCAAAGCATAATTTTCAAAGTTCAACTTAGAAAGAAGTCTCCAGGGGAATGCCCCAGGGCTATGCTTGACTAAATGCTATTTAATATTTTTATCAGTGACTGATTAAGGTCATCAGTGGCATCTTTACTAAATTTGCAGATGTGGTGAAAGTAGGAGGAGGCAGGGAACATGCAGGATTAAATAATCAGGATCCACACCCCCCCAAAAAAACCCACAAAACAACAACCGAAAAAACTGGCCTGAATCTAATAAGATGAAATAAAATTGAGATAAATCTCAAGTTTTAAATTTGTGTATAAAAAGTCAACTTTACGAGATTGAGATAGAGGAGACGTGGTTGGATAAATGTTTATATGAAGAAAATCTGGGCATTTTTATAGATTGCAAGCTCTGTGTGAATCAACAATGTGAGGGGAACCAAAAAAGCTAATGCGTTCTTGAACTGTTTAAATTGAAGTGGTGGGGTGGGGAGGGGGGTGTGCAGAACCAAGATGCAGAGAGAAGGCAGGGACTCCCTGAGCTCTCCCAAGTTTCCCTCTGAAACCCTTTAAACAATGCCTCAAAACAAATTCTGGTGTGGCTGAACCCACAAAAGGACAGGGTCAGGCAATTTTCCAGCCCAAGACAACTTAGACGGTCAGCAGGAAAGGTCTGTCACACTGGGGTCCAGTGCAGGCTCCTCCAGTGCTGGTCACACCCTAGAAAAGTAGCAGCAGGCCTTGAGAGCCACTCAACCAGTCATCGAAGCTGTGGTTTCCAGAGCTCTCAGGCTACAGATGGTAGGGAGTTGGAACACTGGTCAGAAGGAGACAACAGGGGTCCCTTTAACAGGGTTCTGTTGCATTGCCCATAAACAGATCCGCATTGCAGTCTTGGGTCACAATCTCAAGGTGAGGAGAATCACTAGCATGACAGAGCTTGCAACCACAGGAGATTGAGGACCCTGATCACAGTTCAAGGGCAGAAGACCAGGAAAGTAGTAAACACCCCTCCTTAAATCACACCACCTTGGAAGAACTGAAGCTTACAGACTCCCAGAACTAGCTCTGAAAACAGCTGCACAACAAACCAGAAGTCTGGGACAATGCCCCCTCCACCCCAGGAGTAGAGTCTGACTTTACTATAAAGTTAAAAGTTAAAAAATAGTCTAGAAAAATGATCAAACAAACAAAAACCTGAGCATAGAAAAATTACTATGGTGACAAGGAAGATCAAAGCACAAACTCAGAAGAAGACAACAAAGTTAAAACTACTACATCCAAAGCCTCAAAGAAAAATGTGAATTGGTCTCAGTCCCAAAAAGAATTCCTGGAAAAGCTCAAAAAGGATTTTAAGAATCAAATAAGAGAGGCAGAGGAAAAATTGGAAAAATAAGTAACCATGATGCAAGAAAATAATGAAAAAAAGTCAACACCTTGGCAAAGGAGGCACAAAAAAATGCTGAAGAAAATAACACCTTAAAAAACAAAATAGGCTAAATGATAATGTGCCTCTTTTGCACAAAAATCCAGTGAAGAGAAGAACACCTTAAAAAGCAGAACTGGCCTCATGGAAAAAAGATCTACAAAAAATTCACGGAAGAAGAGAACTCCTTAAAAAGTAGAACTGACCACATGGAAAAGAAGGTACAAAAGCTTGCTGAAGAAAATAATTCCTTAAAAATTGAGATTGGGCAAGTGGAAACTAATGACTCCATGAGGCCTCAAGAAGTAAAACAAAATCAAAAGACTGAAGAAAAGTAGAAAAAGTGTGAACTGTCTCATTGGAAAAGCAACTAAGCTGGAAAATAGATCCAGGAGAGAGAATTTTAAAAGTATTAGACTAACTGAAAGCCATGATTTAAAAAAAAGAGCCTAGACATCATCTTTTTTTCCTAGACATCATCTGTCAAGAAATTATCAAGGAAAACTGCCCCAATATCCTAGAACCAGAGGGTAAAATAGAAATTGAAAGAATTCACCAATCACCTACTGAAAGAGCTCCCAAAATGAAAAGTGCTAGGAATATCATAGCCAAATAGCAGAGCTTCCAGGTCAAGGAGAAAATATTGTGAATATCCAGAAACAAACAATTTAAATATCATGGAACCACAGTTAGGATAACACAAGATTTAGTATCTTCTACATTAAAGAACAGAAGGCTTAGAATATGATATTCCAGAGGGCAAAGAAGCTAGGATTACGATCAAGAATCACCTACCCAGCAAAACTGAGTATAATCCTTCGGGGGAAAATGGACGTTCACTGAAATAGAGGACTTTTAAACATTTCTGATGAAAACACTAATGCTGAATAGAAAATCTGATGTTTAAACACAAGATTCAAGAGAAGCATAAAAAGGTAAAACAAGAAAGGGAAATTTTAAGCGATCCAATAAGGTTAAACTGTTTTCCTGCCTACATAGAAAGATGACACAAAATTTCTCATTATTAGAGCAGGTAGATAGAGTACATACAGAGGACATGGGTGTGAGTTTAATATGATGGATTGATCTCTTAAAAACTAGAATTAAGGAGCAAGAAAGAGGAATGCATTCAGAGAAGGGGGAAGGGAGAAGAAGAATGGGGTAAGTTATCTCACATCAAAGAGGTACAAAAAAGCTTTTACAGTGGAGGGGAAGATGAGGGAGGTGGTGAGGGGAGCACTTGAGCCTTATTGTCACTGCAATTGGCTCAAAGAGGGAATAACATACATACTCACTTGGTTATAGAAATCTATCTTATCCTATAGAAAGTAGGAGGGGAAGGAGATATGAGAAAGGGGAAGGTGCTGATGGGAGAGGGGGTGGGGCAGATTAGGAGAAGTGGTAGTCAGAAGCAAAAATTTCGCGGATGGACAGGGTAAAAGGAAAGGGAAAGTAGGATGAACAGGGGAAAAATAGGATAGAATGAGACACACGGTAATCATAATTGTGAAAAAAAATTACAGCAAGTTTCTCTGATAAAGGTCTCATTTCTCAAATATATAGAGATGAGTCAAATTTATAAAAAATAAGAACCACTTCTCAATTGATAAATGGTCAAAGGCTATGAACAGGCAGTTTTCAGACAAAGTAATCAAAGCTATCTATAAGTCGTACGAAAAAATACTTTAAATCACTGATTAGAGAAATGCAAATGAAACAACTTGGAGGTACCATCCCACAATTATCAGATTGGTTAATATGCCAGAAAAGGAAAATGACAAATGTTGGAGGGGATGTGGGAAAATTGAGACACTGATGCATTGTTGGTAGAGTTGTGAACTAATTCAACCATTCTGTAGAGCAATTTGGAATAATATCCAAAGGGCTATAAAACCATGCATAGCCTTTGACCCGGCAGTACCACTACTAGATCTGTATCCCCAAGAGATAAAAAAAAAAGAAAAAGGCTCTATATGTATAAAAATATTTATAGTAGCTCTTTTAAAGGTGGCAAAGAATTGGAAATTGAGGGGATGCCCAACAATTGAGGAATGGCTGAACAAGTTGTGGTATGTGATTGTGATGGAATATTATTGTCCTATAAGAAATGATGAGCAGGGTGCTCTGAGAAAAACCTGAAAAGACTTATGTGAACTGATGAAAAGAGAAATGAGCATAACCAGGAGAACATTGTGCACAGTGACAACGATATTGTAAGATGATCAACTGTGAATGACTTAGCTATTCTCAGCAATACGATGATCAAGATAATTCTGAAGGACTTAAAATGCTATCCATTCCCAGAGAAAGAAATAATGGAGTCATATGAATGTAGATCAAAGAATACGTTTCTTTTACTTTATTTTTCTTGGGCTTTTTGGTCTGTGTTTTCTTTCACCACATGACTGACAAAAATGGAAATAGCTTTTGTACAACTGTACATGTATAACATATATCAAATTGCTTGCCTTCTCAATGAGAAGGGAGGGAAAGGACAAAGGGAAAGAATCTGGAATGCAAATTTTTTTAAAAATTAAAGTTAAAAATTGTTTTGACATGTAATTGAGGAAAAACAAAATAAGAAATAAATTAAAAAAAATAAAGATAAGACTACCCTGTTAACAATAAAAACTTCTTTCCTCAATCTAATCACAGGTACCATTATGAACTCCATATCTTATACCAATCATTCTTGAAGATACTAGAGTGGAAGGAATTATTAAACCCCTCTTTTGTACACACACACACACACACACACACACACACACACACCCTCCACCTCCAACCACTAGCAAGTAACAAGGTCAATAATAAAAAATGATAACATTGCCAACTAGGTTCCTAAATGCTGGCTATTACCCCAAAATGAGGTCATATGAGGAATTAATGGTAGACTCAAGACCGAAACTCATGTCTCCTAGTCTAATGTTCTATGTTCTTTCATAAAACCAGGCTGCCTCCTCATGTTGTTGTTTGGAGGCAACCAGCATTAAGTGACTTGCTCAGGGTGACACAGCTAGTATGTGAGGCTGGATTTGAACTCAGGTTCTCCTGACTGTGGGGCTGGTGCTCTATCCACTGGGCCATCTAGCTACCTCCTTCTTCCTCATTTTAAGACTATTAATGTGGTTTTCATTTTAATGATAATCACAGCCCTTGCTAAGTGCTCATACAGCTGAGTCATACAGAATTAAAGAAAGTAATCATGCATTATCTTTTTTTTTTTTCTTTCTTAGGCTGTGAGGTTGAAATCCTTGGTGTCAGACCTTCTTACTGTCTAGAATATAAAAATGTCCCAACGGATACCGATTTCGCCAATGCAGTCAGTAATGCTCTTGACTCTTTCAAGTAAGTGCCCCCGATTCTAAGTTATGCCATGGTCTGTCCTCATTTTCAGCACCTATGATGAAACAAGATCAGCGTAAGATCAGAAGATTTGTGTAGATAAAGAGTTGTCTAGGAGAAGGCAATGAACTCTTGAAGTCAACAAGCATTTATTAAGCACCTATCATGTGCCAGCACTGTGCTGAATGCTAGCAATAGAAAAAAGGGGGAAAAAATCTCTGTCCTCACAGTTTAATGGGAGACATGACATGCAAATAACTATGGACGAATAAGATACATTCAGGACAAATTTGAAATAATCTCAGAAAGAGGACACTAAGATTGAGGAAGATTAAGGAGGACTGGGAAAGACTTCTTGAAGATGGCTGGACCTTAAATGGGAAGTCTTTCTCATTTCCCTCCCAATTCCAATGCCTTTGCTCTGTTAATTATTTCCTATTTATTCTATATATTGCTTGCTTTGTGTATATTTCTTTGCTTATTGTCTCCCCCTTGGATTGTAAGCTCCTTTAGGGCAGGGATTGTCTTTTGCCTCTTTTTGTATCTGCAGCACTTAGAACAGAGCCTGGCACATAGTAGGTGCTTAATAAGTATTGATTGATTGATTGACTGATCCACTTGAAGGATGCCAAGGAAGCCAGGAGGCAGAGATGGCAGCTTGAAGTGACAGCTACTTCTGTAAATAAATGGGGACAAATAGAGTCAGATCAGAATGGCCTTTGTAAATTCACATAAGACATATAGATAGACAAGGTAGAGGATAGGGAAAAAGACAGATAGACAAGACCTATGCGTGCTTGAGTTTCCTTATATATGCTATAGGAAGGAGTGGGAAGCAGGAATCCTGAGAAGTAAATTCTTTTCCCATGCCTACAATTGCCTCTACTAACCCTTCCAGGGTTATTGGGAAATTATTAGAGTACTTCTATAGAACCAAAGTGGGAAGAAGAGGTTTTCTTAGAGAGGCCTGGTCTCTGATTCTGAAGATTTCTGAAGAATTCTGAAGATTCTGACTTTGAAGCACGGGTCCTAGAATATTCACCACCATACCTGGTGAAGTATAGTTTGGGGGAGGAGAGAGGCCAGGAATTCCACTAAAAGTGATTTTTCAAGACCATCCACTAAAGTCTCACACCTTTTGGCAGCATAAATATGACCCTGGGATCTTGATGGCTATGCCTTCCAGTGGAGCAAAGGCTCTGGCAGATTCTCCCAAGCTTGAAGAGCTTGAGGTGCTAGCACTGATGGCAGACTATGTGTCCATCATCTTAGTACTGACCTGACTAAGTTAAAAGTTTCATTGCCACCAGAGAGAGGATGGTGGGCCACCAGATAGAGGATACTTTTGACTATAGCCACTTAACACATGGTAGAGTGATTATAAATCATACTAGCTGGGAGGGGCTTAGCTCAGCATCCTGTCTAAACTGAGAGCCAGGCATTAAGCAGAACCAGAAAGAGAGACGAAGTTAGTGACCTTTCTTAGACCTTTGACTATGTATCAATCATACGGCCACAAGTGAGATCATCTGGGATGCAACAGCCCCATAATTCTTAACAAATGTCTGCTCACAGCCACCAAGACCTAGAGAAGTCCTGTGGCCTCAAAAGCTCTCTGTAAATGGCCAGTGAAGGTATGCTTCTATCTCTCCTGGCTCAGCGCACTGTCCTTCCTGAAATACTATGTGACTCTCATTATTGGACAAAGGATCTACAACAGAGACACTTGTCCATTGGTAGTTTTGGAACAGCTTCCTCTGGCCAATCCAATCCTCTGACCAGTTTTTCTTTGTGTTCTTCCATTGTCTTTCCAAAGACAGTGAGGTCATTCAAAAATCACCACACTTCCAGACAGTTCGTGTCTCTAACGTATCTTTTCCAAAAACTATTTGAAGAGTGGCAAGTGGGCACTCCTGAGTGTATACAGGCAAACAGGCAGAATCCAGGTGGGCAGATAAAAGCTAAATTGTTCTCCTCTGCCTTAAAATTCTGATAGTGTGCCCTCTATCAATTCATTATTGAAAATCATCGAATGCCTGGTGGACAGCCTAAGGCATGTTCAATCCCTGGCATATTATAACTGTCCACTTAAGTTTTCTTGTTCAAAGTCCAATTGTCTACAGGGAATGGGGAGGAAAACAAGAATAAAGTGCCCACTATGTGCCAGGCACTGTGCTACGTGATTTATAAATATTCTCTCCTGTGAACCTCATAACAATTCAGGAAGGTAGATGCTATTATTGTCCTCTTTTTATAGGTGAGAAAATGGAGGCAGATGGCAGTTAAGTGACTTGCCCAGGGTCTCATAGTTTTTACCTGAGGCCAGAACCTAACTCAGATCTTCCTGACTTCAGGCACAGAACTCTATTTACCTTGTCACCTAGCTGCCTATTCATATTTTATTTGGTGATTCTTCCACCACACCATGATGATAGGTAGATGTTGCTGGATGCTGTGTGGATATCAATTACCAGCAGATCTTTCAGATGGTTTCTGAGATCTTCCATCACTGATAGGGGAATCTGCTGAGATTGCTGAGATCATGAGGTAGATTTTGTGGGTTGCTTCTTGGGCACATTCCACATCCCATGTCCCATGAGAAGAACTTGTCTTCCTTCCACACTTCTCCCTCAGTTGATTCTTCCACCCTTCATAAAGGTACCAGTGAATAACCAAAGTCAGTTTTCTGTGATCTACCTCTGAGCTGGAGAAAGAAGTTAGTCTTGTGAGGTCCTCTGGCATGACTTATTTTCAGTGATCTTTTCAGTTCTTACATAGGATATATAGATGTTCAAGTTTCGCTGTGCAGGTATCAGGTCCTAGATTTCTTCTTCCGGTATTCAGCTAATGCCTAAAATAGATGGGAAATGGCCCCAGTCAATGCTGGTACACCAGAGATAGATGTTCGCTGCATCTGGACCTCTCAAAGCCAAAGCATCCACATTCCTGTTGACAAGAACTTCCAGAAGAATCTCGAGATTCATGCTGATATAACCCAAATATAGATGATTCTTACCACCTATAGAGCCCTGAACTGTTCATAGGCTTTAAAGTTTTTTCCTGAGTGTCTCTTGTAGAACAACTGGAATACAATAGATCTTTGAGACCTACTGTCCAGCACAATAGGATGCTTATTTATTTCTGCATGAAGACCTGTGAGTCTTGCGGAATAGACCCAGGAACTACTGGTGATAGTGTCAGGCTTCTCCTTATCTTCAAGGTCTTAATAATCTCCGTCCTTGGCTCAGTTCTCATTTCTCAAAGCAAGTCTAGTGGATATCAGCTTCTGCTAAACCAGATCTCCATTATCTTCTCCAATGCAATCCAGCATGCACTTGTCCATCCAGACCCCAGCCAGGGTAGAAAATAGCTCCACCCCTTTCCTGGTTCTTAGCTGGTGGCATCCTTACATGACTGTTATGACCTCTTATCTTCTTCTCTGCTCCTCCTCCAGGTAGAAGGATCTTGTATTACTTTACTGTGTAGTGCACTGTGAGCAAATCAATTTATAAACCCTGAAGTGCTGTATAAAATATAGATTGTGATTTTCACTATATTTTAATGCCAGAAAATTCTACTTTCTATGGCAGAAATGCTGGACTTAGCATTAGGAGAAACCTGGGCTCCTATCCTGTATCTTGATGGTGACTAGTTGTGTGACCATGGACAAATCATTTAACCTCTCTTCAGCCTCAGTTTCCTCATCTGTAAAATGGAGATAATAGTACCTATATTACTTTCTGTTCAGAGTTGTAATGATCAATTGAGATAATTATGTAATGGATTTTGGAAAACTGAAAGCACTGTTATGAATATAGTAATAATATTTATAATTAGTAGTAAGTCAAGTTGTAGATGTTATAGTAAAAGCTCAAAATCTCTTATAGGTAATAATAATAAAAATGATAACTGTTCACATTGATATGGAATTTTAAGTTTTATAAAGTGCTTTTTTTTGGAGCGGGGAAGGCAAGGCAATTGGGTTAAATGACTTGCCCAAGGTCACATAGCTAGTAAGTGTCAAGGGTCTAAATCTGGATTCAAACTCAGGTCCTCCTGATTCCAGGGCCAGTGCTCTATTCACTGCTCCACTAACTGCCCCAAAATGCTTTTCTTACAACACCCATACGTGATAGGTTGGGCAAGTATTATTATTTCTATTCTTACATATGAGGCTCAGAGGAGCATAGATCACCAAGTTATAGCCAGAACACTAGTCCAGAAGCTTCTGGGTCCTAAGACCAGTGTTCTTTCCACTCAACCCTATTACATAGGAAACACAATTTTCAAACATATGGCAATATATTTTCAAGCTTGTCCTTGGGCACACAAATGCCTCATCCCAGCACATCAGTGATGGGTTCTTTTTGTGTGGTTATGATAATCCAAGGTCTCATCCACTGATCTAAGGATCATGTTAGGCAACAAAGCAAGGCAACGACCATTTATTATGTGGTTACAATGTGCCAGGCACTGCGCTCAACTCTGGATTTGCAAATACAACCAAAAAAGAGACAGTTCCCTGCCTTTGGGGAACTCATATGCTAAAGGCGGCTAAGTGTCTTAAGGCGTAGAGTGATGGACTTGGCATTAAGAGGACATGAATTCAAAACCTGCCTTACTTAACCATAGGATGGTAGGAAAGTCACTTTACATTTGTTAGCCTCAGTTTCCTCATCTGTGAAATGAGGAAATTGAAACTCTCTGTCCAGCACCATCTATATATCTTTATCTTCATAGTCATTTCTGCGTGAGGGTTTAAGCGCCTACTACTAATAGTAACTATTTCAAAGGGCTGTTGTGAGGACCAAATGAAATAACATATGTAAGGCTCTTCACAAGCCTTAAACAATCTATATCTCCATCTCCATCTATATATATTTTATACCTATCTATATCTACATTGATATCTATCTCATGTATCTACCTGTATCTATATCTACATCTGTATCTATACTATATCTCATATCTATATCTATATCTCCATTCCCATCTATGTCTATTTCATGTCATCTATCAGTATCTATATATCTATTTCATATCTCTTTTATCATCTATTGGTATCTATATCTCCATCTATATATGTATGTATTTCATATCTATATCCATCTCATGTCATCTAGCAGTGTCTGTATATCTATTTCGTACCTATATCTATCTTACATCATTGATAAGTATCTGTATATCTATTTCATATCTATATCTTATAACATTGACCAGTATCTATATCTCCATCTATATATTTCATACCTATATCTATCTTACACCATCGATCAGTATCTATATCTCCATCTATATATATTTCATATCTATCTATATCTCTCTTATGTCATCCATCAGTATCTATATATCTATTTCATATCTATATCTATCTTACATTATTGATCAGTATCTATATCTCCATCTATATATATATTTCATACCTATATCTATCTTACATCATCGATCAGTATCTATATCTCCATCTATATATGTATTTCATATCTATATCTCTCTTATATCATCCATCAGTATCTATATATCTATTTCATATCCATCTTCTATTATCTATCAGTATCTAGATCTCCACCTCTATATCTGTTTCATATCAGTCTATACCTCTCTCCATTTCTTACCTCTACTTAGCTAGCCAGTACTAGAGAAAGACAATACACAAACGAAGCTGAAACGGGGGAGAGGGAGATGAAGGCCCCTAATGCTGGGGCATGTTTTTAAAGCCCAGAAAGCCAGGAATTGAGTTAGGAGTGCCCACAAAGTGGAGGCAACAAGTCAGGAGTGTGCTGGTAAATTTTTAACAATCTTTATTCTAGGAAGAGAAATGTAGCCACAACACATTTTTAAGTTTAATCTGCATTATTAAAATTTTCTCCATCATTTTCTTAAATCTAGACAATCAACAAAACAATAAATCAAGGCCTGAAGTGTAGATGCTCACACTGAAGATTTAACAATCAGTGTGAACTGGCATACCACTGCCTCAGAGGCAACTCATGAACAGGAAAAAGGGGCTAGCCTGGCAGAAGACTAATCCAAAAGATGGTTGGCTATTCCAGGGTAAGGAGGACTCCAGCACTGAAGAAATTTCCAAGATGAGAGGGTAATAGAGTCGTGGTTTGGAAATCCAGAATATTAGGAGCAGAGCAAGGAGGGGGAAGATTAGATACGAAAATGGTTTTAAAATGTTGAGTTTGATAGAATTTTCACACAAGCACAAGATGTTAACGATCATCTAGTTCAACAACCCCTTTGGTTTTCACAGATGAGGAAAATGAAGCCCATAGGTAGAAGTAATTTGTATAAGGTCACATGACTAATCAATGACACCTCTGAGGTCTCTTGACTCTAAGTCCAATGCTTTTTCCATCATACCAGGTTGCCTCCCATAGGTAACAAAATGAAAAATGGAAGAAAAATGGATGTTTTTCCTACCACACATGGCAAAAATCATAAAAGTCATGCAAACCTAGCCTCCCTACATCCTGCTCTTTTCCTTGACCAAAAAATGCTATGTAAACCATACACGATGAACTAGAATATTACACTTCAACCTGATTGATGAAAGCTGAGTTGAATGGACATTAAATATGCCTAATAAATATAGTCTGGACTCTGTCTCCAAACAGTGATGCTTTATAACACACCAACGGTGCCTGTCTTCTAGCCAAGTTTGAAAGTTTAGAACAGTCATCATCAAAATGCCCTCATGTCAGAATCCCATAACTACAGACTGCCAGGCTCTAACCTGGGACTTCTGCCCTGGGTGCTCCTTTAAAATAAATAGGGAAAGGCAGAGAAACTGTTCTCAGCCGTGCATCTGTCACTGACTTTTTGACACGAGATAATATTTCTCAAATCTTTCAGTATTTTTTGTGCCCAAGACCTCAGGTAGCTCATAGGCCAGCAAGGTATGAAAGACTTTCCTAAGGAAACAACCATTCAGAGAGAAGTATAAATTCAGTCAGACAAGGGAGAACTGCCCAGGAATATCACACCCCATTATTGCTGTCTTACTTTGCCAAAGAGAGGCCACACCTGGTTCCATTTATTTCCATCCTGTTACCACAATCATAAGGGTAACCAGGTGGTTCAGTGGATAAGAGCTCTAGGCCTAGAGTCAGGCAAGACCTGAGTTCAAATCTAGCCTCTGACACTTACTAGTTGTGTGATCGTAGGCAAATCACTTAACCCTGTTTGCCTCAGTTTCTTTGTCTGTAAAATGAGCTGGAGAAGGAAATGGCAAACCGCTCCAGTATTTCTGCCAAGAAAACCCCAAATGGAGCTGGGAGTCAGGGGCAACAGGAAAGAGTATGAGGCTTCTGTCCTTTCTATGGGAGTTCTTAACCTAGAGTACATGAATTTTTAAATTTTTATTACATTATAGTTTGTACATATTATATACAATTATATTTATATAGCTATTTCTTAATATATTTTATTTCCTTTGTTACCTATATATTTAATTTGATATATTTTAAAACATTAATTATTTTGAAAAGGGGTCCATAGGTTTCACCAGAATGCCAGAGTAGTCCATGACTCACAAAAGGCTAAGATCCTCTGTTCTTTAGGGCTAATCCTCAAGGACAAGTTCCAATAGATCTCAGCATTGTGGAAAGAGCCCTCGGTGGGGATGGAACTAGAAATCTTGGGTTTAAGCCTACCTCTTCCACTTATTGGCCATGTGACCCTAGGCGTGTCCTTCCATTTCTGTCTCAGTTTCCTCATCTATAAAATGAAGGATATTATAAATGACCTCTTGGGGTTATTGTGAAGAAAGAAACTGGTAAATCTTAAAGGGCCATATACGTATGGGTCATTATTATTCTACTCTTCCAGTAAACTGGTGGAATATTTGCATCTCTCCCCAGTCAAATTAAACTTACTTTGTAGATTGAAAAAATACAGTTCTCTCTCTCTCTCTCTCTCTCTCTCTCTCTCTCTCTCTCTCTCTCTTTCTCTCTCTCTCACTCCCTCTCTGTATCCCTCTGTCTCTCTCTTCTCTCTTTCTCTTCTCTCTCCACCTCTCTGTATCTCTCTGTCTCTGTTTTTCTCTTTCTTTCTCTGTCCCTCTCTGTTTCCCTCTCTGTGTGTGTCTCTGTCTCTCATTAAGGAATGCCTCAAATTTATTGTCTTACACATTCACTGAAGCAAAAAATCCAGAGCCCAGGACTGGATGCCATTGTCTCAACTCCCTTTACACCTGGCTAGTCCCATGTTACACATCCCTGGTTTATATTCCTGACCTGCCACAAAATCCAATAGGTCTCTCAACAGGGGGGACCTGCTCTCTTAGGATATACTTGGTTGAGGCCCAACAGGATATGCTTTTCATTTTTATCCTTGTAAGCCCTCACATTACCCTATTCCTTCCCTACTCCAATCTGCCGCCCCTAGAAGAACCAGGAACAATGGAAATAAGGCCGATTTTACAGTCAGAGACTCTGAGTTCAAATCCCAGCCTTGTGCAACCTAGGGCAAGTCACTGAACTCTCATTGGCTTCAGTTTCCTAACCTATAAAATGAGGTTGGACTAAATGGCCTCCAGAGCTCTAAATCTATGTTCCTGTGACCCCTGCATGCAGTGGTTGCTTAATAAATGCTTGTTGACCCAAATCAAGTGAGTTTGAAGCTCGATGTTTGTCCCTGTCTGTTGCATAGATGACAGCCTTTGGTCATCTCTTGAAGCTTGCTCTGGCTCTGAGATGACCAGTCTTCCTCAAGATCCCGGGTGTCTGGGAATGTTCAGATGTTGTGTTCTGCTGCTCTGGTTTCCATCACTGCCACCAGGAAATGATTGGAAGCAGCTGGCCCCCAGGCTGCTGGCTGAATTCCACCCTTGGCTTCCTTCAACAGCTGCTCTCTGCTCTGCTGTGTCACTCTGTGAGAGAACAGCCTACCTGCTTCCCACAGCTGTGCCATCCAAACCCCTCACAAAAAGAGCTCTCTCCTCTTCACAAAGAAGGCGAGTGACAGATTTGGTGGAGTTGTTTCATTATTGAGGCTGTTTAGCCAGTGCAGAATGTAGCAGGCTGTCTAAGAATGAAGCTATTAGTATTATATAGTTATTATATATATATATATTAGTATTATATGATAATTGTATTAGCCTTATTTGTCAGACAAAAGGGTCAGTCAAGATGATGTGCAAAGCCCTTTTAGGCTCTAAGTTTCTGGGGATCTGTAATTCTGTCAGGACAGCTAGGTGATACAGTGGATAGAGTGCTGGGCCTAGAGTCAGGAAGACTCATCTTCATGAGTTCAAATCCAGCCTCAGATACTTACTAGCTGTGGGACCCTGGGCAAGTAACTTTACCCTGTTTGCCTCAGTTTCCTCATCTATAAAATGAGCTGGAGAAGGAAATGGCAAACCACTCCAGTATCCTTGTCAAGAAAACCCCAAATGGCATCACAAAGAGTCAGACACAAGTGAAATGACTGAGCAACAGTGATCTTATCCTTCTCACTGTATTCCAGGATAGGAGGAGGATAGAAAAGAACTCAGTCTTGGCAGTAAATGTCCAAGAGACAAGGGAAAGCATCATGAGAGGCAGAAGAAGTGGGTTTGAATCCTGGCTTTGCCTCTTGCCATCTATGTGACCTTGGGCAGTCACTACACCTCTGGGCCTCACTCTCCTCATCTATGAAATCAGAATGCTAGACTCAATGATGTCTAAAAACCCTTTCATCTCTACGTGTTCCACAGGTGGCTCTAGCTATTTGTTTCCACATACGCCCAGCACCATGCTGGCCCCACAAGGCAGTGTGGTACGGCAGAAACAGTACTGAGCCGGCAGTCAGGAGAACGGGGGTCCGAATCCCAACTTTGCTCCGTTCCCAGCTGGGCGACTCTGGGCAAGCCCCTCAACTTCCTCAGCCTGCTTCCTCATTTGTGTGGCTATGGATGATAATAAGCACCTACCACCAACCTTATAGGTTTATTGTAAGGGATTTGTTCATGGAAATGAGTTGTTATTAGACTTATTATTTTATGCATGAGTATATAATTTGAGAGGCACCATGGAGTTCTGCCTGTCAAAGTGTATTTTTTGCCCTCCTGCTTGCTGCAGACATATGGTGCTTGGGAAGGGAGGGGCAATCTTCTCCATTAACACATTAGTGGAGATTATTTTATCATACTAACTAGATATCATAATTGTATGACCTTGGATGGCAATAATAATACTAATAACTCACATTCATGGAATTCTATTGAGCCTAAATGAATATCTTTGTTAATTTCTACTCATTGTTCAGAATTTTGCCACCAAGCCCAACTGAATAAATCTAAATCTTTCTTCTGAACAATAGTCCTTCAGATCATGAATTCTAACCTCCTCTCAAGTCTTCTTTTCTCCAGGTTAACTATCCCGGCCTTCATGTGACATATATCCAAAGCCCTTCTCCCAGGAGTATGCTGGTAAATGTTTAACAACCAGCTCTCCAAAAAAAGTACACAGGACACACATTTAAGTTTAATTTGCATTCTTAATATTTTCTATGTCATTTTTGAAAGTCCAGACAGTCAACAAAGCAATAAATCAAGTCCTGATTTGCAGCATTTGCCAATTTCTGAAGTGTAACTACTCACACTGAAATTTTAACAATCAGCTCTCAAGAACCAGATCCAGAGCAACTCTGTTACCAACCTGTAGCTAGCCAAAGATGTCATTCATAGAATTTAAGATTCATAACTGACCACAATACTCTGATGTGGTCAGACCAGGGCATCTCAGGATGCTATAACTCATATAATATAACTGGGTATTATCTATTACCTTTCTTGGTGACCAATAACATAAGTCAATCATACTGTCAACAATTGAACATATAATACATGAAACACTACTCCTCCCCCAATTGTTTTATTGTTCAGCTATACCTTCTTCACTTGTATTCATGGAGGTGGTTTTTAAAACTCTTACTCAAAAATTTTGCAGTTATTGATTCCAACAGCAGATAGCACAGATCCCTGGGGGACTCTCATAGGCATCGTCTCTTACAGGTACAGGGAAACTTTAAGACTATTCTTTGAGTCCATGCATTCAGCCTGTTTCAAATCCTGAACTATCCTGAACCAGTACTATCATCTGGCCCACATCTCTCCATCCTGTCCATAAGGAGAACAGGAAAGATTTGGCGAAATTCTTTGCTAAACTCAAGGCACCTCTCTCTTCCCCCCTCCCCCCTCTCTCTTTACCCCCCTGCCCATATATACATGAATACATACATACATATATATATATGTGTACTATACATGTGCAGTATGAACGTATATATTTTTGTTAGGGTTATCAAAGTGGTGGATGAGGGGAATCATAGATGGTTAGCTAGGTAGAGAAATAGATGGATAAAAGGATAGATAGATAGATAGATAGATAGATAGATAGATAGATAATAGAGCATTTATTAAGTGTTTGCTATGTGCCAGGGACTGTGATAAATGCTGAGGATACAAATATAAGCAAGCAAGATCATCCTTGCCCTCAAAAAACTTGATTGTTGTTGTTTAGTGATTTTTCAGTCATGTCTGACTCTTCATGACCCCATTTAGGATTTTCTTGCCAAAGATAACGGAGTCATTTGCCATTTCCTTCTCCAGCTCATTTTACAGATGAGGAACTGAGGCAAACTGGGTAAAGTGACTTGCCCAGGGTCACACAGCTAATAAGTGGCTGAGTCAGATTTGAATTCAGGATGATGAGTCTTTCTGACAATAAGCTTAGCTCTATCCGTTACATCACCTAGCTCAAAAAACTTACATTCTAATTAAGCAAGACAACATAAAAAGGAGATCTTGAAAAGGGGGCAGTAGCCTCTAGTGACATAATTTGATGGCATAATTAACCAGAGGTGAGGGAGAAGCCTGGTTCTGGGCAAGATATGAACTTTTGTTCAACATTAGTTCTGGGGTAGAGTCTAAGAATATTTTTGTGTTTACTCTTTGTATTTATTTGTGTTTGTTTTGTATTTATTTTGTATGGACTTCTATATATGTCCTTGTCGCGTCCACCTGACTCTCTCTCCTCCTTAGAATGTGAGGTCTTTGCCAAGAGAGATTATTTTATACTATGTATTTGTATGCCCAGCACTTAGCAACCAGCCCTGACACATTGTAGGGGAGGACTGCTGATTTACTGATGGCCTCTGAGGTCCCCTGGAGCTCTTTATCTATAATCTTATCATTCTGTGACCAAATCTGGCTTTTACTTCTCTAAATCTTGACTTGGACCCCACCCTTCTTTTCTCAGATGGGTATATGAAAAAGCCTGAGCCTAAAAGGGCCAGGGTCTCGTATTGCATCCTGGGTCATCTCCAGTCATCCTGTTGAATATCAGGCCACTGGCCTCAGATGGCTCTGGAGGAGAAAGTGAGGCTGGTGACCTTGCACAGCCCTCCTTCACTCAAATCAAAGTCAACTTCAAGTCATGTCATCATTTCCCTGATGTCACGGTCCTCTTTGAAAACTAAGGACAAACACAATATGTCAGCACTTAGCACAGGGTTTGGTATGTAGCAAGTGATTACTAAAGGCCTTTCTACTCATTTATTTGCTCAGTACTGACAATTGCCCCAACCACACCAGCAGGTGTGGGCTGCCCCAACAGCAAGGGATATAGTGGTCAGCTCCCCAAACTGGTATCTGCATGTGCATCGCTCAGCCAGTTAGGTGTTCACAAGCTCCTATAGGTTAGCTACATATGTGCAATGAGAGAAAGACAGAGACAGAGAGGCAGAGGGACCAACATCTACATATATAAACACATAAGTCTTCTATATGTGTATTTTGTGTGTCTCTGTGTTTTTGTGTCTTTATAACTTGATCAATCTATCTTGATAGAATTATCAGACTGATAAATCTATTACTGGCTAGAAGGGAGGTCAGAAGAATCAGAGATATAGAGTCAGAGAGATCATTAGGCAAACTGTAAATGTGCAGTCCTTTGCTGAACTATACACACACATCTCTTCTTCTTTCTCCCTTCCTTCCTTCCTTCCTTCCTTCCTTCCTTCCTTCCTTCCTTCCTTCCTTCCTTCCTTCCTTCCTTCCTTCCTTCCTCTTTCTTTCTTTCTTTCTTTCTTTCTTTCTTTCTTTCTTTCTTTCTTTCTTTCTTTCTTCCTATGTATGTATGTATGTATGTATGTATGTATGTATGTATGTATCTATCTATCTATCTATCTATCTATCTATCTATCTATCTATCTATCTATCTATCTATCTATCTATCTGTCTGTCTTTCTGTCCATCCACCCATCCATCCATCTATCTATCTATCTATCTATCTATCTATCTATCTATCTATCTATCTATCTATCTATCTATCTATCTATCTCTGTATCTATCTATCTATCTACTTACCTACCTTTCTGTAAACATTTAAGTGAAACCAACTAACACAATAGTCTAACCTGATATTATATACATTTGTCTGCATTTGTAGTACCCTACCTCTCTAAGGAAGGAGGAATGTATGTGTATGCACATGTATGCATATAATAATATATATACACATATATTTTAAAATTGTATATATTATATATAAATTTTGTACTTACTCATATATGTAGGTTACCTAAAATTTAGCCAATAATTTCACATATGTGATATACTTAGGTGCTACTAGGCGGCACAGTAAATAGAGCACCAGGCCCAGAGACAGGGAAACTCATTATTAGCTGTGTGACCCTGGGCAAGTCACTTAACTCTATTCGTCTCAGTTTCCTTACCTGCAAAATAAGCTGGAGAAGGAAATGGCAAATCACTTTAGTATCTTTGCAAAAGAAAACCCCAAATGGGGTCATGAGGAGTCAGACACAACCGAAAAATGACTGAACAATAACAGTTTACCTAGAGAAAACATGAGTGTGTATGTATATGTATACACACATACATACATACGCACACACGCACACACACATATAATATGACCATACATATACCAACATGTATGTGACTCCTCTGACTCATCAATCTTACCAGACTCTGTCAAAGAAGAAAATAAGGTTTATCTGACATGACATGACCTGTTCTTGATGAAATCCAACCAAATCTCGGGATTCCCTGCATTCATTCCTAGATTTCACCATCAATCTCCTTCACATTACATTCTAGAATTTTGTGTAAACTCAATTTCATGCCAGCACATAACTGACTGGTAGGAATCATTTACTTTCCTTACAACTACCCAACAGGCCGGTACTACAGGCATTATCATGGCCATTTTACAGGTTGGGCCACTGGGGCTCAGAAGGTTAAATGCCCTGCCCATGGTCATGAAGCATTCATACCCTAGGTCTCCTCTGATCTATTTCCTGATCCCAGGTGCAGCCTTCTTTCCACAAGACAATGCCATCTCTCCCACCAAGCACCCTGCCTTTCAAAACTAGCCTTACTGTGGACTTCTCATACAGACTGGAAAAGCAGTTTGTAACAGCCCTGAACGATCAGCATTTATGAAGGATTCCTCCTGCTGTTTGGGCTCTGCAGACCGTGCCTCAACATCAGCACCAGGCTCACCATCCCAGAATTCCTAAGGCAGCCCCTTGGGCCCACACCCCAATCTGTCCTGGAGAAATGAGCATCAATCAGCACATTATTGGTACAGGGCGGGGGGCTGGAGGAGAGAGGCTGTCATCATACACTTCACTGCTGCTAGGTCTGGCTGACTAAGCCAGCTGGAAATGATCCAGGCAGTTGGCTTCTAGTCTCGTCCCAGCAGACATACAGCATCACAAAAGGTCTGGTCAAGGAATGATGGCGCTATGGAAATATGGGTCCTGCAAGCTGTTCTTTTGTCAAGCTCCAGAATACTGAAAAGCCTATCAAAAGCTCATTCATCCAGGGCCCCAGAGCTTCAGCAGCTGCTAATGCCAATAAAAGGAAACTCAAGACTATGAAATGATTCTTCACACAGGTCACAGGAGAGCCACCGCCTGTTTTCAGATCCCTTTACCCCTCCCCACTTTCTCCAAGGAAGGAGGAATAAGAGTCCGGGGAAGAAAGAGGTCTCTTTACCTGCTCTAGACCCATACAGAAAGTAAGAGAGGGATTGGGAACGGAAGGAGAGAAGGGAAAGTATGCAGGAAAAGTAACAAGGAAAGGGAGGGGAAGGAAGGGAGTGTGAGAGAAGTGACAGAGAAGGAAGAAAAGGAGGAAAAGAGGGAGAAGGAAAGGAGAGAGGAAGGGAAGAAGGAAAGATGGAAGGAAGGAAGGAAGGAAGGAAGGAAGGAAGGAAGGCAGGTAGGGAGGGAGGGTGGGAGAAGGGAGGAAGAGAGGGAGAAAGAAGAGACAGGGAAAGGAAGAAAAGGAGAGAAAGAGGGAGAAGGAAAGGAGGGAGGAAGGAAAGGAGAGAGGAATGAAGGAAGAGAGGGAGGGAGAAGTGATAAAGAAGGAAGAAAAGGAGGGAGAGAGGAAAAGAGGGAGAAGGAAAGGAGGAGGGAGGAATAAGGAAAGGAAAGGAAGGAGGAATAAAAAGGGAGGAAAGTAAGGAAGGGAGAGAGGGAGGGAGGGAGGAAGAAAGGGAAGGAGAAGGAAGGGAGGGAGGGAGGAAAGAAAAAGGGAGTGAAGGAAGGGAGGGAATAGAGGAAAGAAGTAAGGAATGAAGGAAGGGAATAAATGAAGAAAAGAAGTAGAAGGAGAAAGAAGGACAAACTCCCTCAATCTCTTTTCATAAATTTTCTCAGTCTCTTCTTCCTGCTTTCCAATTAACTTTTTCCTTCCCTTTTATTAAAAAAAAGAGTTTTATTGTTGCCTTTTGTTTTTACACTGACACATTTCTCTTCTCATCTGGTCTTGAATCCCTGCCTTGAAACAAAGAAATGCATTTAAACAAAACCAAGTGACAGAATGACCTCACCTGATACTGTATACCTCCATTTGTATTCTTGGTCCCTCTCCTCTCTGTTGAGGTGAAAAGGAGTGTTTCATTGTCAGCTTTTTGAGACCAAAATTAAGTATTACAATCAAATGGAGTTCAGTTGCCTTTCAATGCTAATTTTGTTGTATGCTGTAGGAACTGTGCTCTTGGTTCTGCTTACTTCCTTCTTCATCAGTTTATCTAAGTCTTCCCACATTTTCCAGAATGTGTCCTGCTTATACTTACTCATGAAGTAATAAAACTCTATTACATTCATATATTCCACCTCACTCAACTAATCTCCACCTTATGGGCAACTACTCCATGGTTTTGTTTTGTTTTGCTTTGCTCTTGATACTATAAAACATGCTACTAAATATTTCATAGTATAATTTCCAAGCATCAAAGACCTAGAGAGCTGGAATGGACCTTAGAGGTCAGCTAGGCTGCTCCCTCATTTTACAGATGAGGATCGAGAAGCCCATGAAGGTTGAGTGACTTGCTCAAGGTTATATAGGTGATAAGCATCAGAGCCAGGATTTGAACCCAGGCCTTCCAAGTCTAGACTTAGTGTTATTTCCATTGTCTCCTGTTGCTTCTCAAGGCACTTTAGAGACTTTCCCTCATGGTGAAGGTGAATCAGAGAAGGGGCATGATCCATCTAATTAAGGAGTTTTTAAGGGGCAAGAGTCATATCCTAAATTGATAGCAAATTTGTTGATGAATAGGATGGGCCCAGCTCTCCTTGTACAAACAGCAGCCTTCTTTTCCAACAGGAGCCTGGGAAGCAAGGCTGGAGGCACCAGAGGAGCTCAGGAAAGTTAGTTCATGATGGCCGCACGTGTTCCCAGTTGATCTCCTGGGCCTCAAGGCTATAAATAACTAGGAAACATATCTGCAGGCATTTGCACCCATCTTTCCAAATATTGCCATTCAGTTACAAATGAGCTGAGTTGTGACACGATCCAGGTTCATGTGAAAAACACCTGGTGACTATGACTTTGCTTAATTCTGAACAGGCTAGAGCCCCCAGGCCTCTGCAAATTGCCTGGTGAGTAGAGGAACATTCAAATAGAAAAATATAGAAAGACACCATTTGAGAGCCACAGATACCTCAGTTCTGGAGCATCTTTTAGTGACAGCTTCATTCCATGAAGCTGCCCAATGAACCTGTGACCACTGCCTGGGTGGGCAGAGAGTTAGTGGCTGTTGTATGTGCATGTTAAAATGCTCAGAGATTACCAGGATGTATCACACTAAATGCTCTAGAATTCCACCAAAAGTACTTCACTGAGCTTCCTCAAAGTCACAGTATACAAGTTGTACTTAGTTATACAAGAAGGCCACTGCTTGTGAAGTTAATCAATCAATAAACATTTGTTAAGTGCCTACTATGTGCCAGGCATTGTACTAAATGTTGGGTATACAAAAAGAGCCAAAAGACAGTCCTGGTCCTTAGGGGGAGACAACAAGCAAACATATATATACACAGACAAGCTATATGCAGGATAAATAGGAAATAATTAAGAGAGGGAGGGCCCTAAAGTTATGAGGGATTGGAAAAGGGCTCCTGTAAAAGATGAGATTTTATTTGGGACTTAAAAGAAGTTTTTGTTTGTAGCAATTCATGGTGACACGAAACTGGACTTTTTCCACATTCACCCATAAACCCAGGTATAGAGAATCCTGGGAAGGGCCATCAAACAAAATAAGGCCCTCCCCCAAAAAGACGGGAAGTGATTGAATGGTTTGTAAGATCCCTCCCAGTTCTAATATTGCAGAATATAGGAGTGGGAAGGAACCCCAGAGACCAGCTAGTCCACCTCACATCTGTTAATGTATCTCTGAATATAGTATCTCCAAGTGGTCGTCCAGCCTTGGCTTATTGACTTCCAATGAAGGAAAACTCACTACTTTTGAAGGAAGCATGTTCCAGTACTGTGAATTTTTTTCGAGGCAATTGGGGTTAAGTGACTTGTCTTGTGTCACACAGCTAGTAAGTGTCTGAGGCTGGATTTGAATTCAGGTCCTCCTGACTTCATGACTGGTGCTCTATCCACTGTGCCACCTAATTGCTCCAGATTTGTTTGTTTGTTCAGGTGGCTTATTTGCTTTTGTACCATTCACACTCCAAAGGTATCTCAAGGGCCAGATTTTGTTTGGTAGATTATGTAGCATTGGTATTGATAGGTATCAATAGGTGTTGATAATCACAGACTGTTTCCAGGTTGAAAAATATTGATCATAGGTTATTTCATTTGAGCCTCACACTAACCCTTGAGGCAGATGCTAATATTTCTTCCTTTCTACAGTTGAGAGAAGTTAAGTAACTTGTACAGGGCCACGTAGCTACTAAATTTCTGAAACAGGATTTGAACGCAGATCTTTCTGATTCCAAGTTTAGGGCTCTATCTACTATGCCAGAAAGTTTTTCCTGACATAGAATCTAAATCTATCTATCTATCTATCTATCTATCTATCTATCTATCTATCTATCTGTCTGTCTGTCTGTCTGTCTGTCTGTCTGTCTGTCTGTCTGTCTGTCTGTCTGTCTGTTTGTCTATCCATCCATCCATCTATCCATGCATCCATCCATTTATTTGTCTGTCTGTCTATCTATCTATCTATCTATCTATCTATCTATCTATCTATCTATCTATCTATCTATCTATTTCTCTGTGTGTCTATCTGTGACTATCTATGACTATAGAGTCTAAATCTATATATAATTATATATAAAATCTATATGTAACTCCATATAACTTCCATCTATTGCTACTAGTCTGCCCTCTGGGTACAAATGTGTCAGAGGCTAATAGTACAATTAGAATTATGAAACCTTAAATTTTCATTTGCCTGATAACTGAAGTATCAAGGACCAAGGGAACCATGTCAGGGAGCTTGTGTCTCCTTGTGGCCAATTTCAACATGGCGATGAAAAGTCTCTGCTAGGAAGGTGTCATAAAAGCATATGAGCTGTAAGGCATGGCAGAGGCTGTCTAATCAAACCCCTTCTTATAAATGAGGAACCTGAAGTCCAATAAGTGACTTGCCCAAGGTCTCATAGGTAGCAAGTGACAAAGACATTCAGAAAGTTTGCTATTGTGTCTGGGAAGCTCATATGGGAGACACACTGGCTGGGTTTATACCACATAATCATTAACTTGTGGGTCTCTATAATCACTTCATCTCAGTTCTCTAGAGACTCAAAAAGAGTTAGAATTAGTCGTTCACACATTAGCAAGTGTGAATAAAGATAATATCATCTGTGAGCAACACCCAAATAACGTCAGTTGCAATTTGTTGATGAAGGTGTGGTGACAATGCTTATCCAGAGAGTGGCCAAGTAGTTTTCATTTATAACTATAATGAGGAACAATTTCACTTAAATGAAAACCAGTATTTCAGAGCATCATAGATTTAAAGCCAGAAAGGACTTTTGAGGTCATCTAGCACAATGATGAGAAAACTGGGGCCCAGAGAAAAGAAACGACTTACATCTCACTTACACACTCACACGAGGCAAGTGTTCACATGGTGATTAGAAGAAGCAATACGAGGACACCCTCAAGATCTCTCTCAAGAACTTTGGAATTGACCGTATGGTATGGGAGACACTAGCACAGGATCACTCAGCATGGAGTTCCCAAAGCGTGATTGAAACAGCTCAAAGGAAATGCAAGATGAACAAATTTAGAGTATCCACCCCAAACGTTCACACAGACTACTTGTTCCCTATCTGTGGTAGAGCAGTCCAAGCTCATATTGGTCTGAGCAGCCACAGTCAGACACATTGAAACTTGACTCTAGCATAGTGATGTCATTTTGGTTCTCTTTGAGAAAGGACAACAACCAACCAACCAACCAACCAACCAACCCAGCATCACTTAACCAATTAGCATCAATTAGATTTTATAAAAGATATTTACCAGGGGAAAAACATAAAAACCGAAGTTAGAAGACATTTCTTCCCAACACCTCAGGGTGCATTCTCCCCTAACCTGTCCCTGGGAAGAGTGGGCTCAAATCTAAAGCAATTTCTACAAAGCATTTGCAGTTATCCTTTCCACATCATGAATTTCCCCATCACGGTTTTGATATATCCTGGGTCGACATAAGAAGTTCAATGGAAATTTTGGGGGAGTTTTGTGGAAGCCACAGGTGAAGGCCAGCGGATTACAGAAAAAACTTAGAAGCCCAGAAATGCATAATATATATGTATAGTATTGTATAATATCATCATATTTTATCTTTTAATACCATAATAATTCAGACCTCTTCTCTGGTATGAAGGGAGGGTTAGAGAGTTTTCTAGTTTGAGGGGGTGCCACACCCCTAACCCCCATGATGTGTGAAGGATAACTGTATACCACTATGTTAACTTAATGAGTTCACTTCTGAATTTAGCAAAGCCAATAGATGAGTCCCTTCTTGTAGGATCTAGCATCTTGGTTTCAGGGTCAGTCCACTACTGGACTGGGTCTCAGTACCTGTGTTGGTGGACCACAAACTCTAGCTCCTGGACCTTTTGGGTCACCCTGTTTCCTGATCTTTTGGCACTCCTAAAGATGTAGCCCTGTATTCTCCATTTCACAAGGCAGGAAAGAATAGATATAATAAAGATGGAATATACAAAAAGGCCATACATTCACACACAACATGGCAGCAGCCTGGTTGGGGAAATTAAGGCAGAAAAGCTCCATACCCACCAGGAGGCTTACAGCAATCCTTGTCTTCTCATTCAAAAACAGCCAGTGAGAAGTCCACATGGGAATTATATCAGCAGAGTACACTCACTGCGGAACTGGAATCAAGAATACATTCAAAAGGCATTAACAAGCCATAGCCTTCTTGCTTCTCCAGTCACCCCAGACTACTTGGATAATCCTAGATCCTTCCCACAGTCTTTCTGTATATAAGATCCATATCGTTTCCATTAAAGTGCTCAGATTCAACTGAGTCTGCTTGTCAATACAAACATCACAAATGCTGAGATTCCTGAGTCTGGCCAATATGGAGGGTTTTTAGAATTACACATGCCTTGGATGGTGTTTTAATAAACCTTGTTTTTCTTTGGCTGAAAGAAGACTTGGATTGAATTCATTTGGGCAGGACCTGTGTGTCAACACTTCTAAGGACTGGGCTCATTGGTCATCCTCTTCTCACCCCACTTTACATATTTAAAATCTGAAATGAGAAGGTAGCTCAAACTGAACTCTTGCTTTTATGACATATGTGACTTTGGGCAAGTGCCTACCATATGCCAGGCCCTGGGGATACAAAGAAAGTCAAAAGACGGGGAGCCCACAGTCTAGTGGGAGAGACAGCATGAAAACAACTGTGGACAAATAAGATGTGTGTGTGTATACTAGATTGGAGATAAACAACAGAGGGAAGACATTAGAATTAAGGGAAATCAGGTAGAAGGCAGGATTTTGGCAGGGACTTGATGTAAGTCAGGGAAACTGGAAGACAGAAATGAGGAAGGAGAGCACTCCAAGTATGGAGTTCCAATGAAATTACTTGTTTGAAGAATAGCAAGACCAGTGCCTGGAACACATTAAGAGTCTAATAAATGCTTGCTGATCACTATGCAGATTTTCTCTCCTGCTAAAATGTAAGGCTGTTGCCTTTGGCTTCCCCACCACCTCAAACAGTCTTGACACATGGTAGAAACTTAAATGCTGGTTGATTCACTTATCACTGATCAACTGACTAACTCAAGATTGGCACACTGACATCTACTCTTTCTAGGCACCTGCTATTGATCTAGACCAAGGACAGATAAGCTTTCTCTTTAGACACAACTTCCATGGAACCATGGGGAAAAACCTTTGCAAATTATTTCATAAATGCCTATCGTTAGAAGCACCAAATAACATATTTCAACACTTCAAGAACTCCTAGTTTTGTCAGGGTGGAAGCTCTCCACTAATGAGGATCTAAACCCCTTCTTATCTCAGCAGACATTTTAATGAGTTGTTGTAGTCAAAGAATTCATGATGTGTTGACTAGTCCTCTGTTGGCAAGTCTCTTTGCCATGTCATTCCCACATAATTATCCATGCTACTCATTCCCAGACCCTCTACTCAAAGACTATCCAGCTTGGTAGACCCTCTCGAAGTTTGTACTTTCTAGAATAGCCCTCAAAAAACCCAGGCCTCCATGGTTTGAGGAGTCATCAGAAGACTTTTTTGGCAAAACAATGTGTAAGCCTAATTTTGTTTTACTTTTAATAATGTTATTGAGTCTTCCTGTTTTTATGTCAAATTCATTTCCAGGTACTTCTCTGCTCTACCACCAAATGAGCCTTCCTTTGTAACAAAACATTTGAGCAAAATCAACTCACAGAGTAGCTGTCTGATAGGATATGCAGCATTCCATACTTGTGGTCTAACAAATAAAGGAGAACTGGCTGCTCCAGGGCTACCTTCAGTAATTTCAATTCCTTAGCATTCAGCTTGTCTATCATTCTTTAATGAAATGCTTCCAAATTAACATGACTGAGGCCATGGAAAAAAAGAAAAGACAACTCATCAAATTTCTTTGTAAAGGTTGGGGACTTTGGGTATGGAACATTATCTATAATGTCTGACTTTTCCCATACATTGGTTTTCTATGCATTGAATTATTTTCTCTTCCTCTTATTCTTAATTACAAAGGATGTCCCTTTAGGCTGGAGTTGAGGGAGAAGAATATAATGGGAAATATAAGGTGTAAAAAACTAAAGATATCAACAGCAGTTTTTTTAAAAGTTATCATTTCTCTCAATTGCATTAATGTAATAGTTAATGTATATTTTTCTCCAAGATCTGCTTACTTTGCTCCACATCAGTTCATACAAGTTTTCTCTTATTCCTATGAATTTCTCATACTCACTTCCATGAACTTGTTTTAATATATATTGTGTATGTATAAAACATATACATATATTCCATTAAATATTCAAGCTCCTCCAATCTGCTTACAAAAGAATGACCCTCAGTACAATGAATCCCCTGTTGTCTTTTCCAAGTCCTGCCTTTGTATTTCTAGTGCTTAGCACAGTGCCAAGCACATAGTAGGTGCTTAATAAATGCTTATTGAGTAAGAAGTCACTTAACCTCTGTAGGCCTTGATTTTCACATCTATAAAATGAAGGGGTCAGACGAGATGGCCTCTCAAATCACTTTCGGCTCTAAATCTATGACTCTAGAATCAGGAAACTTGGTTGGACAAAGGACCTTTTTTTCTGATGAGCAAATGAGATAGAATATTTGAAATCAGGGCACTCAGCCCTGGGGAATCTAAGCTGTCTGGTTCACTTATGGGGGTCCCCTAATGATACCTTGTGGAAGGAAATATTATGGAAGAGTATTTGGAGGGAGGGAAAAGACCAGGATAGTTTGTCCTCTGTCCATGTTATATTTAAGAAGGCAGGACCAACAAATAAAGTGAAGGAGGAAGGGTAACAAAGTAAGGGTGAAAAGAGGGTAAATAAAGGGAGGGGCAAGATGGGAGCAGGAATCTGAATCTGAGAACAGAAGCAGGAGTTACCTTGGAGAGGAAAGAGCAAGAAAAAGAGGCAGGCAGGGACAGAAAGTGTTAGGCTGCTGGGAAGCCTGAAAGTACCTTACTGTGGCTCACACATAGACAGTTGTTTGCTGTGGCTCACACACAGACAGTCACCTTGCTGTGGCTCACACACAGATAGTCGTCTTGCTGTGGCTCACACACAGACAGTTGCCTTGCTGTGGCTCACACATTGGCTTCCAGTTCAGGTGAGAAGCTACAGATGGCCTTCAGAGAGAGATGGCTAAAATGAGAAGGCCTTCCCCTTATTCCATCTTCTTTCCTTTAGCTCCTGGGCTTATACAATCAACAGTTTCAGGCCAGAGTTGAGAAACCCCAGGTAGCAGCCCTGATATTGCTGAATCTGAACATTCCAGGTGCAGATGGAAGGCCCAGGTGGGTTTGCCCAGCTTAGCTCAGCCCTCACTTCCAGTTGGATCCTTATACAGTTTGGCATAACTTCCCAGGCCCTACCAGCCAGCATCCACCATATGCCCTACAGATGATCCTGGCCTAGAACTTGGCCAGTGGGAACCAACAGAAAACAAAGTGTATGAGTTTACTCCATATACTTAATGTCCATTCCCATTTCATCCTCCAGATGACTCCAAGGTTCTAGAGAACACAGTTTGAGAGAAGCCAAGGAATGCAATACAAAAGCTTCCTGATGGTTAATTCAGAAACTCTACCCTCACCCCCACCCCAGTCCTGCCCCCTAAAGTCCAGGAATGAAGAAACAGTAGCCAATTAGACATGACTGCTTGCATATTGAGATTTTTCTGGACTGCAGAGATCACAGGATCATAGTTGTTGAGCTAGAAAGGACTGAGAGGCTGCCTACCCCAATCCCCTTTGTTTACAATGGAGGAATCTGATGCCTTAGAAGTAGCTCTAATGGATAGTGGATTGGATAAAGAGAGGGACTTTGAGTCAGAAAGTAGGGGGTGCTGAGGTAGAGAATAAGCATTTATTACGTGCCTACTACCAGCCAGGTACTGTGCTAAGCACTTTACCAACGTTATCTCATTTGATTCTCATTCTCTGAGAATCTAGGAGGTAGGTGTTATCATTATCTCCATTTTACAGTTGAGGAAATTGAGGCAGACCTGACTTGCCCAGGGTCATACAGCTAGTAAGTTCTGAAGCTTGATTTCAATGAAGGCTTTTTGCAGCCTCCAGTATTCTATCCAATTTATTTAAAGGTATCATTTTTTAAAATTCAGTTTTATTTTATTTTCAGGGCTACATTCTCTCCCTCCCATTTTGGACTCCTCCCTACCCCATTAAGAAAGCAAGAAAAACAAAGCCTACTACAAAAATGTGTAGTCAAGCAAAACAAATCCTTAAATTGGCCATGTCCAAAAAAAGAAATGTCTTAATGTGCACTGTGATTCCATCACCTCTCTATTTGGAGGTGGATAGTATGATTGAAGTTATCATTTTTAACCTTATCCTACAGAATATATTTTAGCAGTGTTTATTTTTAAAATAGCTATGATTCACTGCTGTCAGCAACTTTCTCCCTCCTCAAATGCCGATCTCAACTATTAATGCCTCAGGAGAGAGCTTCATAAATTGCTGTGACCGACCCCTTTCTTGCGGGGCCCCTACAGCCTTAGCTATGGGCCAATTCTCCTCTGATGACAGTTTACCACTGTGTCCATATCTGAAAATTTTCAGTTTGGCGAACTGTGCCAGAGACTGTAGTCCATTAGCTTAGCGAGTGGGGACCCAGAATGCCCTCCACACCAAGAAAAGGCATCCAAAAACTTGATAGTTATTTGAAAGCACTAGTCCACCCTAAAGAAATAAATGATAAAAAATTAAATACATAGGAGCTTCACCTTTCTCCTTCTGTTGCAACTCTAGGAGTGGTAAAACAGATCTGGCTGCTATCTATTATGAACGCATCGATGTAGAAGGGCATCATTATGGTCCTTCATCGACTCAGAGGAAAAATGCCCTTAGAGCTGTGGATATCATCTTACAACATATGCTCAAGTGGATCCAGGTGACCTAAAGCAAGGAAAAAAAAATGTGTGTCAGCTGTCCTGCCTTTCTCTCTCCTTACTCTTTCTTTTGTCTTCTTGACTGTCCCACTCCTTCAAGACAGTCCTTCTCATTATTAGCTCCCTATAAGGTAAGTGTTAAAGCAACAAAAGCCGGCATGTGCATGCCAGTGGATTGCATGCTAGCTCTCAACCAGGCCTTTGATGGTTTTCTTTCCTTCATTCATGGTATGAAGCTCCAGGAAGCAAAAGTCTGTTGATATCCAGTCATTGCCACAATATTGACATGAGCTTGAGCTATATTATCCTAAGACTTCACCGAGAGACCTGGTTCAGGTCTCCGGAAACCCACTATTCTGGGCAACTGGGTTGGTCTAGTCTAGCAGGAAGCTCACAGGACTGGGAATCAATAGACATGACATCTCTTCCCAACTCCATCATTCACTAGCTATGTGACTTTAGAGCAACCCCCTTACACCGTTTACATATGCCTCGTTTCTGCAACTGTAAATCTGGGATAATGACATCTGCATATTCTGCCTCACTGGTTTGTTGAGATATGTCAAAGCTCTTTGACATGATAAGAGATATTTCAAAGTTTTTTTAAAAGAAAAAAAGCACTAAGCCAAATTGTTTAAATAAGCCAGTCAATAAGCATTTATAAATACCTTCTATGTACCAGGTTTAGTGCTAATTGCTGGGGATATTTTTTTAAAAAGGGCAAAAGACATTCTCCAAGCTCACAGTCTAATGGGGGAAACAACCATGTACAACGTGTGTTTACAAACATGCATGCACAAATGTATATTGTATGTATATGCGCATGTATGTATATAGGTGTGTGTATGTACATATACATATATGTGTGAATGTATATGTGTGTGTATGTATGTGTACATATTGGATATATTGGATAAATAAGAGATAATCAATAGAGGGAAGGTGCTAGCATTAAGGAGGATCAGGAAGAGCTTCTCAAACTTTTTGGTCTAAAGATCATTTTATACTCCTTTTTCCCCAGTACACCACATGGAGATTTTTACCTATTTTTAAAAATTCTTAAATATTTTATTTTTTCTGATTATATGTAAAAATTTTTAACATTCTTTTTTTAAATCTTGATTCCAAATTCTCTCTCTTCCTCCCTTTTCCCCACTCCCCCATCATTGAGAAGGCAAGCAATTTGATATAGGTTATACATGTGTAGTCATGCAAAACATATTTCCATATTAGTCATGTTCATTTTGTACTCAAACATGATTGAGGACCCCAAAGAGATTTTATATGGGTTATACCTATCAATATTTACTATTTTAAAAATTAAAATGTCAGCATTATTTTGAAAATAATCTGATCTTTCAGAATTCCTGAAAGCACCTTAGGAACCTCTGAGAGTCCTTGGACCATACCTTGAGAACCACTTGTTTAAAGTAATTGGCCTCAGATCTGTGCTTCCATATTATACATGTCAGTGATTTTGAGCTGTGAATCAACAAGTGACCTTGTTTGGTTGGTTTTTAGAGAAAATGAATGACGTAGACTAGTAATACCTCAGAATTTATAGTTTGGAAAACTTTTTAGAAGAAACAATTTATTCTTTTCCTCCTGCAAATCAGTAGACTACTAAAGTCAGAATTAAGAGAGATGGCCTTTCTCTTTTAATTTGCAGTTTAAAAAAAATCTTACAGAATTTCATGGAGGGAGAAGGTCTTTCTCTTCTGATTATAACCATTGTCTCCATCAATTCAACAGGAGAGGGGGCTGCAAGATGCCCTAAATATCATTCTCTTCTCGGATCATGGAATGACTGACATTTTCTGGATGGACAAAGTGATTGAGCTGAAGGAACACATCAACCTCACTGATCTGCTGCAAATGAAGGACCGGGGTCCTGTCGTGAGCCTTTGGCCAGTGCCTGGGAAACATTCAGAGGCAAGAAGTATTGTATTGGTGGCAGGGGGGAAGTGTTACACAGGGATTCCCTTTTACTACTTAACTCTCATTATTTCTGATAGCAAAGTATTTGGGGGCAGATGGACACTGGTGGGTTATATCCCAGGCAGTAGCCTTCAAGGTGCATCACTGTATGGATAATGAAGAGGAGGCATTTGAGTTAGCTTCATGCTTTACTCAGCACTGGCATACAATTGTCAAACCAGCACATTTTTTTGTGGGTTGCTATAGGAAGTCAGGATATTCTGTTTATCCAATATATCCAATATATACACATACATGTACACCCATATATATACATTCACACATACACACACCTACATATACATATATGCACACAGGTACACATACACATGCATTAGAAAAGATTTGTGCAAGGCAAAAAGGGGGCATGAAAACTACTTTAAAGTATATAAAAGACAGATTAGACTTTTTTAATTTGGAAAGGGCAGAACTAGAAACAATGAATGGAAGTTGGAGGGAGACAAATTTTGATTAAATATGAAGAAAATCTTCCTAACAATTAGAGCCATCTAGAAGTGGCATGGGCTCCCTTGGGAGGTGATATTGAGCTGAGGGAGGTCTTTAAGTAGTGCTTGGATGACCACTTGTCCAGGATATTGTAGAAGGGATCCCTGTTCAGGTACAGATAAGACTAAATAATCTTTGAGGTCTCTTTGAATTTTGAGATCCTATAATTCTGTGGGCTAGACATACAAATTGCTTCTTGATGGAGTTAATATTTACAGTTCTGTAATGGTCTGCTTCTTTTATCAATCCACTTATTTTAACTGGTTTAAAAATACTTAGAAAGAATGGACTCACTTACAAGGCTAACTCATTTTATGTCAGCAGTTGAATAATGGTCCCCCCACCCTCAACCAGAGAAAGGCATTTTAGAGTTTTGTGATCTCATTTGGAAAGTGGTATAAAGGATGTTATTGGAGGGACTTTGGTGTCCACCTGGCACCCACTCTCACCTGTGGCTCCAAGAAGCTGTAGCATGTACAGCAGCTATACCCCAGTAAACTATTTCAGCAGAGAGGCTGCACCAGGTGAGTTAGGGAGATGTCTACCTAAAGCAGGTGAAAACTTCCCTGGCAGAATTTACAAATGAGAACCATTTGTTCCAATGGCCATGAAGGTCACGGAAGCAGGTGCTGTGGAGTGCTTAGAGCTTGGTCAGATATCAAAGACAGCAAGACCATCCACTGTATCTTGGGGCCACCGTGCATCGTCTTGACTTTTGTCCTGCCGCTGGTCTTGATGATTTGGGAAGAGTGAGGCGGAGGACTTTGTGCAATTTTGCCTCAATTTGCCCCAATTCACACGCAAGTCAAGACTGTGATGTCATTGCTCCTCCTCGAAAATGAAGGACAAACCATAAAGACTAGAGAAGAATGTACTACCGTGATGAGACCAAATAACTGATGGATATCCTGTTTGCTCCATTGGGTCTCAGAGAATGGAAGGAAGGAAGATTTATGGGACAACAGGAATAGGTGTCAGCCAGAGTGGGTAGGCATAGATAGGTTGTGATCTCTTTTGGTGGAGGGAGTAAGCACACTGATGTGATCACAGATGCGTTGGATTATTGGACTGACTACCTACCCATTTATAAATGGATCAGTGCATCATTGGCTGCCCCCATGAGTCTTACCCTTTTCATGTACTGCAGCTGCCAGTCTTGGGACATTTCCATGTATAGAAAACAGACTAGTATAATCATTGCAGCCACCAATAGGATATTTTGGGATAACCGTATAGAGTTCCAGAAATTCAGATTTGGAAGAGACCATCTTGTCTAAACTGTACAAGAATCCTCTTTACAGTACTCTTGGCAAATGGTCATCCAGACTGCGCTTGAAGTCCACCAGTGAGGGGGAACATGCTATCTTCCAAGACAGTGATATATTCTACTTGGGGATAGTTCTAATTATTAGGAAGCTTTTCTTCATATTAAATCAAAATTTCTCTCTCTGACACTTCCCCCATTGTTTCTACTTCTGCCTTCTGGAGGACAAGTAGAAGATACCTAATTCCCCTTCTGGCGACAGCCCCAGTCCACCCCAAACCGCCTCTTCCACCCCACCCCCAGTCTTCTCTTCTTTAAATGCTCCTCAGTTTTCTAATTGAGCCTCATAAATGCGCCTAGGTTGCACAGTGGGACATGGAAACAGTGGAGCATGGAAACAGAAATTGGGAACACCTCGGTTCAAATCCAGCCTCGATCACTTATTGCTGTGTGACCCTTCACTTCTGCTTGACTCAGTTTCCTACCTACCTTTCAGAGTTGTTATGAAGATCAAATAAGATATAAATTGTAAAGCTTTTTGCAAACTTCAGAGCTCTATATAAATGCTTCTTTTCCTCCTTGTTCTCCTTGTTTCCTCCTCCTCCTCCTCCTCCTGATCCTCATCTTCCTCCTTCATCATCACCATCATATTATTATTATTATTATTATCAATATTGTTATTACTAGCAGCCCTCATCTTTCTGGTCTTCTTCCTCTCGATGCTCTAAAGTTTTTCAGCGCCCTTCTGAAGATGTGGTGCCCAGTGATAAATACAGTGCTCCAAACATGGTCTGGCTGGGGCAAAGTTACAGGCACACAATTACCCACCTTCTTGTGGGCCACAGTGTGTACCAAGACAAAGATGGAAGAAATGAGTTGGCCATTCCTTAGATTTTGTTTCAGACACAAGTACATTTATACCAAATGACATGAGGCCTTTGCTACCAACCCCTCTACCTCTTGCTGCAAAGTCAATTTCTCTTAGAAATGGGTCAGACAGTTGCTCAAAACCATTGCTTATCATAAAACACACTCTAAAACTTTAAAGACTATTGGCACATCTTATGAACTTCATTTCAACAAAGAAAAAAGCCTCAAGGCTGGTAGACAGAGACCACCATAAACCCAGAGAACATAAGGAGGATTTAATGACTCCCTTGAAAAGTCAATGACAGAAGCAAAGATATTCATAAATGAACCTCAATCCAAAACCAAGTCAGGCACCTTTGCCAGAAGGCAATGTCTTCCACACATAAAAAGTTCCAAGTTCAGAGCTTATGAGACAGAATCTTATGTTGTGTATCTAGGAAAACCCAGGGACTGTATGCCAAAAACCTCTAGTTTAGTCAAAGAGGAATTTCTACTTAAATTGAAGTTATTCGATAAAAGCTGGAAAATAAAACTCCTCTTATGGGAGTTTTATTAAATTTTCTGCAGTTTTCCCAACAAAGATTTTTATATGAAGATATATGCTATGAGTTCATTTGATTTCTTCCCTGTCCCCACCACGGGCAGAGGTCCATTCACAGTACTTGTGACTGCCTAGATCAAAATTCTCTTCTCTGGCCACCATTTTCCCATATGTATTGTAGCCTCCTATTAGAACACAAGCTCCCTGAGGACAAGGAATGCTTTGCTTGTACTTGTATCAACAATTTTTAGTGCTGGGCCTGGAACATAGTGGGAGTTTAGTTAATCAGACAACAAACATCAAGTGTATTACAGGCACTGAATAGGTTTTGGGGATACCATTCCTCCTGATTCTCCTCCTACCTATCTACCTCCTCCTGACCACTCCTTCTCAGCTTTCTTTGCAGGATGCTCATCACACCCTCTAATCAGAGGTGTCTCACAGGGTCCATCCTTGGCCCTCTGCTCTTCTCCCTCTATACTACTCTACTTGGTGATCTTATCAGTTCCCAAGGATTTAATTACCATCTCTATGCTGATGATTTCCAATCTCCCATCTCCAATGGCCTTGCAGACATCTCAACCTGGATATTCAGTAGACATCTTAAACTCAATATGTCTGAAACAAAACTCATCATTCCCCCCACTAAAGTCCCTCCAATTTCTACCTTCCCCAGTACTGTAGAGGGCAACATCATCTTCCCAGTCCTCAGGATCACAGCCTTGACTCCTTGCTATCTCTCACCCATCCATATCCAATCTGTTGACCTGCTGATTTTGCCTTTGCAACATCTCTCAAGTAAACCCCGTTCTCTCCTCTGACCTTGCCACCAGGCTGGCACAGGCCCTCATCACCTTACATCTAGGTTATTGCAATGATCTGCCTGCTTCAGGTCTCTCCCCGCTCCAATCTCTCCTTCATTCAGTCATCAAAGTGATTTTCCTAAAGTTCAGGCTAAACCATATTACTCCCCTACTCAATAAAATCCAATGGCTCCATATCACTTCCAGGACTAGATACAAAATCCTGTTTTTGGTGTTCAAAGACCTTAATAACCTACTCCTTTTCTAACCAACACAATTACAAAGCAGAAAGTATAATCACTTAAATTCTTCAATTGTGTGGATAATATACTCTTATATAGACCAACTGAATGAGCTAAGACAGGCCCTGGTGTATGTGTGTGTATACACACACATACATGCATACACATATATGTATACATACACATATACACAAACCCATTCATATCTGTGTATATACATACATATGTGCACATATATGTATATATAAACATATGCACATACACACATATACGAACACACACATGAACACACACACACACACAACTAGGAGTGCATAAGTCACCTGCACCTTAGTCCAAATAAGTGAGAAAATCCTTCCTCTTCCCTGTCCTAGACTGTCTCCTCCAAATGTATTTATGCTTCAGTTGAGAAATCCTTGCTCTCTCAGCATCACTGTGCCTTCTGTGCCCGATGGTAGAAACAACTTTCTTACGGACTTTACAAATGGCATCTTCTTTGGTTGGTCCTTTGCACCATTAGCCAGATTGTGATGATCCAGCTAAGATTAAGACCATCCAATTAAGGACCTCAATTGTTCATTAAAAATCAAGGACAATTTAACCCAACTTAACCCAATTCGTCGGTTTCCTTGGCAGGTAACTAACAAATTGAAGCTGGTGGAACACATGACAGTTTATGAGAAAGAGACAATTCCCACCAGGTTTCATTACAAGAAAGGAAAATTTGTGTCTCCTCTAACATTAGTGGCTGATGAAGGATGGTTCATCACTGAGGTAAAGTATGGACAGTATGCTAAAGAAAAATAGTAAAAATTACTCAGTGCCTTAAAAGTCTGTGGTTAATGACTAATACGGAAATATATTTTGCATGATTGCACATGAATAATAAGGGAGGAGGGAGAAAATTTAGAATTAAAATTTTTTTAATTAATGTTAAAAATTGTCTTTACATGTAATTGGAAAAAATCAAATCTATTTAAAAATAAGTAAGATGCTTGCTGACACCCCCCCCCGCAAAGAATGTGGTTAAGCTCTCCTCCCATAATCCTTTTTCAAATTTTCATATTTAAAAAGTGAATTGTATATTTGATGATACTATGTTGCCATGATGGCTTATCTGCTGATTCAGGAGCTGGGCTGCCTTACCTATAATTAATTTTTTAAAGTCAATGGTGTATTATGTCTGGATGTAGCAATTCCTTCTTAACAAGCACCCATATAAATCTCTTTATAAAGCGTATTCCCTATTCCCTGTGACTGCTTAGAGCAGAGGGTCGTAATTTTTCTGTGTGTCGTGGACTCTTTGGAAGCCCGATAAAGCAAAATGAAATTAAATTTAAAATAAGTAACATAATAAGTAACATAATACTAAGTAAAAATACATGGGATTACAAAGGACATCAATTATTTTGAAATACAGTTATAAAAAGTGTTTTCCCCTAAAGTTCCCAGGCTATAGGTTAATAATTCCTGATTTAGACCAAAATTCCTTTCCTGGTCACCATTCTCCTGTGTAATAGCCTTCTATTAGAATGTAATTGACTATAAAAAGAATTTGAAGAATATGCTAATTAATTACCTTTAATTTTGAGGGTAGGGTACACTGACGATTATATTTTACTGTATTTTGTTGCTGGTTTTACTTACACGGTGTATGGTGTTCTTTTGGCTCTAACTCTTATTTTATTATGCTTCATTTCACATACATCTTTCCCATGTTTCTCCCAATTCCTCATAGACATTATTCTTCATGGTACATTAATACTCCATTCCATTAATTGCCATAATTTCTTAAGCCATTCCACAATTTGAGGGAATATAATTTTTCCAGCTTTTTGTTCTCACAAATAATCCTACTAGTAATATTCTTGAACTACTGGTTATTTTCTTGTTGCCATTAATCTTGGGGTACAATCCCAACAGTGGGCCCATTGAGTATGAATAACTTGGTACCTTTTACTACCTAAGTCCCAACTGCATCTAGAAGAGTTTCACCAATTCAATGTTCCATCATCCATGAATTTAATGTGTGTTATTGTCCCATGAGCCTTTCAAAAATTACTTTTCCCATCTTTTAGCATCTTGGACATCTTGAAAGTGTGAGGTGACACCTGTACCCCAACTATGAGTGATTTTGAACATTTTACTTTTGCGGTGTTGATAGTTTCTGACTATAATTTGACCCTAACTAAAGCTTTGAATTGAGTGATTTGGGCTTAGAGTAAAGTAGGTTGATTAATTAAATGAAAGAGATCCTAGCTCCTCTCTAGCCTCCAAGGAAATGCTAGAGCTAGACCAATAGAACACTGCTCTCACCATTGGAATGGATCCATTTCACCTGGGTTTGCCATTCATAATTTTTGGTAGATGGCATCTTCCAAAAAGGCTACCATCCAATGCTTCATCCAATGGAAGAGAGGTGACGTTGACTTTTAGAGGGCTATACAGGTAAGACCAAGCTCTGGAAGGTTACTTTAAGGTGGAAAGGAAGCAAGGACAGCTCCAGGACCAGGCTATTTCTGCTGTCTGAAAACTTGTTAGGCTAAGTGGAAGGAGGCTCATCACCCAGGCTGACCTCCAAGTGATGATTTCTTTGGCCATGGTGATCTACTAAGCAAAGAAAAATACAAGATGGCCCTCAATCCTTCTGCTTTTTTCTACAGTGTTATTATTTGACAGACATTTTCTACATTATCAGAAAGCCTTCTGCTATTTTTGAAATGATAAATGAATGAATTAAAAACATTTATTAATGATTTTAATTAAATTAACAATTAATTAATAATTCACTAATTAAATTAAATATTACTTTTAGGGCAGCTAGGTGGCATAGTGGATAGGGCCTAGAGTCAGGAAGACTCATCTTCCTGAGTTCAAATTTGGCCTCAGACACTTACTAGTTGTGTAACCTTGGGCAAGTAACTTAACCCTGTTTGCCTCAGTTCCTCATTTATAAAATGAGATGGAGAACTAATAGCAAAAGATTCTAGTCTCTTTGCCAAGAACATCTCCAACAGATCACAAAGAATCAGACACAATTAAACAACCACGAGAAGCCCTTAAAATATGCAAAGCTCTGTGCTAAGCAGAGGGGATCCAAATAAAAGTGTAAGGTTGTCTCTGCTCTCAAAGAGCTTGAATTGTAAAAGAGGAAGACAACACATTATAGGAAGGTTTAGCTGTGGGGAAAGTGAAAAGGCCATTTTGAGACAAAGAAGAGAATAGTGAATCTTCTCTAGTGTTACTGGTGAGAATGGGTGAAAAGGGAACTAACCACCCCTTGTGTGCCCAATCTGCCTTCTACCCTGAAGGACCATTAGATTGTGAGTTCCCTGAGGGCAGGAATTGCCTTTTGCCTTTCTTTCTATCCCCAGTGCTTAGCATAGTGCCTGGCACATAGTAGGTGCTTAATAAATGCTTATTGACTGACTAACTGAACTTGACAGCCTGCAATGTCCTCAGAGTCTAGATCTAAATGCCACATGCACATTTATTATAAAAGCTGAGTGCTATAAGAATTTCACTGACTAAGCGCTAAGCACTCCCCAGAATCACAGAAGTCAGAGCTGGAGGGACCCTTAGAGATCATCTACCCCCACCCTTTATTTTAAAGACCAGGAAATACAGAGGATAAGTGATTTGTCTAAAGACCCACAGGTATTAAGCAAGTGAGCTAAGTAGGACTAAAGTCAACAGCTTGTTCTAACTCTTACATAGATAGAAAAGCAAACCATTGGGTCCAACCTGGATTTGACCATTACAGCATGTCTGACAAGTGGCCCTCCCATCCAGTCTCTCCTTGCAGGAAAGCAGACATTGACATCAACATCATTCCAAACCCTGATTCTGCCATTCTCTAAGTTACCTATCCCACCAGCAGGGTGTCATCTGAAAATTTGATAAACATGCCATCTCTGCCTGTATCCAAATCATTGATAAAAATGTGAACCAGGCCAGGGTTAAACACTGATCCTTGAAGCCCTCCACTAGACACCTACTTCCCAGTTGACAGTGACTCATAGGTATGGATAGAGCATGAGCTGGGGACACTGGCTAACCCTAGGAGAGCTTTGCTATTGGCTCTTCTCCTCCCTTTCAGAGTCATTTTACCTATGGACTCTCTCTGTGCACCCCTGTGTTGAATATGAATGACTATTCTTTGTTAAAGAAGCAAATAGGTACAGTGGATAGACCACTGGGCCTGGAGCCTTGAAGAGCTTACGTCAAATTCAGCTTCAGACACTTGCTAGTTGTGTTACCCTGGGCAAATCACTTAACCACTGTTTGCCTTAGTTTTCTCACTTAATAGTACTACCTCATGGGGTGTTGTAAGGATCAAATGAGATAATCTGAAGTGTGTAGCACAGAGCCTAGCATATAGTAAGTGCATTATCAATATTTATTTCCTCCCTCTCCCTCCCCATCCTAGCTGTGGGTGGGGCTGATATATGCCAAGGACCAAACAAACACTGGGTGGAGGAGGGACAATCCATGACTTGAAGGGTGGGATACAAATCTGGAGTCAAAGAAGCTGGGCCTGTACCAGGACTTCTTCAGAGTCCCTGAACCCAAGGGGTTGGGACCAAAACCCAGTGGAAGGGATTCAGTACCTGATTGTGGCCAGAGTTGAGACAAGCTCTTTGATCAGTACAAGAAGTTCCCAGGAAAGAACTTGCCAAACAGATTGGGTTCATTCTTTGAAAGTCACTGAGAGATATTCTGCTACAACCAGGTCCAGATGCTGAATTTGCACTCAGCTCCTAGGCTAACTCTCTATTCACTGAGGAGCTACATTGCAACCCTGTAACACTCCCAAGCACAGCCTAAACCCGACTAAAGTGTAACTGGGAAATATTTAATAAAATGTACAATAGAATTCAGATAATGTTAATATGTGGTTTTCTAAGTTGATATGCAGCCCACAAAGATCTTTAAAATGTAAGACATGGCAGTTCCTGAATTTAATGAGAAAGAAAATCAAAACATTTCCATATTGTTTCTTCTTAACATTTTAAAAGCATCTGCAACTTCCTGAGTATTCAACCTATCAAAAAGGGAGAAAATTGTGTGCTTTAAGCTTATAAAATCCTAAAACCCGAAAGGACAAATATACATGCAGACAGATGAGAGTGGACACTAAGCTGGAAGTCAGGAGGGTCTATGTTCATGGCCTACCTCAGACATTTCTTAGTCGTAGGAACTTGGGCAAGTCCTGTGGGCTTCTATTTTCTCATCTGTAAAATGGGCAGGTTGCACTAGGTGATCTAACAACTCAAAATGTATTATGCTATGAATCAAAGTACACGGCTCTGAATTCTGGTTCTGCCATTTGCGAGCTCTGTGATCTTGAGCAAACCCTCTTTGCCATACACCAGTACGGGCCCGGGGGTCAGAGGATTCAACTACCACTGATGCTTACTACCTGCATGATGCTGGGCCTCCTTTTTCTCATCTGGACCACATGATTCCTTCCAGTTCTAGCTTATGGCGATATGACTTCTCTGCGCCTTCCTCATCTAGAAATTGAAGTTGTTGAATCTAATCATTTGTAAGGTCTCTTCCTGTTTGAAATCCTATAACCACACAGGCATGCAGAGATGAGCCATATGTGCTCAATATACCCAGCCTTTCTCCCTCCCTCTTGATCGCCCTCTTCTCCAAAGAAGTAAAGAGTGAGAAGAAATGAGGGCAGAGGAAAAATCTTGATGGCGTTTTATTCCTAAAAGACAGAAGTATATTAAACAGTGGTTTTTAATGTAGCTGAAATCCCACACAGGAGATAAACACGAAAAACATTTTAAGTAAGCTGTAAACTTTAAAAAAGAAAACCTCACTAATTATTGATAATTACTTGAGTAGACGTTGTTATTTATATCTGTCTCTTTCCTTTTCTGATGGTTTTTCCTGATTACTTCAACTATGTGGGAATTCTTTTGTTTCCTATTCCATAAATGTTTTATTTCCATTATCAGGGGCTAGTAAGGGAAATGATGCCTTGAGATCCTACTTTAATGAACTATTGAGGTTTTATTTATTTTTCTGCTAAAAATCTCAAGAAAGAACCCTTGAACATACCATCTTTCCTTATTGGCTCAGATTTTTTCTTTGAAGTCTCTAGTGTTTATTATAGTTTCTTGGCTGCTGAGAATTGAAAACTCTCTCCTATATCCCTGGTCGCTGCTCTGTGCCAGGGCTATTAATCTCTTACATCCCTGTTTGCAAAATAGACCCACAAATGGAAAAAGAATATTGCATATTGCTACTTAACCGACATGCCAGCCCACGTGATGAAGCTCTTTTGTTGGGCCATACCTCACATCTGCACTCTCCCTCTTGAATGCCTGGTCTCTCTGGTCTTGCGTTAGCATGGTTAGCTATGATTGCTTCCTGCTTTTGACATGATTAGAAAAACAGCTGAGTCAGTGACAGCTGATAGTGGTTTGGTTGGGGCCAACTGTTGAAATCCCACAATTCTAGCCTCCTTCCCCTCTCCTTCCCCAACACCTCCTCACTCTCCAAACCTCTAACATTTGGTTCTCTTTGTTCTATTTTTGATGAAGCCTGGACCACTTTCATAATGGTGGAGATCCTAATGGTCGCAGTTCAATTCCCAATCAGTGTAACAGCAATGCTGCTTGCCACTACTGTGGCTTGTAAGACCAAAAACACCAGCACACAGGAGGGCTGCTAACACAGGTTCTTTGATCTGTTTTTCTAAGGAAAGCAACTTTAAGGGGTTAACAATCTCACTTTAATCAAACATGCATATATCATTCACTTAGTTCAGAGGGAAATGCCAATACCCTGAACTTCAGAGCAAATACAAACAGAAATTATCAACAGATACAATATAAACAGATCAAACACACACAGTTATCAACAGACAGGCCTCTAGCTGTCTGACCAAAGAATTACATAGTTACCAGAGAGAGAGGTGCCAACATCTGGGTTTTCAAAGCTGGGGGTTCCAGTGGCTGCCCAAAGTCTCATCTGGTCAAATCACACGACACTCTTCCAGTGAGTGAGAGCCCCAAAGCAAAATGCTAACCTCAAGTATATATACCCTTCTTAGGGCTTGAAGGCTTCATGCCTAATCGGCAAAAGAGTATGGGCCTGGGGCTTCATACCTAGCAAGACTTAATCAAAGGCATCTGATTACTTTAGCATTCTAAAAGAGAAAACAGTAAAAAAAAAAAAAAAAAGTCCCACCCTAATTATAGATAAACTCACTCGCCCTGAGGTTCAGAAGCCTGTGTCTGTTTCCTTCTTTCATCTCTCCTAGCACCATTAGTGAAGTACCAACAGAAAGGAAAGCAGGTTTTCATTTGTCAGAGAGAATTGTGCAGCTGCTCAATGCACTGGCCGATAGTTCCTTTTTGCCTCATGAAAGTAAGGCAGAGAGGCAGTGTTGTAAAGGATCTAGGTTTGAATCTCAGATCTGCTACTTGGACCATGGAATTCTAAAAAGAGAACTGGAGGAAACTTTAGATAACATCTTGTCCGACCCTCTCATTTTACAGAAGAAAAACTGAGATCCTGGGAAGTTAAGGGACTGAAATTCAGGAGCAAGTAGCTGAGTCAGGATTTGAACTCTGGTCCCCTGACTCCAAATTCAGTACCACACAGGCAGTCATCCATGAATGCTGGAAGGGACTAAAGTTACACAAAAAACCCAGTCTCCCCCTTGTTGATTTTTTCATATCATTTTGTCTGGATGACTCCTTCTCTGTCTCTCCCATATATTACTTAGTTACCTGTGAATGTGTTAGATCGTCAGCTCCTTGAAAACAGGACTTACACATCTCTATATTTATAGGTCCTAATTCAGGTCTTGCACATAGTAAGCAATGTCAAATTTCATCAAAATTCTAGTGACTTCATTGTTGGGGCGCTGGATCATAAAACACCACCGCTCACTCGATAGTCCTAAAAAAATAGAGCCTGACCGTGTTGCCTTCCCCACACCTCAAAATTTCTCACGTTACCTTCCTCATACCTCAAAATTTTCCATGGCTCCCTATTATCCTTAAGGATAAACTGCAACATCTTCGTCTTGGCTTTTTAAAGTCTTTTAGAATCTGTCTCCTTTTCAGTTATATTTCATAATATTCCTCTGCATGAATTCACTCTTCTTTTTCTTCCTTTCCATTTGTATTGTCATGATAAAAATTCTGGACCTCGCTAGCTATCAAGCATGTGCACCATTTCATCTTCAGCCTTTGTGCCTTGGCATGCATGGGCTGGCCTCCACATCCTGCCTCACCTCTGTCTGGTTTTCCTCCAAGCTCAGCTCAGGTAGAATTTCCTACATGAGGCCCTTTGTGGTTTCCACAATCATTAGAATTCTTTCTTTAATAACAGATTTAGTATCATCAATCTGTACATAAGCTGAATATGCTTATAGACATGAATGAAGCTCTTCGGGGGTAGGGCCTTTCATTTCTGTCTTGGCATCTCCAGTGCCAGATAATAATAATCAGCTAATAAATGTTTTTCTAATTACATTTATTGAACTGAAAAATTTGAGGGAAATGGGACAACCCATCTCACTAGAAGCTTCCAAGAGAAGTTTTTAAAAATTTTCTTTTGAAGAAAAAATTTATTTTGAAAGGTGACAGGACAGATGAAATGTCAAGTTAAATTCTGGGTACTTGGGCACCAACCCAAAACTAGGAGGAAATGGAGGCAAACAGGAAGACGTTAATGTCTGCTCTGTTCTGGTGATGACTCCAGAAGTCCTGTCGACATCCAAGTGAACATGTTGCAGGAATTAAGATGAGGTGGGGTAGGACTGGGTGATCTATAGCTCTATTCTTATTATCATCAGTCATATTGTGTACACTGGGAGCAATCCATTTTTTCAATGGTAGTTCTGTGTAGACAGCTGCAGGGAAGACTGATGATCCTATTGGTGCGCTCTGATTGAAGAGGGGATAGATTAGAGGCAAGAAGATAACTTAGCAGGTCATTAAATAGTCCTCCCAGTGGTACACCCCACTCAGCCCACCCCAGCTGCAAGGTACAAGCCTCCTGGGGTCACACAGTGTCCCTGAGCATGCTTCCTCCTGGGCCGTCTCCAGTTGTCCTGGTGAATATCAGGCCACTGGACCCAGATGGCTCTGGAGGAGAAAGTGAGGCTGGTGACCTTGCACTGCCCTCCCTCACTCAAATCAAAATCAACTGCAAGTCATGTCATCATTTCCCTGATGTTACGGTCCTCTTTGAGAACGAAGGATAAACACGCAACAACAACACAACCCATGCTCCAGGAATAAAAATCCCTTCTTATGGCTCTGGACCCTACACATCAGAAGTCTTTCTTTTGAATTCTTATTGTCTTCCAAATATCTGGATCACAGTCTAGTGATCTGTTCTCTCTGATATAACTAACCCATTGCTTTTTTTTTTTTAACTCTTCTGGTCAAGCTAGGTGGCTCAGTGGGTAGAGCCTTGAGCTTGAAATCAGGAAGACTCATCTTCATGAGTTCAAATCTAGCCTCAGATACTTAGTAGCTCTGTGATCCTGAGCAAGTCACTTAATCCTGTTTGCCTCAGTTTTCTTACTTGTAAAATGAGCCGGAGAAGGAAATAGCAAACCTCTCCAGTATCTTTGCCAAGAAAACCCCAGATGGGTTCACAAAGAGTTGCACAGGACCGAACAACAATGACATGTCATTGACTATGTCTTTTAGGATACTTCTTAATAATAATAATAACTAGTATTTATAAAGCGCTTTAAAATTTGCAAAGTCCTTTATAGATGTTAATTCATTTGATCCTCACAACCCTGTGAAGTAAGTGCCATTATTATACTATTTTTAGAGATGAGAAAACTGAGGCACAGGGAGGTTAAGTAATTAGTTTAGGATTCCATTGCCAGTAAGAGACAAGATTCAAATGCAGGTCTTCCTGATGCCAAGTCCTGTACTCTATCTACTCTACTACCTGACTGTCTGTTTCCTGCATACAAGTCATTTTTGCTAATGCTACCATGCTTGTGTGCCTGCCACATAGTATAGCGCTTCTTTGCTCTTTGTCAGAGGCTTAGCACAGTGCTTTTCACATGGTAGACACTTAATAAATGTTTATTGGTTGATTAATTGATTATTAATCCACATTCTCAGGTCTTCATAGACACCAGTATCTGAGGATTTGTGGAACCGCCCGGCTTCGTCTGGGGAATGTTGAAAATAGGGGCTTTTTTTATCCAGGGGTAGCCAGCCTAATTTCCTCCTCTTCTTCTGTTCTGGGCCCAGCTCACTGTCCGTCTGCCAGTCCCTAAGCATATTAAGGGTACTAATGGCTTGACTTACAGGACTGTGAATCTAGCTTGTTTTAGGTGGTTTGGAGACTTAGAGAATTTCACAGATTGGTCAGTAATAACAGGCCTTCATTCCAGATGAGAAAGTATGAGGCCTAATTATAAACACCCAAAGGTAAGAACATGGTCATAGGATCATAGATCCAGAGCCAGAGAGGATCTCAGAGGCCCATCTAGTCCAACCTCTTCTTTTTATAGATGAAGAAACTGAAGCCCAGGGATGCTTGATAATTTATTCGAGGTCATAAATATGGGTGGGACTTGAACATGTCATTAGACTCCAGAGTCAGAATTCTTTACCCTATACCATACTAGAGGCAGGCAAAGAAAGAAGGAGTCAAGACCAAAATTCATTCAAATCTCACCTACAGTAGAGACGTATCGCCACATCCCAACTTTGATAGGGACCCAGGAAGAAGACCATGAGAGGCTATCATACAATCCTGGCACCCAATTTATTCAAGTCTCATCATCCAGTATTAGTTAAATGTTCTGTTTCCTGCACTCCAAGGCAGCTCAGAAAGCCAAGTAGTAACAATGAGATAGGAAGAGTCTCCCATAGACGTGTCTGATTGATTTCTCACCTCTTGATGTGAAGGTGCTGGAGACTGGCTAGCAAGCTTCTCACTATACCACATAGCAGGAGCTTCTACATGTGGAGGGGTCCAGAAAAAGGCACAACAAAAATGCCAAATAGGAGGAGTGAACATATCTACCTGTCACAAAAAAGTTACACAACAAAACTGCCCATTCTTCATCATGATCTAGAAGGAGTCCTTCTTCCATCTGGACTCTAGGTATGATATTCTCCATGACAGTGGTCAAATAGATCTATCAAGTATGCTCCTCTCCATTTTATACCTCACTTGACATAAATAATCCAAGGATTTTTAAAAAGTTATCTCTATGTTTGTATCCATTAGGGAATATTGGATGATATATTCATGGGAAACACTTTGAGAACTTTCTTTAAGTCAAATTTTTTTCTACGAACTCAAGTGTATTTGGGGGAGGATGTGTAATTAATAAACAATCAGCATACCCCAACATTATGTTTTTCTGTTCAGTCAGTTCTGTGACCAAAATGACGTGGCTTCGACAGAAAAATCACTTGTGATCTCTCACTTGTTCTCTTCTCAAAATTTCATCAAGGATACCTTCAATATGTGCTCAGACTATTTTACAGAAATAAGAAAGATGCACGGGTCAGTAGTTGCTAAATGTCCTGGGAATTCCATTCTCCTGCTAATAATATCATCCATGATCTTCACAGATTTTTGGGAAGTATCTCTTCTTTGTCATACCTTGAACACTCAACCTTCAAGTGCCTTTATATTTATGTTACTCTCAGTGTAGACTTGCTCTGTGTATTTGGTTAGGTCTAACTAGCTGGCTCTTTAGGCCTCTGCTTGGCAAGGAGACCAAGTGTTAGTAGGCTGAGGAATTTATAGGGTCCTTTTATAGGCTTCCTTATTGTGATGGCTATTTTACATCAGTTGAATTTCTCTAAGAAATGTTGATAATAAAAACCAGTGTCTTAGCTTTTCTCCATTTCTTTTTTTTCAAAGTTAACAGCATTTTAAATGAAGTTAGGTTGAAACTTGTAATCGTATGCAGCGACTTCCTCCAATGTAAATTAATTGCCACAACAAGGAGACTAAAAGAGCCCAGAAAGTTCCTTAGCAAACGTTTAACTTACTTGTCAGATATACAAAGGAGGCTGCCAAAGGCAACACCACAATAGAATGTAAACTCATTTGTGAAATCTCATGAAGAAAGATGATGATCATGAACAGTATTGTCTCATAAAGCTGAGAGAAGCAGCAGAGAGTAAAGCCAATTTCACAAAAACTTGGCAAGATACCCGCCCCAGCAAAGTCATCCCAAAGGCATTCAAGGTTAAAATGAAAGGCAGACCACAAACAGAAGGGAAATGGAGATTTGCAAAAGCCATTTTAATAAACTGTTTTCTCCATCTAGGAGAGCAGAACCATCACACTTGGACCCAAACATCACAGTCCCAGATGAGCTTCATAGGAGGTAGAAATGGCAACAGAGATGAGAAAAGCAGCTGGATTGTACCAAGTATATATAGAGGAGATCTGTGCTGGAAGCAATACAATTATGAGGTCATTGAGAAACTGAATGATATACAAGCTATCTGAAGGAGAGAAAGATACCAAAGGCACAAAAACACATTTTATACCTTATCAATACCACAAAAGGGGCAGCTAGGTGGTGCAGTGGATAGAGCTCTGGTCCTGGAGCGAGGAAGACTTAAGTTCAAATATGACCTTAGACACTTACCAGCTGTGTGACCCTGGGTAAGTTTGCCTCAGTTGCCTCATGTGTAAAATGACCTTGAGAATGAAATGGCAAGCCACTCTAGTATCTTTGCCAAGAAAGCCCTAAATGGGGTCATGAAGAGTTTGACATGACTAAAATGACTGAACGACAATACCACAAAAAGGTGACCAAGAAAAAGAAAATCGGTGACTACTAACATATCTGTATACTTTCTCATCTATCTTTATGAGTCTTCTATACCTGAATAGGGCATGTTTCATGAGAATATTAGTGAGGAATAAGCAGGCTTCTATAAGGAATATTCAACAGTGAAAAAAATGAGTATCTTTACCATTTAACAGTTACCTGAAAGATACCAAGGACATAAGATGCCATTACTCTTTATGTTTGTTGACAACATAAAATAATGACATTTTATTTGGTAGAAAAAAGCACTGTTTACCAGACATAGTAAAGTGTCTACCATCCATACATCAAACTCATCCAAGATTCTTTGGAAGATACAACAACAGAAATAACACTGCCGAATGACTCTCTGATAATGAAAATCAGGTAAGGCATAATAAAATAGAGACCTATATGGCCAGCAAAGGTGTTTGGCACAAAATCCAAATTAAGGAGGGTTTCTCTGTGAATGGTGAGTACCTCGTGAGGCTCTTCTTTGTGGATGATACTGTGTTGATAGTATCGACTCTCAAAATATTGTAGTTTTCAGTAGAAAAAAGTTGTAATCAACCAAAGAAGTTTGGCCTGCTCATCTACACTGGAGAGGCCACATAATGTCTATTGTCCAGATTTCAACATGCATCTGAATGGACACCCTATAGAGCTTGTCCAAAAGTTGGTTGGTTGGTTGGGTTTTTTTTTATTAAATTTATTTAATATATTTGGTTTTCAGCATTAATTTTCACAAGACTTTGAATTACGAATTTTCTCCCCATTTCTACCCTCCCACCCACTCCAAGATAGTGTATATTCTGGTTGCCCCATTCCCCAGTCAGCCCTCCCTTCTGTCACCCCATTCCCCTCCTATCCCCTTTTCCCTTCCTTTCTTGTAGGGCAAGATAAATTTCTACATCCCATTGCCTGTTTATCTTATTTCCTAGTTGCATGCAAAAACTATTTTTTTTGTTTTTGAACATCTGTTTTTAAAACTCTGAGTTCCAAATTCTCTCCCCTCTTCCCTCCCCACCCACCATCCCTAAGAAGGCAAGCAATTCAACATGGGCCACATGCATATCATTATGTAAAACCCTTCCAAAATACTCATGTTGTGAAAGACTAACTATATTTTACTCCTTCCTAACCTATC
>CM053623.1:265252835-265300153 GCA_028646595.1 Phalanger gymnotis | reverse complement strand
GAGCTCTTCCATGGCCTGAGACCAGTTCATATTTTTCTTGGAGGCTTTTGATGTAGGCTCTTTGACTTTGTTGACTTCTTCTGGCTGTATGTTTTGGTCTTCTTTGTCACCAAAGAAAGATTCCAAAGTCTTAAACTGAATCTGGGTGTGTTTTTGCTGCCTGGCCAAGTTCCCAGCCAACTTAATTGACCCTTGAGTTTTTCATTGGGGTATGACTGATTGTAGAGTAAAGAGTACTTTGTTCCAAGCTTGAGGGGATGCACTGTTGTTTTCAGAGCTATTTCTATACACCCAGCTCTGCCACACCAGCACTCCTCCTTCCCCAAGAACCACCAGCCTGTTCCTGACTCAAATCTTCAACAGGCTCTGCACTCCTGCTCTGATCTGCCACTTAATTCCTCCCACCAGGTGGGCCTGGGGCAGGAAGCAACTGCAGCTATAGTTCTGTAGCTGCACCAATTCCACTTCCCCTGGGGCAGTGGCCAAACCGTGAACTCCTTCCACTCTGTCCCCAGCAGCTTTTCCCACTAAGCTTCTCTGTTGTCTTTGGTGTTTGTGGGTTGAGAAGTCTGGTAACTGTCACAGTTCACTGATTCAGGGCACTAGGGCCTGTTCTGCTTGGCTCATGGTCTGGTTGGTCCTGCTGCCACCCACTCTGGGCTCCCTTCCCCTCTGCCCCCAGCTCCGTGCACGATAGACCTCACCCAGTGACCATCCAGGTTGTCTTGGGCTGGAGCCCTGCTTCCCTCTGCTATTTTGTGGGTTCTGCAGTTCTAGAATTTGTTTAGAGCCATTTTTATAGGTTTTTGGAGGGATCTGGGGGGGAGCTCACGCAAGGCCCTGCTTTCCAGCTGCCATCTTGGCTCCACCCCTCATTCTGGAAGAGGATCAAAATGACATCACTGTGCTATAGTCAAGATTCAATGTATCCTACTGTGGCTGATCAGACCAATATGAGCTTGGAATTCTCTACCACAGGTCAGGCACAAATAGTCCATATGAACATTTGGGGTATATACTCCAAATTCTTGCATCCTGCATTTCCTTTGACCTATTTCAACTCTGCTTTGCTCATAGAGCACAGCACCTTCTCTGATGTGGGCATGCCATACTGAGTGGTCCTGTGCCAGTGTCTTCCATGTCACACAATCAATTTCAAAGTTTTTAAGAGAGACCTTGAGAGTGTCCTTGTATCGCTTCTTCTGATCATCATGTGAACACTTGCCCTGTGCGAGTTTTCCATTAAATAGTCTTTTTGACAAGAGTAAGTTTTGCATTCAAACAATGTGGCCAGCCCGTCAGAGTTGCACTCTCTGATACAGAGTTTGAATACTTGGCTATTTGGTATGACTAAGGAGCTCAGTGTCTGGTACCTTATCCTGCCATATGATCTTCAGAATCTTCCTAAGACAATTCAAATGGAAGCGATTCAGTTTCCTGGCATGGTGCTGGTAGACTGTTGAGATTTCACACATATACAACAATGAGGTCAGCCCAGTGGCTCTGAAGACCTTCAGTCTGGTAGTCAGTCTAAAACCTCTTATCTCCCATACTTTCCTTTGGAGTCTCCCAAACACTGAGCTAGCTCTGGCAATGTGTGCCATCAACTTCATTATCAATCTGTACGTCGATAGAAAGTACACTACCAGGGTAAGTGAACTTATCTACAGCATTCAAAACTTTTTCATTTGCTGCAACTAATGGTTCCATGTATGGATGGTGTGGTGGTGGCTGATAGAGCACCTTGTCCAAAAGTACTACTATCTGGGATAGTCAGCACAGATGGACAATAAGCTAGGACCAGAATTGGGCAGGAGGAGAAAAATCTGGATTGATATCAGGAAACTGCAAAACTGTTTTTACTGATTCCAAATTTGCCGTGAAAACATAGGCCCATCTTTTCCATAACATTTTACTGTAGTTATTACATGGCAGCAAGTTGTGGGATACAACTGCATCCAAAGAGCTAAAAAAGACACACACTAGGCAATGGAGAGCTATGCGGTAGGTGTGTGTAGGCCCCAGCAAATAAAAAAATAAGGAATTCCGAAGGAGAACAAGAATTAAGGAATTGTATGATAGGAAGATAAGATGAGCTGGGAGACAGCCAAAGTTCTCACTAGTACCCAGCAATGTTGAGAGAGTGTGAGGAAGGCCTTTACGGTGTTAGGTGGACCCCGTGTGGCAAGCTTTTGGGAGAATGCTCACAAGAGTGAGCCACGATGGGCAAGCATGGATGACTAGCAATCTACATCATTGGAGGGACTTTTGGAATCAATGAGATCTTAGACTTTTTTTTTGGAGGAGGGAAGACAGGGCAATTGGGTTTAAGTGACTTGCCCAAGGTCACACAGCTAGTAAGTGTGTCAAGTGTCTGAGGCCAGATTTGAACACAGGTCCTCCTAACTCCAGGGCCAGTGCTCTACTCACTGCACCACCTAGCTGCCCCATTCATAGACTTTCAATCTGCAACAGATGTTGATCCTTAAGCTCCAATTGTCTTCCTATGTGTTCTCCTAGGATAGAGAAAGGAATGAGAACTAGATGGGTGATTTTATTGGTTTGGGGAACTCCTAGAGGAGGCAACTCCCTTTACCAATACTGATCAGCAGCTTCTCTGCTGCCTTTAGTCTTTGGGAGTCAGCCCAAGGAACTGAGAAGTTAAGTTACTCGCCCAGAGTTGCACAGCCAATATATTCAGAGATGAGACTTGAAGTCGTGTATTGCTGGGTTTGGTGCTAGTTTTCTATTTACTGCTTTTTTTGAGGGGTAACTAAGGTCCAAGCCAGGCAGCTGTGGTTCAGCAGTACCTGCAAAATGGGGAAGCTGAGGCAATTAGTCCAATGCTATTAGTTAGTGAGGTGCTTTCATAAACATGACAAAAATCAAAATGGTACCATGGGGGGGGGGGAATCTATACTTGGATTCAAAAGACCTGGGTGCCATTCTTAGCTCATGTGCCTATTACATGCGTAATATAGGAACTTTTACAAGAGGAATATTCAAGGTATAATTACAAATATCCAAACACACATGTGGGAGGCATAATCCTCCTTCCCCCCCGCACCACCTCCATCTTGGGGGAATAAAAGAAGATTAGGCTCACAGTTTGGCTCAGTTCCCAAAGAGCACAGTCCCAGGTCCTCCCAGGCTTGAGACCAGGTACCCTGGCTTCTTAGGGTTTCCATGTTGGCCCAGCCCACTGTACTATCCTGCCTACAATCTTAGCTCCAAGGTCACAAGGACCCAAATTCCCAGTCCTTTGTAGATCACTTCCAGTATAGTTATTCCTTCCATAATGCGGGGGTTATGGGGCAGCACCCCAGGAATATGGAAAATCTGTGTAAAATTTTTTGGCCCTCCCTTCATACCAGAGAAGAAGTCTAACATAAAGATAAAATATTAATATTACACAATGCTATACCTATATTTTATAGGTTTCTGAGTTTCTAAACTTTTTCTGTGTCATCTGCTGGCCTTTGCTCATTGTCTACAGCTTCCATAAAACTCGCCCCAAATTCTCATCTAATTTCTTATGTTGACATGTGGTATATCAAAATCACAATGGGCAAAGTTGAGATGTAGAAGAGAAAACTACTTAAAACTGAGGACAGATGCCATAGAACAGGAACTAATGCTCCCAGATCTACTTCTCAGAGCTGGGGTAAAAAAAAGGAAAGCAGGGGGAAAAGCAAGCCCCCCTCCTCTTACCAGTTCAGTTTGTAGTATCCGTAGATTCAGAAGATAGGAATTATTTTAAAAATAGTACAGTTGAAAAGATAGCGGAGAAACTGATTTGGTTTCACCATTTAAAAAGATTCAGGCAGCCAATTAAGGAGGCTACCCTCACCCATAGGGAAAGGGATACAACAGGCTCGATGTTGGAACTAAGGACTTGCCTACATCAGCCTGAGGTTGCACATGTACAACCTTAGGCAAATTATTTGAACTCTGGCTTCAATTTCTTATGCGTAAAATAGGAGGACTGATCTAGATTTCTTCAGAGAACCATTCCAGGTCTAGATTTATGAACTCATTTCTCCCAAATAATTGGAAATATGGGAATTGACATTGGTCATATAGAATTGGGAGACATCCGTACAGAAATAATAATTGCAAGGAAGTAGGGTACGGACATAGGAAGATAAAAGTCAAGCCAAAATAACACAGGCCAAACTCCAAATAACCAGTATAAACAAGCTATAGGAGTTTGAAGGAGGGAATCTCAAAATCAGAATCTCAAAAAATGGAAGAAACCTCAGATGCCTTTATTAAATCCATAACTGAAAAAAAAATTCTCCTGTAACATATGAGCAAATGGTCAATCAGCCTTTGTATGAATACTTCCACTGATGGGAAGCTCACTTTTTATCAAGCCAGCCCATTTCACTTTTGAACAGTTCTAGTTTCTAGAAAAGATTTTCCTGATATCGAGACTAAATCTGCCTTTCTGTGACTTCCTATTGTTTCTACTTCTGCCCTTTGGGGCCTCTTCTGCTCTACTACCCTTTAAATCCTTGGAAACAAAGAAAGCTTCATGGGGGATATCTTGGGTATGAAGAGAGGGCAGTACTTAGACAAACAGAGAGGAGGGGATTTGCAGTTCTGAGCAGACTTAACATCTTGGTTCTTCCTGGAAGGAGGCCCAGGTATATGAATACATTTCCATAATGGTACCTTCTTAAGGTGGACAATTTCAGTGTCTTCTCCATGTTCTATGCCAGAGAAGATTCACATACTGCCCACATCAAAGCTACCCGGCAATCTCAGGAAATCTGAAACCTAAGTTTCCTGTGCAGGGTAGAATAGGGGTCATGCTTGCAGTTGCTACCTCCATAGGAGTCTCAGTCTCTCTCTCTCTCTCTCTCTCTCTCTCTCTCTCTCTCTCTCTCTCTCTCTCTCTCTCTCTCTTTTCTCTCTCTCTCTCCCCCCCCTTTCTCCTGCTATAGCATCCATCTGCTGATTTATGCAGAGAGGAACATCAAACAAATGTTAAGGGTGAGAAAAACAAGTGCTAATAGATTCCAAAAATGCAGCAGTCAGGAGTGAGTAAATGCCTGGAGAGCTGGCCGATTCCACAGACCCTGCGGGAAGGGGAAAGGGAAGGGGGTGCCAACCTGAAAAAAGAGCAAGAGAGAGCCCCTGGGTGAAGGTCTGTCCCCCTTGCTTTGATCTGGGCTCTCTTCATGGTAAGAAGGAGCTTTACAAGGCTTGTGAGTGCTGCCCACCCAACCTGAGCCACTTGTCCCCAACTAACAGGTCGGGAGTCTTCCTCCACCATCTAGGTGTTCTTAACCATTTTTGTGTCATGGAGCCCTTTGGCATCTTTTAAAAGCCTACGGACCCCTTCTCAGAATAATTTTAAATGCAAAAATAAAATACACAGGATTACAAAGTAAACCAACTATATTATAATGTAATTTTCAAGAAATATTTAAAAATGTTCATAGACTCCAGGTCAAGAAACCTTGTTCTAGATCTCTTAATAGAAGCGACGTAGTAGTGGATACATTATACATGTTGTGTCCTCCATAGAACGTAAGCTCCTTGAGGGAAGGACTACTTCATTTTTGTTTTTATATTCCAATATAGTGGCTACTCAAAAGATTCTCGTTGATTGATGGTTTGATCTAATGATATGGGAAAAGGTGCAGGATTTGGAGTAAAAGGATCTAGGTTCAAGTCATGGCTTTGCTATTTACTGCTCATTCATGTGACCTTGGGCAAATCACTCCTCTTTGTGTGTCAGTTTCCCTCTCTGTAATAATGAAGAGGTTGGAGGAACTCTGAGGTCCCTTAACTTGAAGGTCCCTTCAAACTTTATATCCAGGATCCAATGATTGCATTGAGAATGCAGAAGCACCCAATGTGTCCACTGATCACTCCTCACTGCATGGCCAGCTGACTCACTTGAAGCCTTATTTCTGGCTATAAGTCTATATCCCCAGTCTGGTTCCTCCTCTTCCTAATGCTAGGTATAGATCCCCAGCCACAGCATGTCCACAAAGTAGCCAAAAGAAATGGGGAGGGGGCAGAATAAAAGTCAAGGGGAAAGGTTTACAAGTTAGCTTTCCCATCATATAATCTTGTTTTTGTTCAGTTGTTTCAGTCATGTCCAAATCTCCTTGATGCCACTTGGGGTTTTCTTTGCAAAGATACTAGAGTGGTTTGCCATTTCCTTTTCCAGCTCACTTTATAGATGAGGAAACTGAGGCAAACAAGGTGAAGTCACACAGCTAGTAAGTGTTTGAGGCCAGATTTGAACTCAGAAAGATGAGTCTTCCTGACTCCAGGACTGGTGCTCTCTCCATTGTGCCACAAAGCTGCCCATGATATAATCTACCATAATAATAATCTCTCTTAGCAATGTTCACTATAAATTGTTTTCCTTTTCTTTTTTAATCTTTCTTACACGGAAGGCCCATTGGTAAGGGAGGGAGAGGAATATCTTAGCAAATGAAACATTAGTTTCCTCTCTAATTTGGTCCCCAAACAAGCATAAGATCATCCATCTAGAACTAGAAACTAGAACTTCAACACCATCTCATTGTACAGATAAGGAAACTGAAGCCTAGGGGAGTTACATGACTTACCCAAGGTCACACAGATAGAAAAGGTTAGAGGCAAAATTTGAGCTCAATTCCTCTGACTCCAGAGCTACTTCTCTTTCCCCTACACCTTGCTCCCTGCTGTCTTTTCCACATGTACAACTAATATCTTTCTTGCTGCTGGACCCAGATGGCTCTAGAGGAGAGGATAAGGTTGGTGACTTTGCACAGCCCTCCCTCACTTAAATCCAATTGACTTTCAAGTCATGACATCACCTTCCTAATGCCATGGTCCTCTTCAAGAACGAAAGAAAACAACATTTGTATCCACATGCACGCCAACATTTATCCCCATTGATTAGAGACTGTCCCATTTTCTTAGTAAGAGAGGCTCTCTCTAATGATAGAAATTAACCTATTACTTCAATTATAACACCACACACACACACACACACACACACACACACACACATACACACACACAATCACTAATGGTGTTTATCATTTTCCCCCTATGCTTTCACCAGCCTATACACCTATAGTCCTCCTCATACACACGAACTCCTCCACTAATGAGGACTACCTTAATTGTTTTCCTAAAGGAGACCTCTTTCACTGATTGGCCAATAATAGGTCCCAGCCTAAGCCTTGCTCCTTGTTTGGGTTTTGATGGCTCAGAGTGAATGTAAATAGCAATTGTTTCTGTTCTGGCCAGAAACTCTCAGGGTCTCCCCCCCCCCACAATGATTCTTTTGTAACAGCAAAGTAAGGCATCTTTTACCTCAATTCTTACCTAGCCTATAATTAATGAATGAGTGTTGCCTCAAACAAACTGAAACTTGGAAAAGACCTTAGTTCAAAAGGGCTAAGGTCTTCCACTGCATCTGGGGCCATCTCCGGCCATCACGACCTATGTCTTGCGGCTGGACCCAGATAGCGCTGGAGGAGAGAGTGAGGCTGGTGACTTTGCCCGGCCCTGCCTCCCTCAAATCCATTTCATTTGCAAATCAAGACATCACTCTGCTGATGTCATTGTTCCTCTTCAAAAATGAAGGACAAACAACAACGACGTAGACTTCCTCCTTGGCCTTGCATTCCCTTTACATCTTGTTTGCAGCTTCACCTCCCTTCACCAAAAGGAAATCTCTCACACCATTGTACTAATATGGAGATTCATTCTTATTCTTTGGAAGAATGGTATCAAACTCAAAAAGAAAGAGGGGCCACTGAAAAGTAGATAAGGACTCCTGCTGCTGCATATTGACTTAAAAAAGCCTCATATTAACATTGTGTGGGATGAAAGACCCTCACCGTTTAACTTTATAATAAGGAGCCATCTCTGGGTGGGAACAGAAATAAATTTTATTCAATTCTCGAGAATTAGGCATCCCCCGCTAGAACAAATCCAGCAGAGGTGCTTTACGAGGTGCAAAGCACCAATAATTATTCCTAACACAAGAGAATTCCCGCCCACCTCTGACCCTTCTCACCATTGGCTGGGAGGTGGGCTTACAATCTGAGCATGAAAGCTAGACAAAGAACTGGGAAATTGAGGCACAGAAACTCCAATTCCCATTCCCTTAGTTAATGATTACAACTGAGGTGACATCTATAAATCTAAAGAAGGAGAATAGGATAGGGGGAGGGGGAGACCCTCTCCATTCTTTACTGTAGAGAAAAATGGATCATTATGACCTTGTTCTTGCTAAGCAAATCTTTAAACCAGAGCCAGAAGAAAGAACAAAAAGTTTCAGGGTGAACTTTCCCAGAGGCTGAGCCATCAGACTCTCACAAACTGAGAATTTGTCCACTTCCCTATTTCTTGATTTTTAAACATTTCTTAGTATATACATATACATATATATTTATATATATACACACAGTACATATATGTATATGTATGTATATATATGTATATGTATATATACTATATATACATATATATGTATATGTATATATACTATGTATAGCTAGATATGTATGTATATATAATATATATATATACTTAAACATATCTTCACATTTTATTTACCTCATACAACATTATCTATGTTCTACTGTATTTTTATTTATTTTGTTAAGTATTTCCCAATTACATTTTAATCTGGTTCAGGCTACACTGGGTCCTACTGACTGTGTATTGAACACTTCTGCTTTCTTAAGTCCTCTGAGTCAAATCTGGAAGGCCCTCTTTCCAAGCTGCAGAAATACATAAAGTACAAATCTCTTGGGAGTCTCTAGCCAGAACTGGGCTCCTCTAGGCAAAGTTAGCTCTGACCCCTCTTCCATTGTCTTACCCACCTTAGAGAAGGTAAGTACTTCTTCCTGGTATTCTCACTATGGTATACATAGGCCCTAGTCAACAATGGCACCTTTTTTTGTAGGAGCAGGGAGTGAATTATGTTTTGGGGTGGTTTAAATTTAAGACTTATGGGTCAACTAGTAGCTCCTAACCAACAAGTTAGGAACTTTCTCTGTAGATCAATGTCCTAGAAAATGATTCAAATTTCTTGAATCATCCAGACTCTAGAGCAGGAATAGTTTCAAATTAATGAATTTTACGGGAGTAAAAATGATTGTGCTGGAAGAAAATATAGAAAGGAGAAAAGAGAGAAGAAAAGATTTACTGGCAGAGCTGAATTGTTTCTAAAAACCCAATTGACCCGACTGCTTTGATTGGATGCTTCACATTTGTTGCCATATTGTAAAGAGAACTACATTTATAATCCAAAGTCCTGGGTTCAAACTCTTGCTCTGTTAGTTACTATCTGTGTGACTTTAGGCAGTTCCATTCTTTGGATCTCTGATTCCTCATCTCTGTAATGGGGTTTATTGGCTAGATTCCTTCCTTCCTGTCTTTCTTCTTGCCTTTCTTTCTATTCTCTCTCTCTCTCTCTCTCTCTCTCTCTCTCTCTCTCTCTCTCTCTCTCTCTCTCTCTCTCTCTCTCTTTCTTCTCAAAGACCAAACCTTAAACTCATCTTACTCCAGAGCTCAGAGATCAGACCACGATAGGTCCCTGCCTGAGCTCCACTTAATGTCTATGTTTTGGGTCCTTCTGGCTTAGAGTGAATGTCAATAGTAACTATTTCTCTTTTGACTAGCAAGCCTGAAGGTCTTCCCCTCTCAGTTTGATTTTTTTTGATTGAATGGGCTGAGCCATCCCTGGACTTACTTCTTAAAGAGACATATTCGCTGAATGGGCATAACCTCACTCAAAGTGAGAAACTGAAAAGGCCTTAGCCTAAAAGGGCCAAGGTCTCCCAATGCATCCTGGGCAATCTCCAGTCATCCTGGACCCAGATGGCTCTGGAGGAGGAAATGAGGCTGGTGACCTTGCACAGCCCTCCCTCATTCAAATCAAAGCCAACCACAAGTCATGTCATCATCTCTCTGATGTCATGGTCCTCTTCAAGAGTGAAGAACAAACACAACAACAGTGGGGATTAGGATCTCTGGATGATGGTTAGTCTTTTCCAGTCCTAATTCTTATGGTCTCCCATCCTCTGTAATATAATGTTTTCCTATGGGCACTGCTATCCTCCCAGTTACCCAAGCCCTCAACCTAGGTGTCATCCTCAACTCCTCTTTCTCATTCACCTCACCTAGCCAATCAGTTGCCAAATCCTGTCACCTCTACTTTCACAATCTCTCCAGTATGTCTCCTTCTTGCCACTTCCAGTCATGCTAGTTGAGGTTTTTAATCATCTTTTACCTGGGCTTTTGAAATAACTGTCTAATTGTCCTCCTCACCTCAAATCTCTCCCAACCCCAATCCATCCTCTACTCAGCTACTAATGTAATTGTAGGTCTGACCCATGATATTCCCCCTCAATAAACACCAATGGCTCCCTATTACCCCCAGGATCCAATAGAAAGACATCTCCTCAACATTAAGGCTCTTCACTACCTAGCACCTTACTTCTCATTCTTCTCACACTTTACTTTCTTCTACATATACTATAGTCCAGCAATACTGGGCAATTTGCTATTCCTCAAACATAACACTACACCTACCATTTCTATCCCTTTGCACTGGTTGTCTCCCATAATGGATTGCTTTACCCTCCTCATCTCTAACTTTTTCCAAAGGGAGATTCCTTTAAGACCCAGGTTAATTCTACCTTTCCTAATCCACTCTTGAGCATTCTCTTCTTTTTTTTTCTGGGGGCAGGGGGCAATCAAGGTTAAGTGACTTGCCCAGGGTCACACAGCTAGTAAGTTTCTGAGACTGGATTTGAACTCAGGTGCTTTTGACTCCAGGGCCAGTGCTCTATCTGCTGTGCCACCTAGCTGCCCTTTGAGCATTTCCTTCTAAGATTATCTTCCTTCTACTCTGTGTCTTGTATGAGCCTATTTATTTATGTGTTGTCTCTCTTATTTGTAAAATATGCTCTTTGAAGGCAGGGAATGGCGTGTGTGTGTGTGTGTGTGTGTGTGTGTGTGTTTCTTTGTGTAATATAATCGTACTTGTACTGACAAATCAGGAGATGGTTATGTCTCCCCTCAGGGTCCCACAGTATCTGCAAGTGGTTGCAGTGGCTCTTCTAATTTTATCAGCTCAAGACTCCATCGTGGTGTGTTCCCTGATATCAATTGCATAGTGCAAGCCTACATTTCCTCATGATCGATTAACCAAATTGTACCAATTAGCTTGACAAATGGATACATACTAAAAAGATATGGAAGAACCCAGGCTTTAAAAAAATAGCCTTCTGAACTACAATACACTGGCCCCTCTACATTTTGGTCCCTAACAGTAATGAGCTCCAACTTAGCTAGAAACATTTTTTTCTACTTTCAAGTTCATTGATGGGTCGGTAACATAGACAATGGATGAGTTCAGTCCTTTGGTTTCAGGAAATGAGATCTTTGCCACAGGGTTGATTCATAGTTGGACAGGTTCATGAAAGTCGCTTCCCAGGGCTATAGCCGCTGTGGCTACTAGCAAACTCAGCTGGTACCCCCAGCCTTTTGAATCTCACAAGGTCATTCCATGTCCAATCCTCTATGATTTAAGAACCCACATCTTCGACTCCCAAACCAGTGGTCTTTCCACTTCCCCAGACTACCCCCTCAGAGCTAACTCTTTTAATCTGTTACGTTACTTTCGTGTTCGAAAATAATAATTACTATTGTTAATAATACTAACGCCCTGATTAGGACTGTAACAATCATAGCTATGTAAGCATTGGGAGTGAAAAAGCAACACATTCCTTAAAATAGCTGATGAGGCTAAATCGGGAGGTGGTGTGATCATCATTGAAGACAGATAGGGAGAAGAGGGAAATGACAGCAAGACAGAAATGTGGCTAGGTAATAATACAGAATCAACCTGGGCAGTTATTAATGACAGCTGGAGATTGGAGGAAGGGCAGATGGAAATTCAGGAAACAGAAATTCATTGAAACAGAGAAGTTTGACAAAGCATTAAGGCAAGGGAGAGATTTACAGGGTGTGAGTGGATGAGCATGCAATGCAACATGGCAGCTAGACAAGGAGTCAGGGGCCTCATCCTTGCAGTCCTCACCACACTACCCCAAGTGATGAGCAGGTTTCACCCAACAGCTGGTGGCAGCTGGGGGTTGTTGGGAGTGCATCCAGGGATGGGGGAGGGGGGTGCTGAGGATAACACCAAGGTAATATTGGCAAGTAGCCTGGCTCCCAGAGCCTGTTGGTGGCTTGAGGTTTCTACTGACCTGTTCATTTAATAGCTAGTATAACTGTAGCCTGTCTTGGCATGCCTACTATCGGTAAGGAATGATTGGTCTTGGGCACTGGAGTCAGTACAGTGGGAACGCCAGGGTGTGGAAGAATATATGCTATGAAGCAAGGGGAAGATTCCCTCTGATGACTATGATGAGTGCAAGTACCTGGTTGGGGCATTTTTATTGCATTAGCTATCAAAGGGTGCTAGAGGGTGGAATGGGCACTGGGATATGTACAGACTGGCTTAAACTAGGCTTGGCAGGAGGCAAAAAGTGTAATGCAAGATAATAGGGTTGAGCTGAGGGTTGGAGTAGCACTGGAGGAGAGCACAGGGTGGCAGAAGGGGCCCCCTTGGGGCTTATTCTTGGGTCTCTATCAGTTTAGGTTTCCCCTCACTTCAGGTCTTCAAGAGGACACTATTTTACCATTTGTACCATTTGTCAGCACAAGTAGGATTATATTACACAAAGAAACACATACACACACACATTACCATTTTACCAATAACTTGTTAGCATAAAAATAGAGCTAGAAGGGATCTCAGAAATTGAGTCCAACTCCCCCATTTTCTAGATGAGAAAACTGAGTCTCAGAGAGTGATCTTCTGCTATGTCTTGTGATGATTAAGATAATTTCAAGAGCATAGTTTCTGGGTAATTTAACCATTTTATTAATAAGGCCAGCACATTATTAATAAAAGGATGGTCATATGTTCTTTTAGAAGAGGAGTGGCAATCAACTATGATTAGTCAACGCAGTGGGAGGTGGGCTCTATTAAAATGAGGGGCTGAGAGTGATATTGTGTCACCCTTGGACAGAAAGTCTTATCTCTATACCCAGACCACCCCCAGCCTTGGGCCATCTAGTCAAAGAATGAATATCTCCCTCAAACCTGAGCAGAATGACTACTCCAGCAGGGTTGGGTTCTACTCCAATCTTATTAACAGCAATGTCCTTCAAGGGCCTGAACTTCTAAAATGAGGACTTTAGAAGAAAGGGAGAGCTCTGGATCTCCCCAAGTTATTGGTTATTAATAATAATTTCTCTCAGTCTCATGCAGGATCAACGGGGGATTCTTGCCAAATACACATTGGGTTAGATAGCCTTGGAGGGCCCTTCCCAGCTCTGAGAGTTGGGGATTCCTCCTCTTGCAGGGTGACTAGAGGGAGGAAGAGTATCTGGGGATGTCAAAAATGGCTCAGGGCTGTGACTCAAGCTGTTCCAGAAACCCCAGATAATCTGTACCAGAGTTAGAGATGTAAGGCAAGAGAAGGGCTATGCTCAGATCCAGCCTCAGATTGTCTACCTGAATGTTACCCATCTCTATACTCTTGCACTGGCCGTCTCAGATACCTGGCCTCTATCCTCTGCCCTTCCCCTTACTGTCCCTTGTTTTAAAATCACCCCAAATGCTTCCTTCTATGTGGAGCCTTTGCTGATCCTCCCAGCTGATAATACCCTCCCTTCCAAAATGAAAATATTATCTATCTGAAAAAATATATATATAATATACACATATCTCTCTTTCTCCTTCTCTCTCTCTGTGCTTCTCTGTCTCTCCCTCTCTCTCCTTCCCTCCTTTCTTCCCTCCCTCCCCCTTTCCCTTTCTATATGTCTCTCTCTCTCCTCTTTCTCCTTCTCTCTCTCTCTGTCTCTTTGCCTCTTTGTATCCCTCCCTCTCTCCTTACCTTCCTTCTTCTCTCTTTCCCTCTCTCTCCTCTTCTTTCTCCTTCCTCCTTCTTTCCCTCCCTCCTCTCTCTGTCTCTCTGTCTCTCTGTCTCTGTCTTTCTGTCCCTCTGTCTCTCACCACACACACACACACACACACACACACACGCACATTGTCTTCCTAATAGAATGTAAGCTCTTTGAGGGCAAGGACTGTTTAATTTTTGCTATTATATCTCCAACCTCTAGCACAGCCCAGCACGTAGTAGGTGCTTAAGAAATGCTTGTTGAATCAGCTGGAGAAGGGTGCTGAGGGCAGCATTGGGCGTTAGTGTCAGAGAACACCAAGAAATGGTAGATCATCAGTCCCCAACTTACTCCTCAAGATTAATTACCTTGGTTCCCTGCATTGGTGAAATTGAAGCTTTGTATGGTAGAACATGCTAGAAATGCACCAAGTTCCTTATGATCTTCTTCGAGTGTTCAAAGATTTGTTTAAATTGCTTTTGTTTCACTAATAATTAAGCATCTGTAACTATTAGCCATTAGAGGAGGGCAAGTAGAATGGCAAGCAGGTCTTGAAACCACATACAACAGAGATGTATCGGAGGAACTGGTGATGTTCAGCCCAAAGAAGAGGAGACTGACATGGCATGTGAAGAGCTGTCATGTGGAGGAAGAAGTAGGAACGTCCTCTGCGGTTCCAGAGGGCAGAAGTGAAAGGCGGCCTGGGAAGTGGAGGGAACACAGGACTGGGAGCCAAGATGTGGATGCTCTAATTCCAGGCCGACCATTGGCCAGTATGTGATTCTGGCAGAGTCGCTCTGCTCAGCCAGGCCTCCGTCTCCTCATCTATAAAATGGGCTAGCTGATCGCTAATACTCTTTGATTCCAAGATACTGAGAGGCAGAATTTCTCTCAACATAAGAAAGAATGTGTGACTGAAAGATGTTAAGAAGGGAGCAGGTTGCGCGGCAATGTGGTGAGATCCTCATCGCTTCAAGCATTCAAACAGAGGCTATCTCGCCAATAGTCCCAACCAGTTAATCAAGCAAACGAGCATTTGTTAACTACCTATATGTGGATAGTGCCAGGTCTGGAGTCTCCCTGAGTTCAAATCTGGCCTCAGACACTTAACTAGTTATGTGATCCCAGGCGTGTCGCTTAACCTCATTTGCCTCAGTTTCCTCATCTGTCAAATGGTCTGGAGAAGGAAATGGCAAACCACCCCGGTATCTTTGCCAAGAAAACCCCAAATGGGGTCAGAAAGAGTCAGACACAACCAATAAATAACTGAAATACTATAATACTCTTCGCCCAGACATTATGAGGTGTCCCTGGACTGGTGGATTTAAAGACAAAACTAAAAAACAAAAACAGTTCCCTGTCCGTAAAGTGCTTGTAATCTATAAAGGAAGGACGTATATAAATATGCACCCATATAAATGTCTAAAATATATACAGCATAAATGCAAAGTAATGAGGTGGGAGGGCCACCAGCAGCTGGGGAGAATCAGGAAACACTCAGGTGGGAGGGAAGTGGTATTTGAGCTGAGAAAACTCAGGGCTCTAAGAGTTGGAGGTGAAGGGGGGCTGCGTTCCATGTGGGGGTGGAGAGGAGAACATCCTGAGCAAAGGCACATAAATAGGAGACAAGTGTCATATGTGAGAAACAGCAAGAAGGCTGGTTAGGTTGGATCTGAGGCTTCATGAAGGAGGGTGATGCAGACTAAGGCTGGAAAGATTCTTTGGAGCCAATGAAGAGCCTGACTGAAGAGTCTGTATTGATTCAGGAGGCAGCATGGAGCCTTGTTGTTCAGTCATTTTTTATGGGTGTCCTACTATTCATGAGCCCCTTTGGGGTTTTCTTGGCAAAAATACTGGAGTGGTTTGCCATTTCCTTCTTCAGCTCATTTGACAGATGGGGAAACTGAGGCAAATGGGGTTAAGTGTCTGAGGTCGGTTTTGACTCCAGGCTCAGTGCTTTGTCTACTGCACCACTGATAACAATAACGCCTTCCTTCTATACCATATGCCCACTTATAAGTATTTGCATGAGTATGTACTTAGATATATACATTTGTGTGTGTATCTGTATAACTCGTATGCACATAGCTATTTGCAGCTTTGTCTTGCCTATTCCAATACACCTCCTTCAGCTCAGCCACTGTAGTTTTGCCTTTCTTTGTGCCCTTTGCACTTAACACATAGAAATCACTTGATAAGTGCTTGCTGACTGACTACTAATAATACCTAGCATTTGTATAGAGCATGAGGGTTTGCAAAGTGCTTTATGAATATCATGCTAATTGAGCCTTCCAACACCCCTCTGAATTAGGTGTTATTACTTCCCCCTTTTTACAGATAGGAAAACTGAGGCATGTTAAATGACTTGCCCAAAGTCACACAGATATTAAGTATCTGAAGCAGGTGGTCTTCCTAACCTCAGTACCCAGCCCTATTATTCATTATACTATCTAGCTTCTGGTGACTCCTCTAGGAATACACAAGAAACCCTCTTTGCCTCCAGTACTAAGTTGGCTTATTTGACCTTTGAGGCCCTTGTCCACTCTGAGATTCTCCAGTTCTAATTACGGTCACTGCACACACACGGGTGTCTGTTTCCTTTGCTTGATCCTCAGAAAAAAGAAATGCTCCCCTTCTGGATGAACAGCACGGGGAAGCGGGAAGGCTGGCAACGCGGATGGCACGGCTATGATAATGAGCTCATGGACATGAGAGGCATCTTCCTGGCCTACGGACCTGGTGAGCCAATGGGAGAGTCCAGGTTCCTTAGCCAGCTTCCCTGGCAGAGGCTTCTTTACACCAAGGCCTGGGTCAGCTCACCTAGGATGGGCGGAGGGATTTCTTTCTGACCGCTATTTATGAGGGAGCCTGAGCAAACCCAGCAGGTCTCCAACATCTTGTGCTGGATTTTCTCAAATGCTTCTTGGGTTTGGCAAGTGTGGCCAAATACTTTTCCTCGTAAATTCTGAATCCTGAGTGCAGTGGGGGGAAAATGTATTCCACATGTCTGTGATTCGTTTTACACTTAATTCATCAAAATGTTATTTCACAGCTATCTGATGTCTGAGAAGGCTTATCAGCCACGGCTGCTGACAGCCATGTGCTTCAAACCAGCCACAGTCACTCTAGGGGGGCTGAGAGAGGAACTTCTTCCGCCAATATTCCCAATGCTGAGCGCTCTGGTGGGGCCAGGTTAGTCTGTGCCAACTAGAAGCCTAGGTCAACACTTGAGCAGATTTTCCAGTGACTCTGGGATCCAGCTAGACTCCTTCAGTCACATTAAGAGTAGGAGTGGTTTACCACTCAGAGGTTGTCACACAGTTAAGAAGTAGCAGAGGGCAAGATTTGAATCCAGGGTTTCCTGCCTCCATGTCCGGCACTCTATTACCACCTTGACCTGTTTGTGTCAGGGACCCATTGGCCTGTCTGAGGAAGCCTACGGACCCTTGAAATAAAATACATAAGAATACAAAAGAAACCAATTTTGTTGAAATACAACGATCAGAAATGTCTTTTCTTAAAAGAAAAAAAGTTTACAGACTCTAGGTTAAGAGCCCTCTGCTCTAGAAGCAGATTCACATGAATGATTGAGTTGACCTCCCTAGTCTCACAAGACACTGCCAAATTATTGGTTAGTCTAGAACCCAGACAGACCTGCTGAGTCAGGGCAGAATTTCATGACCCTCTTGCAGCAACAATCTGCTAGCAGCTACTGTGGCCATCTAACACCAACAACCACCGGGACCCAGAAGGCCACTAACATAAATTCTTTGATCTGCTTTTCTAAGGAAAGCAACTTTAAGGGGCTAACAATCTCAGTTTAATCAAACATGCGTATATCATTCACTTAGTTCTGGGGGAAAAGATCTGCCCCCTGGACTTCAGGGCAAATACAAACAGAAATTACAAACAGACCTTGTCTGATCAGTTTCCTCTGATCAGACAGACAGACCTTGTCTGATCAAATCACAATACATAGTTACCAGAGAAGTACCAATATCTGTCTGGGCTATCAAAGCCAGGGGTCAGTTACAATGGCTTGCGCAGAGTCTCAACACTCTTTCCATGAGTGAGCCCCAAAAGCCAAACACCAAGCTCCCCTCAATTATATCCTGTTTGGAGCCCTGGGGGCTCTGACCTCACCCAGGCTGAGTGTGTGAAAGTGCTCCATCCTCAGTATCACATCATATACAACAAGTCCATGACTCCTGATGGCCTCAGTGCTGAGAAATGGCTGAGAAATACTCCAAAACAAAGACAACAAAAGGTTTCCCACTGATTCAGACAAAGGGGAAACTTGATAGTCTTAGCATCCCAAAAGGGAAGAACAGGGAAAAGTCTGATTACCTTAACGCCCCTCTAGTTCTGACCCAGGCTTCTAGAGCTAAATCAGCCCCAGATTAGCTTCTAGATGGAAGAAAGGGAAATGGCTTTTGTTGGTATCATTCACTTTAGTATCTTCCAGCAAAACTGGACTATTCACCATTCCTGAATCTGGCCCGGGCTATCTGCCACCTCTGGGCATTCACTCAGGGTAGACCCCACGCCTGGAATGTATGGCTTCTCTATAACTGCCCATCGAAATCCTTCTCTTCCTTCGAGGCTCGGCTCAGGTACCAACTTCCTCAGGTAGCCTTGCCAGCTCTGTGCAGTTAAAAGGGACCTGACCGCTCTCTCATTCCTCACACTTTGCCTGGATCTCTGCTTTGCCCTTAGTGCAATCTTACTTTGTGCCTTTATTTATTTGCTTATGTGGTTATATTCCCCCACCCCACCCCATTAGATTCTAAACCCCTTAACAGAAGAAATTGTGATGTTTTCCAACTTTGTAGCAGATACTTTTTTAAAAGTTTGTTGGATTGAATTGGTTTTGTCAAACCAGATTTTGCAAGGTCTAACAGCTGTTCCTTCACACAGACCATATCTGAACTCTTTCCATCTCCCCCATACAAACAAAACATTCATCAGTGATTACCTTGCCCATCTGCAGGAAAGCTGGCCAGATCATGAGCTGCTTTTTTTTCTTTCTCCCTCATTCCCTCACATTCAACAACCATAGACCTCCTAAGCTTGCTCTGATGCTTCTCTTCCAAACATCATGATAGCTGCTGTTGCTCAGCCTTTAAAAAATTCCTCAAACTGCCACACTTCCCAGTAACACTCAAAATAAAGGTCTGATGAAAGTCAATTAGGAGGGGTCTCATAATACATGGGTGGTGTATATATTAGAATTTTGTCGTTCAGTCTTTTTAGTCATGTCTGATGCTTTGTGACACCATTTAGGGTTTTCTTGACAAAGATCCTGGAGTGGTGTGCAATTTCCTTCTCCAGACCATTTTACAGATGAGGAAACTGAGGCAGACAGGATTAAGTAACTTGACTAGGGTCACACAGCTAGGGTCTGAGGACACATTGGAACTCAGGTCTCCCTGATTCCAATCCCAGAGTTCTATCCACTGCACAACCTAGCTGCTCTATGCATTATGACACCCCTCCTTTTTAATATTCTCACTCTCTTAACCCTAGTTCAGTATATTATGAAGCCAGTGTAGTGTTAATAAGGGTTAGTTACCTATTGCTACTGCCAGTGATGGAGGCAGCTAGGCGGCTCAGTGGATAGAGCACTGGGCCTGGAGTCAGGAAGATCTTAGTTCAAATTCAGCCTTCGACACTTACTATCTGTGTGACCTGTAACCCCGTTTGCCTGTTTCCTTGTCTGTAAAATGATCTGGAGGAAGAAATGGCAAACCACTCCAGTATCTTGGCCAAGAAAACCCCCAGTGGGGTCACCAAGAGTCAGATACAACTAAAAAGACTGAACACCAACAAGAACTTTCTCATCTTAAGTCCAACTCTCTAGCCAAACTGGTTGCAGAGACAAGAGTTGGTTCTACAAGTAATCAGACCTGTTGGAGCCTTAGAAATGATCTGGTTCAATCCCCTCATTTTAGAGATATTTTAACCTATACCCAACTGGAAACTACCTTGTTTACGGTCACACAGCCAGCCAGTGATAGAGTCGGGAATAGAAGCCAACTACCTGACTGGCTTTTTCCATAAAGGGGCTACATACTGTAGCATGGGGAAAATGGAGGAAGAGGCTGAAGCTTGCCTGTTATTTGTTACATATGCGCCTTGGGGAAAGTCACTTAAATTGAAATATCAAGTGACTTCTAATACTCAATATGCACAAAAGAGGATGAGGCTGATTGGGATGGTGGGAGATACTGGGCACTACAAGTACTGGCTGAAGGAATGAGTTGTTTTTTTTCAAACACATTAAGCACCTACTTTGTCGGACTCTGTGCTAAGCGTTTTATAAATATGATCTTTTATTCTCACAATAACCTTTGGTGGTGGGTGCTATTAGTATCCCCATTTTATAGGTGAGGAAACCAACTGGAATTGGAGTCCAAAGACCTGGGTTTAAATCGTGGCTCTTCTACTTAATACTTAATGACCTTGTGGAAGTCACAGCAATTCAGAGTAGAAAGGGACTTTAGAGGTCCTACTGGCTATTTCTCCTATTTCCTCATTTTTCCTAGCACCCTTCAAACCACAATTCAGGTGCCCCCCCTCCCACACAAGGCTCTCTTCCCATTTGTTAGTTCTCCAGCCCTTTAAAATGACTTTGTAATTACTTCTGTTTATACATATATCCAATCAGTAGAACATAAGCTGCTGAAGGGTTTTCCTCTTTGCTTTTTGTATCTCAGTGCCCCTCAGAGCACCTTGTTTAGTAAATGCTACTTGGATTGAACTGTATCCAGTCTTGCCCATCCTTGAATGGGGATGCTCTCCTCAGCTTCCCTAAGAGGTGGTTATCCAGTCTCAATTGGAAGACATCAGATGATAGGGAACCCACTTCACCTTGGGACAATAAGGACATTCCTTCCTATATCAAGCACTTTACAAATATGCTGAGACAAAATAAGCCACAATCTGCCTCGGCAGCTTCCTGTTGTGTCTTCCTTTACTAGGTTAAACACTGCTAGTTCCTCCAACCAGCCTTCTGTGGTGCGATCTCTCTCACCAACCTGGGCACTCTCCTCTAGACACATCTAGGACTGAAAGTTACAGAACCGCTCTGTGCTTTAGTTTCTTTTGTTTTAGTCTCCATCCCCCACCCCCCATTACATGTAAAAACACTTTTTATATTCTTTTAAAAATATTTTGAGTTCCAAATTCTCTCCCACCCTGCCTCTACCCCCCATTGAGAAAGCAAGCAATTTCATACAGATTATACATGTGCAGTCATGCAAGACATATTTCCATATTAGTTATGTTGTGAAAGAAAACATGGACCCCCCCCCAAAAAAAAACACCCAGAAAAATATAGAAAGTAAAACAGAGTATGCTTTGATCTGCACTGAGACTTTCAGTTCTTTCTCTGGAGGTGGATACTATTTTTCATCATGAGTTCTTCTGTACTTTGGTTTCTTGATCTGAGCAATGGGAATCATCAGATCATGTAGATTTTGAGTTGTAAGAGACTTCAAGGTCAGTTTAAGCTCTTTGTTTGCAGATGAGGAAACTCATTTCCTTTTTTTCTTTTTTTTTTTGAGGCAATTGGGGTATAGTGACTTACCCAGGGTCACACAGCTACTAAGTATCTGTGAGCAGATTTGAACTCAAGTCCTGCTGACTCTATGGCTGGTGGTCTATCCGCTGTGGCACCTACCTACCCCAAAAACTCATTTTCAGATCAGGCCTCTCTACTAATAAATGTGTCTGTGTACCCTATGCCTTGGTGTTAGTTTCCACGTCTGTAAAATGGGATGATAATAACATCACCTACCTAACAGGATTTTTGTGAGAATTGATTAAAAAATTTAAACAAAGTGCTTGATAAAATTCTAGAGTGCCACACAAATACCAGCTATTGTTATTGTCCTGAGAAGGGTTTGGAGCCCCTCCATGGTCCTCCCCCAGTAAGCCATCTCTAACTTGCTTTTAACCTCTTGGACTCTGACTGTGGCATTTAGATCATGCTGGGCACTAGATGCCTGCTGCTAGTGAGAGATTGCCCCAATTCCAAAGCTCTTTCTACTATATTGCGTCTGCTTCCTGTGGATACAGGACATTGGACCCCAGGGATTTTAATCAAAATTTACTTTCTCTCGAAGACAAAAAAAACCAAATAGGCATGAATTCAAAACAGTTGTCGTTAGGAAGATTGCACTAAACATGGAGTAGAGTCTGGGAGTGGGGAAGAGGAAGGAACATGCTAAAAGCATCACTACTAGCGGGACAACTCTTAGCCTCAAACCAAAGAACCTTTCAAAACAAAATACCCAAAGCTGAATCAGGTTAAACTCAACTTCACTAGGAAGACTTTGTTTAGAGAAAAAAGTGTCATCCTATCTTCCCCCAAGACTTAAAGCTTTCAATCAGTCACAGCCAGAAGCAAGCCCCCCACCCCCCCTTCCTGTACTCTCCCCCACTCCCTTCCACAAGAACTAATTGCAAAAATGTTTCCAGGCAGAATGAGCCTCTGGAACCTCATGCAAGCCAAGTTTCTGGCTCCAATTCCTCTTGCTTCAATTCTCCTGCAAGATTGAAAAGCTTTATGCCTTGGCTAGCTTATTCCAGAGAAAATGTAAGAGGCTGGACTTTCTTAGGCATCTCACTAGGCTCTGAGATAAAGGCCCAGCCCGCTGGAATCCCAGTACGTGCTTACAGCTTAGGTAAGAAGGCTGACGTCCCTGCCGTTGCTGAGATACAGCCTGAGAGGTCTGAGGCCTTCCAGAGCCTGTCAAGGATTAGCAAAAGGAAAAGAAAAATGAGTTTGCAAAGGCAGCTTTCCTTTGGCTGATCCCAGGTTCTGATTGGCACAGCCTCGTCTTGTCCAAGAGAACTCCACATTCTAGAGAAGGTCAACATTTAGCGGCCTCTCTGCAAATTCAACAAGCCACTTTTGGAAAACAGATCAAGGTGAACAGTGACAACCTAATCTGTAGAGTTTTTCATCTAATATTTTATACGTAACTCTTTATTTTTTCATCTTGGATTCAAAATCTGAATGAAAGTCAAACTGAGTGTCAATGCACTCTGGACCACAGAAGAGCAAGGGAAGGGTGGGGAAGGAAAGAAGCATTCATTAAGCTATTGCTATGTGCCAGGCACTATACTAGAGCGTTATAATTTCCTCATTTGATCCTCATAACAATCCTATAAAGCAGGTGCTATTTTGATCCCCATATTACAACAGATTACAACAGATGACAACACTGAGGTAGGCTGAGGGTTAACACAGCTATGTCTGAGGCTGAGATTTGAACTCAGGTCTTCCTCACTCCAGACTCAGTACCCTCCACACCCTAGCAGAGTATAGAGGCTAGAGTGCTGGAGTGGTTCTTGGGGGAGCTGGCTTCTAATCTCAGCTCTCCTATTAGGATCTGAGAATTTTGAGCTGAAAGGAAATTTAGAAGTTCTCTAATCCAGACCCTTCATTATACAGACATGGAAACTGAGGCCCAGAAAGAAAAGAATGATTTGTTTAAAGTCACATTGGGGCTAAGTAATAGAAGTAAGATTCTAATTGGAGTTTTCTTCAAACTATACTGCTTTTTCAATATTACCTTTCAGGTAAGCTATAACATATATACATATATATGTATGTATAGTTATTATGTAATAAGATATAAATATCTTATATAATATATAGTGCATATGTTATATAATATTTATTATATGTAACATATTACATATGATACTTATTGTTATATATTATATAAAATGTATAATCCTACCTGGGGTAAGCCACTCTGGATCTTAGTTTCTTTGTTGGTAAATTCCTCCATTCTCAGGGGCCCCCTCCTGCTTTGGCAATGCCAGCAGAGGGGCAATAAGAAAGGAGACAGAGGTGCCAAGAACCACACCATTTTTAGACCATCAACAAGCTTTCACTTGACTGTAGGTACTCTAACATGAAATCTTTCTCCACTGACCAATGAGTTGACATGCTGGCCAGGGGAGCCGAATCACATCATCCTTGGCCATGTATGACCTCTATCACCCCTTCCAGCTCCGACACTTTGCTTATGAATCAGACTTCCCAGAAGTCCCCCATCCCCACCCTAAGCCTCTGTCTCTTTTTGTAACCAAAATCTAAATTCAGGAGCAGAGGAGACCAAAGGAATATTCAGGAGCTTCATTGAGAGCGTGCAATGGGGTTTGGGGTTGTGCAGGAGTTGTTCACACTGGGACTTGTGGTCCCTCACTGACTGGCTCTTAACCAGGGTACATTCATAGGACTTACTCTGGGAACCTTCTAGAAATGCCAGTACCAAAGAGAACAGCAGCATGATTATCAAGAGACCATCTGGCCCAGGGGCCGGCATTCCTTTCGGACTTTACTGGATCACTAAAAACTGTGAAACAGAATAAGGGGTTTGTGGGAAGATGATTCCATACTGATACAATACAACCCAGATCCCCTGAAGGCACTCCGTAAGACTTAGAGATGTACCCCATTACTAGGCCATAAAAGGAATCACCTCTACATTCTTTCAGCCAACTCAGGAATTCATAGAGGGACTCCTAGAGTCCTGCAGGGATTCTGGGATAGACTAATTGCCAGGACAGGCTGAGAGCCAAACCTCAGAGGACCAGGCATCGGCAGCTGCCCTATAGACTTCTGGGTGGTCTAGACACTCCTGCCTGGACTCAGAGCTGTAGAAGGAGCCTGCCTGAAGTTGTAGCCTGTGGCTGAGAGATTTAGGAGCCTTCCAGGTGGGTCCAGCATTTTGCATAAGCTAGGCAGGGACCCAACCCAAGTCTGATTAGTTTGCTTGAGCTCAGCTCCAGAAGGAGCAGCCTCAGGGAACAGGGGGCAGAAGCTTCAGCAAATCATTCCCAGAAACAGAACCTGAGGCCAGCCCAGTCTCAACAATTCAATTCAATAAACAATTATTAAGTGCTTACTTTGTGTCAGGTAATTTGATAAATTCTAGGGATACAAAAAAAAAGGCAAAAGACAGTCCCTGCCCTCATGGATCTTTTAATCTAATGGACCCTAACCCAGCAAAGAAAGCAATCTCAGGGTATTTCAGGTAGATTACAGCAAGTGGCTCGAGGCTCCAGCTAAACTGTAGGCTAAAAGCCCTAGGTACAATCCATATAGAACTGCCCCTGAAGCCTACAGGTGGGCTGTACACTACTGTAGGAGTAACCACTGAGCCCAGTACCAGGAGAGAAGGGCCTTACAAGGTGCCTATTGCCAGGAGAGGTCCCAGACGAGAGCAAGCCCCTAGGTAGATCCTCAAAAGTACCCCAAGGGAGGGGGCTAGTGTGCTCCGAATATAGACTTAGTACTTGATATACCCTTACTGTTGTCATGGGTGAAAGATGAAATGACTGAGGAAAGTAAGGTTTGATCTTCTGAGCATGTTGATTTATTAAGCAATGCATGCCCATTGCCTAACAAAGTAGGACCAAACCTCCTCAGCTTAGGCCTCGACCCTGGATACAGGGGGAGATACACTTTTATATATTAAAAACAATTTAATCAAATAAGGCCAATTAATTAAAAGGAAACAATTAACAAGGATGCAACACTGGTAATCTGATTTCTAATTGGGGGAAAGATTAGGTACTTTCCAAGTTGGGAGTGGGAGAGCCAACTAGTGCAATTCCCTGAATTCAGAAAAGGAAGTATCCCATTCCCCTCAAGTGTCTGTAAACAATCAATGAAACACGGAACCAATAACTTATTGGTATGGGGCCAGTTTTCAGATTAGGGAGTTGTACAATTGTGAGAAAATTCCTTGCATCTGTCTTTGGACCTGATTGGGTTTCTGATCAGCATAACCTGAGTCCTGAGTTAAGTGTCTCTAAGCAGCAGTAGAGGTGGTCAAACTTCCAAGCCATGCAGAGCTAGGTTCAATAATACAATAATGTTTTCTCCAAATTCTCATAATTGAATAGTTTCCTCACAAGACAGAATTTGGATTAGACCCATAATTGAATAGAAACTAAGCTAGCTCCAGAACTGAGTCATAAGATGGAGTCAATGTGGTACTCTCAATTCCCACAATTAATCACTTGCTGTCCTAATCCCACTTGATCCAGGTAGAGGCCCCTCTATGAGCAAATGAAGGCAAACTGGCTATCATGAGGAAATATCTTGGTGTAAGGAATACCAAGGGAATAAACCCTGAAGAGGTTAGCAACCTCATAACAAGTCCAGGTAAAGTTTCGGAGGAAAAAAATATCCTAGCCACAGAGACTCCAAGAGTCCCACAAGGAAATGAAATGAGACAATGAATGGAAAAGCTAGAGAGGAAAGAATAGCAAGGAACACTGACACCTTAGAACAAAATACCATTCAAAAACTGAATGCCCTAAAAATTAGAATGGGCCAGATTGAAAACAAAGAATCAGCAGTACAATGAGATCGAAACAAACCCTTCCAAAAACATTGAACAAGAAGAAACCAAATAAATATAATATCAAAAAACAGCTGAACAATTGACCTAAAACAAGGCTGCAGATAAACAATTATGTCTCCTTTTAAAAAAATTTGGATAGCATATTTTAGTAAAATAAAATTGCCCATAACTCTTAGAACCAGGGTACAAAGTGAATATAGAAGGAAACCACTGATCACCTTCAGAAAGAAATCCTAAAATGAAAACTCCAAGAATCATTGTAGCCAAAATCCTGACCTTACAAGTAAAAGAAAAAAATTCTTTGAACAAACAAAAAGGAGGTCAAATACTGAGGATCAACAGGATTGCCCAAAATTTGGCCGCTACTACTTAAAAAGAATGGAGAGTTTGAATATGATATTCCAAAAGGCAAGAGACAAAGGTTTACAGCCAAGGATAACCTAACTGGTAAAACCTACTGTGGAAAAATTCATGGAAAAGAGGATTTCTAAATATTCCTAATGAAAATATCAGAACTGAATAGATATTTAGAAATGGAAATAGCAATGCAGGTACCAAGGAAAACATAGAAAGATACATATGTTTGTATAATTGAAAGGGAATATGTAACAATAAATTGTTCACATGTTAATAAGGAGAATAAGAAACTAATGTCTTCGTAGAACCCTAATATCTTTAAGGGTCAAAGAGAAAAGTTAAAATGATAGAGGGACCATGGGTGATTTTGTTCTGCTTTAATGGTCTTGGGAAAAGAAAAATAGGCGAAACAGTGAACTAGACTAAGGAAAAAAAGAAGGAAGAAGTAAAGGGAAATGACCATTATTGCATAAAAGAGGTATATAAGATGAGTATGTAGCCATAGAAGGAGCAAGAGGAACAGGGATCTCATGAATGTCACTTTCATCTGAATTGCATTAATCAAGACTGAATAAAATCATGCACACACGCACACACACACACACACGCACACACACACACACACACACACACACCTCTACACCTACACACAGATCTTAGCATGGAAGTACCTTAAACTCAAAACAGAAACAGGAGGGGAGAGGGACAAAAGAAGGGTAAAGAGGAAGCTAAGAAGGAGGGTAGGTAAGGGAATAGTTATAAACAAAACGGTCTTGATTGTTGGAAGGAAGAATGTGAATGGAAGATTAAAAGTAAAGGAAGAAAGAGTAAAAACTGAGCATCAGGGGATAAGGGGAAAAGAAGAGGTATATCAGAAAGGGAGTAGGGTTTCTTCCTTTATAAGATCACAAGCATAAGGCAAATTCCTTCTTTTCTATACCTTTAAAAAAGTGAGAGTAAAGAGAGGAAGAGGTAAAAGAGTACAGGATGGAGGGACATATACAGTTAATATTCATAACTCTGAATGTGAATGGAATGAACTTACTGATAAAGTGGAAGAGAAGAGCAGAATGGATTAGAAAACAGAATTGAACAATATTTTGTTTGCAAGACACTCCCGAAAAAAAAGATTCTTTTAGAGTTAAAATGAAGGGATGGAGTAAAATCTGTTATGCTGAAAAGCAAGAAGCAACAATTTAAAAAATCAGGTGATAGATAAGGCTACAGTAAATAGTAGAAAAGATAAAAAGAGATAAATAGGGAAATTACACTAAAAGGCACCACAGACAATAAACCAATATTAATACTTAATATATGTACCTAATAGTATATTATCTAAATACTTAAATAAAAAATTAAATTGGAGGGAGAGATACTAAAACTCAAAGGAGGGAATCTTAATTGTACCCCTTTCAGACCTAGACAAATCTAACCAAAAGATACACAATAAAGAAGGTAAGGAACTAAATAGAACACTAGAAAAATTAGAGATGATGACTCTCTGATGATTACTTAATGGGAATAGAAAAGATTTAGATACTTCTAAGCTGTATTTGTCATCTTTACAACAATTGACCATGTATTAGGGCATAAAGACCATACTAAAAATGTAGAAAACTAGAAATATTAAGCACATCATTTACTGACCATAATTCAATAAAATAATATTTAATAAAGATCCCTTAAAGAAATAATTTAAAGTTGGAGACTAAATTACATAATTCTAAAGAATCGGTGAATACAAGAACAAATTATTTTAAAAAGTAGAAATTTTCATCAAAAATGACAATACCAAACATACCAAAATTTGTGGAATATAGGTTGTTAGAGTAAATGTTATGTCTCTAAATGCTTTCATCAATAAAAAAGAGAAAGAACAAATAAATGCATGTAAATATTAACAAGTAAGGACTTAAACAACAACAAATCGAAAATCTCTAACTAAATAGAAAAGTAGAAATTCCGAAAATAAAAAAGGTTACTAAAAAAATCATTGAACTTGTAAAAAAAAAACTAGTTGATTTTTTTTTGAGAAAATCCAAATACATGAAAATATGTTTATAAACATAATAAATATACAGTAGAGAAAAGTTGGAAGATTTTCCAGTAAGATCATGGCTAAAGTATGGATGCCTATTATCATAACTACTTTTTAACATAGTGCTAGAAATGCTAGTTATTGCAAGAAAAAGAAACTGAGGAAATAAGGATAATCAAAGAGAAAAAGAAATTATCAGTTTCTGCAGGGGATATGATGGTACAATAATAATTTTAAAGTGCTGAGCAGAGTGGCACATAATAAGTGTTATATAAATGATAAATATTAGCTATTATTATCATTATTTTGGGAACCCTAGAGTGTCAAATGAAATTAATTAAAATAATAGCTTCATCAACAATAATAATAATAGGATAGATAGATAGATAGATAGATAGATAGATAGATAGATAGATAGAGAATATTATTGTTCCATAATATAGGATGAAATGGATAATTTCAGATGAAACTCATACCTTAAGTTTCTTACTTATTTATCATAAATATTATCAAAGCAGTTACTTCTACTATACAGACCTCCTAAAGCTGGAAAATTCTTGTCCATATCTTTCCATAAATCCTTCATAGGAGATTTATCCAATGTGCTGAAGACCTTTCTCTGTTTAAATTTTATACTCACACACATACACATAGTGTATATGTAATATATGTGTATATATGTATATACACACATATATACACACATACATATATGTGTGTATGTGTATGTGTATATGTATGTATATATATCCATATATGTATATATACATGTGCGTGTGTGTATATATAAAATTCCACAAAGGGCCTTTTCTTATGCCTCCTTATAGCATGGAAATGACTCTAAGTTCTCAATATATCAATGGAGGGTGACATAGAATGGGTTTTCACATGCTAGAAAGGCTTTGAGTATAGCACTAGCCAGAGACCAAGTCTGTTTTCTGATGGCCAATATAGCTAATCATGGAGAGACCCATTACCAGGAAACTGGTCTCCTGGTGATAAAACAGTTGGCCATGGCAACTCATGAAACAGAGAAAAACAAAAAGGCAGAGGACTGTGTGGCTCTGTTTTATTTCAAGAGTGATGGTACCAAAGCAGCAGGAAAGAAGACAGAAGATGCTAAGAATCAGTTTTCATATCATCAACAAACTCTAATTTTACTGTTGGTACTATGAACACAAGATCCTTTTCCAAAGACCCACATGAGTAGACCTATTGTTGGAGGAGCTGAATCATATCAATCTTGACGTTCTTGCTATAAATGAAACCAGAAGAAAGAACAGAGATGTGGTTAAATGGAAGAATTGCTCATAGATACTCCTTAGAGGCAAAGAAAGGAGTTGACTGAATAGATTGTGTACCCAAAAGCTACAAGAAATATTATTTCATGGGACATTATGTTACCACATGTTGTGGTAACTATTGGTGAATATTTGGGGAAAAGACTATCATGAAAACAATTACAAATTACACACCATCATGAGTTGCTGAGAATGAAGTGGTAAAGAAATGCTATGAAGAACTTGGTAGGACTATAAAGATCAAATCAATATATATTCTGATACTTGGTGACTTAGATGCAAAAGTGGGAGAAGGTGAGAAGTGAGAGAAATACATGGAGAAGTTTGGTTCAGGAGAGAGTAATAGGAAAATTCTAAATTTATAGACTGTGACTTAGAGATTATTTGTAGATTATTATTATTTATAGATTGAGCTATAGATTATGCAGAAGAATTTTCTTTAAAAATTAATTGGTAGGCAATTGGTAGGATATAGTAAGCACCAAACAACATTATGAAAAAATGAAACTAACCACACTTTAACACACGAGAAAAGACATTACAGTAATGGAAGTTATCCCTGAGTCATCTGTCCACAGTCAGACTACTCTTCAGAGCTAAGATCAGAATTTATAATTAATAAGATGAAAGAATAGTAATGAGAAAAAGATTTAGCAATCAATTGAAAAGAATTAACCCTGAATTATTTAAACAGGGTTTTGAAAACCCAAAGTAGGAAACAGATAACAGAAATGACACCAATATTAACTAGAATAATTTCATTTAGAAATCAAACCAACAAAAATTAATTGCTACAAAAAGGAAACCAAGAAAGTCCAGAAAATGCCTTAATCAGCAAACATTTAACTTAATTGCTAATCAGTGAGGTGATGGGTGCCAAAGGCAACCCTATGTTAGAATATAAACTCATTTGTAAAATCTTACGAAGAAGGATAATGGATGACTCATGACATAGAGAGAAGCAGTAGAGAGTAAAACCAGCCTAAAGAAAGCTTGGCAAGATATCCAACCAAGCCAAGTTAACCTAATAGTATTTGAGGATGAAAACAGAAGGAAGACTACAAACAGAAGAAAAATGGAAAAGATTTGCAAGAATTATTACCACAAACTGTTTTCTTCATGCAAAATAGTGGAACCCATGTTTGTACCCTAACATCACAGTCCTAGGTCTCCTTAGTAGGAGTTAGAAATGGTGCTAGTGGGAATAAAGATGATCAAAATAACCAAATTGGATCAAAGATATAGAGAGAATGTCCAAGCTGGAGGTAATACAATCATAAAGGCATTGAGGGATCCAGATTGAGAACCCAATTTACAACGTATCTAAAGGATGGGAGGGGGAGGGAAGAAAGGGGAAGAAAATTTGGAACTCAAAAACTTGTGGAACTGAGTGTTGTAAACTAAAAATAAATTTAAATTAAATTAATTTAAATAAATACTAAATGAAATGAAATGAAATAAATTTAAATTAAAAGTAAACTAATACTAAATTAAAAAAAGAAAAAGGAAAAAAATAAGGGATGACAAGATACCAAAAGGATAGAAAGAATCTAAGACTTGATTTAAAAAAAGGTAACTGCAAAAACGTCAGCAACTACTGACAGTTGTTGTTTGTTGTTGTTCAGTCATTTTAATTGTGTCTGACTCTTCATAGCTCCATTTGGGGTTTTCTTAGCAAAGATACTGGAGTGGTTTGCTATTTTCTTCTCCAGCTCATTTGACAGATGAGGAAACTGAGGCAAGCAGAGTTAAGAGACTTGCCCAGGGTCACATAGCTAGGAAGTATCTGAGGCCAGATTTGAACTCAGGAAGATAAGTTTTTCTGACTCCAAATGTGGCATTCTATCCACTGCACTATCTAGCTGCCTACACTAAACATAGTATAATACACAAAGTGAGGCCATCTACAATGGGAATACAATATTCAATGATAGGATCATAGCTTTATCATTTTACAATTGATCAAATAAGGTAATATCTATAAAGTGCTTGTGCCTGGTACACAGTAGGTGCTTAATAAATGCTTGTTCCCCCTCCCCCAACCATTATGAACTCAAAGATGTGTAGAATGTAAGATCACATTATACTTATTGTCTATTGATAATGAAAAACCATTCCACTCAGTAAAAGAGTATTATATAAAACACACACACACACACACACACACACACACACACACACACACAACCTCTTATCTGCTGCTAGCTCACTGGGTTTTGTCCACTTCATTGATGTTTCTATCCCAAAACATTGGACTGCCCAAGAATATAACCACTCCCTTCTGCATTTAATTCCGCCCCTCTCTGCTCATCAAGTGTCAAGTCTCTTTCTATTTCCCTTTCAGATTTCAAGTCCAACTTCAGAGCGGCTCCAATCAGAGCAGTGGATGTTTACAATGTTCTGTGCAACTTGGCGGGGATAACCCCACTTCCCAACAATGGCTCCTGGTCCCGGGTGGCGTGCATGCTAAACAGCCAGCCCAGTGAGGCACAATCAGTGCAGCTGAGCAGCTGTGGCCTAGTATTCATTCTCTCCTTACTGTTTGTACAACACATCTGATTCCTTGAGTCCCAAAACAATGGCAGTCAGTGTGTCTCCAAAGTGGAAATTTGTCGTTTTTTCCTCCTTTTGTATTTGAATAATTAGCATCATTAACAGAATCAAGGCTAGATAAATTATAAATGGACCATTTATAAGATGGTTATATACATTCTCTCCCACACACAATTCTTTATCTATTATTTTTAAGTCACTTTTTTTTTTTTGCCTGGAGGTAGAGAGCATCTCAGCTGTCTCTAATTCATCCAACTCTAAGCCACTGGTTCTTCATACCAAGAGACTCAGGATAAAACAACCAGCTGGGCAAAGGTCCTGGCATTTTGTCAACTAGACTTGTTGCCTGCACTGCTTTTGTCTCCTGGGCCCATCTCTGCTATGTTTTCTGGCAAAGCAGTCCCTCCCAGGCCAGTCCTCACCTGTCATGCTCATGAGCAAGACCATTAACTGGTATTCACGTCTATAACCCAGCATTGATTTCTTCCACCCAATATCAGAAGAGTCCTAGGTCAATGCCAATTACTTTCCTATGTTTCTAATACAACCGAAAGAGGAATTGCTCCTACAAGAAACTTCCAGGTAGGGTCCTCCTTTGCCTGGGTCCCTTTGCCTATGATTTAGGTGAAAAGTTTGTGAAATCCCAGAGCAAAGCAAAGTGACGGGTTCATCCAAAGACTGAATATATTTGCTCTCTAGTCCTGGATAGCAGAAAGTCACATTAGAAATGAACTGCTATGAAGAATCAGAATGTAACAGGCCCATAGCAGTGATCCATTCCCTTGCCCAGAATAAGCACCAGATAGAGATTTACTGATGTTTAAATGTTTGCTCGATGGCAATGCCATGATGGTGCCTGTTTAAAAAAGGTTGCTTTCTCTGTGAGTAAGAGATGGCGTGGTATGTTCATTCCAGGACAGGCAATGATATTCTTAGTCATGAATGCATGGGCACATTACCAAAAAATTCAGATGAAGAGAATTCTTTTTTAAGCTTCTATTAGAGATCAATAAATACACCAGTAAGCATTTATTAAGTGCCTACTACATACCAGTGAGAGGCAGCAGTAGGTGATAGAAAATTGGCTTGTAGCCAGGAAGACTTGTCTATGATACATACTGACTGAGTGACTCTGGTCAAGGCATTTATCTCTCTCTCAGTGCCCAAGGCAGTTCTAAGACTTCGTTGCTGAGAAAGCAGCAACTTTTACTAGTAGAGCTTCTTTAATATTAGTGAAACCCAGATCCGGTCCATAGCCCTACTATGTGTCAGGCACTGTATGGCACTTCTACAATGGAAGACAAAATATATATTGTGGAAGATAGGTTATGGAAGACAAAAGAAACAGTTCCAAGTTGTTGGGGTTTTTTTTTAGTCGTCCATGTTCATGCAAATCATATAACAACCCAGAATGTCAGACTAAATGCATGTCTACTATTCAACAAATCATTCCTTAACTAGGCAGCAAGCATAATGAATGCAGTTCTGGTCTAGCTTCTTTGAAAATCTCTAAGACTTGATGGAACAGGTAACACTCTTCTGTTACTTTTTGTATAACATATCTGATTCCTAAAGTCCCCAAACCTCAAAATTTAGTGGAACAGATAACAATGAGCCTAAGTGGAGATATTTTGAATTTCTTTTAAAAATTCACTGCTAGAGATCTTGTGGGTTTTTTGTTTTAAAAAAAGACCTAGTTGGACTTTTCAAATGCCAGGAGTGACATATTTCTGTCTCATTGCATTACGTATAAAAGCCACATGACTGCACCATAGACTGAGCCCATCTGAGAAGATGACTTTTCATCTGGCTCTGGCCAGCCATAAGATGCCTCAGGAGAGAAAGACCCTTCACAATGCTCACCTTGGAAGATAGATCCTCTTCCTCATCTCAAATCATGTGGCCTGGGGGTTGTCTTTGTGCCATGAGTTATGAGGATAAAGATTCATAGGTTTAAAAAAAATTGAATTAATCTTGACAAATAATTTCTGTAATCTCAGTAAAAGTTTTTGTAATATGTTTTTAAAGCTCCAACAACCACCAGGTTAATTGGAATGAAGGCAAATCAACCTTTGTTGTCTGGATTTATTTATTCTTTTTTTGGACTAGACTTCCGATATCAGTGGTGAAGGGAACTCTCCATGTGGAAATCTCCTCCACCAGTGCTGATCCAGTTCCTCAACAGGTGGTCTTAGAAGCTCCCCGGGAGCACTGAGATGTTCAATCATTTGCCTGGCATCACACAGCTAATGTGTGTCAGAGAGGGGATTTGAACCCAGGTCTTCATTACAGAGAGGCTAACTTTCTCTCCCTTTTACCATGCTGTCTCTTGTGTTCTCTGGATATTGAGAACAAGAGGCATTTTAGTGCTTTGGAAGCAGCTATTTTTTAAAAGTTCATTTTTCTTCCTTAACGGACAAAGTTCTAATGCATTCACCTAAGTACACATTTTCCCAAATTAAAGAGCTATCCATATGGAGACAAAATAAATATCTGGATGCTATATCATGAAGCTATATAAATCTCTACACAATTTTACCTCTAGCTCTTTTCTGTCTCATTAAGTTCTTTCTTTCTTGGCCATAGAATCTTAAACTTAGAACCCAAAGTTTCCGATAATGACCAACAGAGGAAGGGGGAAGTTCTTCCTTTCTTGTTTATAGGATCTTAAACTTAGAAGCCAAAGCTTCTAAAAATGACAAACAGAGGGAAGAGGAAATTTAAAAAACACCTGGAATGAAGGTAAGACTGAAGAACTGACACACAGGGAAATATGTTTGTCCTCAGACTATGTAACATTTTATATCGGTGATTTAGAAAAAAGAAAGGATGGCTTGCTTTTTAGAGTTGCAGGTGACAAAAAAATTGGGAAGGACAGGTAACCTATTGAGCTATAGAGGCCAAAAAGGCCTCAACAAGACAGCATGTTGGGCTCTATCTAGTCAAATGAACGAATATTAAGTCTTATTTTTGGGTCCCAAAAATCAACCTCAGAAGTACAAATGGCTAGATAGCAATTCATATGAAAATTCATACATTCCATGAAATCTGTTCAAAGAAGAGTCTTTCAAACATGTAAAAGTATTTGATTTCAAAATTACTTCAAGATGATTTAATTTGTGATTTCTTTGATGTGAGTTTATCGTAATTCCTCCACACCTTCCTAGACAGTTCTGCAAGTTGCTGAGGCCTTTCAATAGTATATTGTCTGATGAAAAAACCCCTGGAGATGAAAAACCAGACCAGTCATTTTACATTAGATACATAGTTCATTTGAGGTACAAAGACTTTCTAGCTTGATAGGATTTGTGAGAATTTTTGCAACGTTTGTATAACCTTTTAGAACCCAAGTTCACCCAACCAATGTAATGAGGCACTAGAGTGGGACTTTAATGAAAGGTGTAAACACAGAGATCTATACTATTGAATATTTTTTTTTTATCGATGAGTCAAAAGGAAGCATGAATGGAAAGTTCATCAAATTTGTAACATTAAAGTATGAAAGAACGGAGGAACTCATCAGCACTGATGAAGGGGGTTTCCATATCGGGAGTTCCCTATACCATTGGAACAAGCATTTATTAAGCACCTACTATTTGCCAGACAATATGATAAGCACCTTTTACAAATATTTCATTCAATCCTCGCAATAACCTTGGGAGGTAGGTGCTGTTCTTATATTTTACAGTTGAAGAAATTGATGCCGACAGAGATTAAGTGATCTGCCCAGGGTCTAAGGCCAGATATGAACTCAAATATTCCTGGCTCCAGGCACAGAGTTCTATCCATGGTGCCACTTAGTTGCCTCACAATGGAAGAGTAGCGCTACAATATAAAATAACATTTATATAGTGCTTAAAGATTTGCAAAGCACTTTACAGATGTTATCTCATCTGGTTCTTATAACCACCCTGTGAGGTAGGTGCTATCCATTTTACGAAAGACAAAACTGAGGCTGATAGGATAGTCTCTTGTCCATGGTCACGTTGCTAGTAAGTATCTAAGGAAGTATTTGAACTCGGATCTTCTTCACACCAAGTCCATCCCTCTCACTATTGTACTCCTTAGATGAAAATTTTGACTCAAACAATTAGGGATCACTAATATATCGCATAACAGAAGCAGAGTGCAAACTATCAAATACAACATGGAGGAGACGATGTCTAGACAGAGGTTCATCTGAAAAAGATCTGGGAGTATTAGTGGCCTTAAGCTCAATATGAATGAACAGTATGATACAGCAACCAAAAAATGCTTGTGTGATCTCAGGCTGCATTAAGAGAGGCAGATTTTCCAGAAAGAGGATGTGAGCATCCCGTGGTCCTCTGCCCTGTTCAGACCACATCTGGAGTATTGTTTTCACTTATGCAAACCACATTTTAGGCAGGATATTGAAAACTTGGAATCTTGAAGAGGAAAACCCAGGTGGTGAAGAGCCTTCCAGATCATGTCATATGAGGCTCAGTTGAAAGAATCGGGAATGTTTATTTAGCTTGGAGATTTGTGTGAAAAAGGGATTGGACTTTGTCTACTTGGCCCCAGAGGATAGAATGAAGAATAACAGGTTGAAATGGAATAGAAGCTAACTTAGGCTTGATGTCAGGAAAAGACTTCCTAATAATTAGAGCTATCCCAAAGTGGAATGGGCTGCCTCGGGAGAGAGTGTTTCCTCAAGCTGGAGGTCTTCAAGCAGAGGCTGGCCATCTATCTGAATGGCATGTTCTAAGGAGGAATCTCAGCCATATGTAAGCTGATGAAGGTGGCCACTGAGGACTTTTCCAACTCCAAATATCTGTGATTTCCTGATTTCAAAATCAGATTATGCTGATTTTTCAGGGGCAAACATGGTCAGGTCCTAACCACTATTTATCCAGATTTTATATGTACATATTAGGATAGCTAGGTGGCTCAGTAAATAGAACACCAGACCTGGAGTAAGGAAGACTCATCTTCATGAGTTCAAATCTAGCTTCAGACACTATGTGACCCTGGGCAGGTCTCTTATAACCCTCTTTACCTCAGTTTCCTCAACTGTAGAATGAGCTGGAGAAGGAAATGGCAAACCACTCCAGTACCTCTGCCAAGAAAACCCCAAATGGGGTCACAAAGAGATGGACACAACTAAAGCATCTCGACAACAGCAATAAAAACAAAAATGTATATCTTGCTTTTTCTGGGCTACTTGTATTCATCACTATATAGGTATAGAAGAAAGAAAATTGTGACTACAAATAGTGAAAATGAAGGAGAGAAACTCAAGTTTTAAATTCAAGAGTAATTCAACATCAGGTAGACCCTATGAACATAACTGATCAATTTTCCTGCCTTTTCTCCTATCTCCAAAAGCCACTTCTGCTCCTAATTATCTTCAAACATGGCGATCCAGACCAGGGCAGGCATGAAATATCTATTTTTATTTAGAGTAACTCTCAGTCCCGCAGAGTATTTTTAATTTTAAAGAATCCTGGGAAATTGGTCAGTTTGAACTATTCCAAGGTTTGGGTGGACTAAAGATTCTGATTTAATCCAGAGAGTCCTAAATCCTTAGGGCTTTTATACCCAGTACATTTTCTGGCCATTCATCTGACCTAGACATTAAACTTTGGCCTAAGTCAAAATTCCATGGTCACTTCAGAACAAACTATACCTGGACACACTCGTAGAAATGGTCAAAATGAAACACAACTTGCTTGAAACACAACAACGAGAGTAGAGGCACCAGTGAAGCTTGGGAGAGGCTTTCAGGCAAGTCAACCGTTTGCCTCAATAAATTCTATTTTGTGTTGACCCATAATTCTAAATGGTGCTATCAACAGACACTAGGGCACTGTGCAAAAAGGGACAATTAATTATTTTAGGAATCTTCTAGGAAAACATCTTAAATTTTTGTAAATACTAATAGATTTCCAAATAAACCCTATATATTTAATCTGTTACTATGGAGACCAAAACCAACTATTGCAAAGTACCTGTTGAATTGAAAACAAGTTGGGGAAGGTTGACAGAGCAACCTTAAGAGTTGTTGGATCCTATTCTAAAGAATTTGCCATGGAAAGAGACTGATAGGACTTAAAGATGATGCTTTTGAAATAATCAAATATCACCCAGAATGATGCCTCACACACACATGGCGTTCAGTAAAGTCAATAAGTCAATAAGCATTTATTAAGCACCAACTATGACCCAGGTACTATGCTTAAGGGAATGAAAGAATGAAATTAAAGAAAATAATAGAATTTTAATAACTTAAGGTATCCTTCTTAAACCATAAATAATCCACCTGTATTACCACATACATCCTAAAGTATCTAAATTTAAATCACATTTTCATGTTATCTTTTCTTGTCACTATTTTTGCATAACTCTAATATATCAAAATTAAATATCATATATAATTAAAATAATCCTTACTTTATTGACTAGATCACTTTATTGACCAGATAGAATATTTTTTGAAGAGGTGCATGTAAATCTTTGTGAAAAATATAAATTCTATTTATATGTGCTTAGAGCATTTTTTTATAATAGCTGATATCTACATTGGACTTTAAAGTTTCCAAAATGCTGTATAGACAAACACATTTGATCCTTATCACCACCTTTTGAGGAAGGCACTATAGCTATTATAATCCCCATTGTACAGATGAGAAAGGTTCCATGTAATACACAAATGTGTTTTACATGATTGCACATACATAACCTATATGAAATTGCTTACCGTCTGAGGGAGTGGGGAGAGGAGGGAAGGAGGGAGAAAATATGGAACTCAAAATTTTATAAAAAATGAATGTTAAAAATTATCTTCATATTTAATGGGAAAAATAAAATATTATTAAAAATAAAATGAAATTTTAAAAAAGGAAAAGGTTAAGTGACTTGCTAGGTCTCTACTGACCCCAGGGCCAGCATTCTTTCAACTATACATTGCAACCTCTTAGAGAGAAGGATCTATTTATTAAGCAAATAAAGCCTTCCTAAATTATTTGTTTTTAAACCTGGTTTGGATTTTTGTCCTTTAGGTTTTCTTAAAGAAAAGCATGCCTACAAATTGAATTGCAACGAATTTAAGCACCAGATTGTAGACTATAAGCCGCAAGAGTTGAATATGAAAACGTTAATGAAAAACGCTTCTGAAAACAATTGACCTGAGCGCATCACTAGAGGTTTTTGCCTCCTTCTACAACACATTAATAGGTCCTACATTTTGACCATTCTCCACACAATCAGGCATCTACCTCTCATCTCAATTCTACTTCTAGGTTTTACCCCAATTCAATATTACCCCATACCTTGCCTCACCAAAAAGGACCTATCGAGTTAAGTTTTAAAGCTGGAAGGGGGAATCTCTAAGTTCATCTGACTAGAGATTCCTAGATTCTCAGAGCTGCCTGGAACTTCCATATCCATCTATTCCAATCCACATCAAAGCAAAGATTTCCTCCACAATATCTCTGACAAGTGGTCAGCCAGCCTCTACCTGAAGACCACAGGTGATTGGGATTTACTACCTCCAAAGGCAGCTTGTTCTAATTAGCTGCAGAGAATTATAAGATGGTCAACCCGAAATCAGCCTCTTTGCATTTCTACCCACTGTTCCTAGTTCTGCTCTCTGGAGCCAAGCAAAATAAATGTAATGTCTTTCCCACATGACAATCCTTCAAGTATTTAGAAACAGCTATCACATCTCCCCAAATCTTCCCCTCTTGCTCCAAGTTTCTTCTCCAGGCTAAACATTTCCATTTCCTTCAATCAATCCTAATATATCATGCTTTTTTTCACCACCCTGATTGCTATTCTTTGCATGAGCTCCAGCTTGTCAATGTACTTTTTAAAATTTGGCTCTCAGGATTCCAAACAGTGCTCCACGTGTAGTCTGTATAGGGCAGAACACGGTGGAGCTATCAGCTCCCTCGTTCTGAACGCTAGGTTTCTATGTGTTCTGTTTTTGTTGTTGTTCAGTTGTTTCAGATGAGTCCAACACTTTTTGACCCCATTTGGAGTTTTCTTGGCAAAGATACCAGAGTGGTCTGCCATTTCCTTCTCTAGCTCATTTGACAGATGAGGAAACTGAGGTGAACTGAGTGAAGTGACTTGCCCCAGGTTACACAGCTAATAAGTATCTAAGGCCACATTTGAACTCAGGAAGATGAGTCTTCCTGACTTCAGGCCTGACAATCTATCCACTGTGCCACCTAGCCTATGTATGTTCTATAAAAACCAAAAATAAGAAATTTGCATAAATATATAACACACCTAGAGCCAATTCCCAACTGACAATTTGTCAAAAGATATAAACAGTTTTCAAAAGAAGGATTGCAAACTATAAATGAACACATGAATAATGCTTCAAATAACCAATAATTAGAGATGCAAATCAAAGCAACTCTGAGATTTTACTTCACACCATGTAAATTGGCAAAGATGACAAAAGATGGGAACAGTCAATAATGGAGGAGCTGTAGGAAGACAGTCACACTGGTATATTGTTGGTAGAGCTGTGAAAGAGTCCAGCTGTTTTGGATTTCAATTTGAAAATATACTGCAAAAAGCCAGTAAATTATCTGTCCATCCCCTTCGACTAAGCAATCCTGCTACTGGGCATCTACCCCAGGGAAGTCAGACAGAAACAAAGATGCAGTATGGACCCAAATCTCCCTAACAGTATTCTTTGTGGAAGCAAAGAACTGGAAATGGCGTAGGTGCCCATCAATTCAGTCAGTCAGTCAACAAGCATTTTTTAAATACTATGTGACAGGCACTGTGTTAGCCCCTAGGGATACAAAGAAAAGCAAAAACATGGTCCCTCTTCTTGAGGAAGTCACATTCTAAAGGCAGGAGACAACATGGAAACAACTATGTGCATCCAATACATAGGTAGATAAATAGAAGACAGATGGATATATGATAAATAAATAACTAAATACTGTCGAAGGGAAATGAGTCATACTAGTGCTGAGGAAAGAGAGCATTCCAAGTTTGTAATACATGAAAAACAATGGTATATGAATACAATGGAATATTTGTGCAGTAAAAAATGATGCATGTAAGGAATTCAGAGAAACGTGGAAAATTTTATATAAACTGAAGCTGGGCAAAATAAACAGAACCAAGAAAGCAATCTATATAACTACATTAATTTAAATTTTAAAAATCACTAAAAAGAAATGAACTCAGCAATAGAAAACCAATGAAGGTCCTGAAAAGCTGATATTGAAATCTCTTCCAGCAGAGAGGTGGGGAACTCCTGGGAAAGAACAATGCATACATTATCAGACAAGACTCGTTTAGCAGTTGGTTTTACTTGTTATCTATGATATGAGTGTTTGATCTAAAGGAGAAGAAGGGTGAAATGACTGTGGTTTAGAGATAAAAGGCATCAATAAAATGAATTTTTAAAAATTATATGATTATATCATCTACAGATTTGATTAGCACAAGAGTTATGTTTTCCTACAAGGCATCAGCAAAAAAGTGCTAAACAGAAAAACAAAGTTTTTGTTGTTTTTGTTGTTATTATGGTTTCATTTTCTTTAGAGGTTTATAGATGTAATACTGAGACAGAAAAAGAGAAATGCCTTACTTAATCTCATGTGTCCCAATTCACCAAGGCAAACCCTTCAACTATCCATCTCACCAGTACTGGCCTTCCCTGATTCCCTGAAAACCCACTGGATGAAGACTTCAGGAGTATTAGTCCTTATCCTCCTCCCTATCACCTACCCCCATTTTATTTCAGTTTCCTTGAGGACAGGCACTCTTTAAACCCTTGGGGCTCTTCATTCTATAGCTGGGGTTCTTAACCTTTTGTATTATAGCTCCACTTTGGCAATTGGGTAAATTGTCTAGACTCCTCAGAACAATGTTTTTAAATGCATAAAATAAAAAAATATAGTATTACAAAAGAAAACATATACACATATAAGTATATACACATACATATATATATACACATACTGTTTGCCTCAGTTTCCTAATCTGCAAAATGAACTAGAGAAGGAAATGGCAAACCATTCCAGTATGTCTGCCAAGAAAACCCCAAATGGGGTTATTATTATTAGAAATGTTCGAATTATTATTAGAAATTATTAGAATTAGAATTAGAAATTATTAGAATTATTATAGAAATGCTGATGATTTTCAAGGATTTATTTTGTATCTTGCAACTATGCTCAAGCTATTAATTGTCTCAATTAATATTTTTGATTATTCCCTGGGGTTTTCCAAGTAAACCATCATGTCATCAGTAAACAGAGATTGTTTTTTCTCCTTTCTCATCACTATTTCTAGCATTTCCAGAACTGTCACAGATAGTCGGGAAAGTGGGCTTCTTTGCTTTATTCCCCCATTTACCAGGAAAGGTTCTAGTATATTTCCACTGCTTGCTTTTGGCTTTTGCAATTTTAAAAAAGATCCTTGTATGCCTATACTTTGTAGGGATTTTAATATAAAAGAGTATTGTACTTCGTCAAAGACTTTTTCTGCATTTATTGAGATGATTATGTGGTTATGGATATTCTGATGTTTAATAAGATTAATCATGTTTATAGCTTTCCTAGTGCTGAACCATGCTTGCATCCCTAATGTAAATCCCACTTGACCATAATGATTGACTTCTTAGATAATTTGCTTTAGGCTGTTTGACAGGATATATTTAAATTTTTTGAGTACATGTTCCTTAATGGACTATAATTTTCTTTTTCTGTTTTATCTTTATCTGGCTTTGGTATTAAAACTATATTTGTCTCAAAAAAGGATTCTGGTTGGGTTTTTTCTTCCTCAGTTTTTGGGAGTAATTTGTGAAGTACGATTGCTAGCTGTTCTTTATAAGTTGGATAAAATTCTCCTGTGAATCCATCAGGACCAGGAGTTCCAAATCCACCCACTCCCCAATAGTTCCTTTACTGCTAGATCTATTTCCTTTTCAAAGACTGAGTTATATAAGATCTTTATCTAGTCTTCTGATGTATATTCTTTATGAATTTGGATGACAGGCATTTGGAGACTATGTTTATACTAATATTAGTTTGTTGTCTATGATTCCTTTCACCATAATACAGTTTCCTTGTTTATCCCTTTTTATTGTTCAAATGTTGGTTTTTGCTTTTTCTTCACTGTTAACACTACTAGATTTCTGCCTTCATCTGTCTCCTTGTGTACATTTATAATGAAGTCTTTTACTGTTCCTTCTGTTGTCACTCTGTTGCTTTTGGATCCTTGCCTGCTGAGTTTTTCACTCCTGCATTTCTGTTGTTTGGGGGTATTTGAGAAGCAAACAATCTCTTCAATTCTGGTTTTCTTTCTAAAAATGTTCCGAATTCTTCTTGATTATTAATATCCATTTCATAGATCAGCCTGGTAGCATCTTGAACTCAACAGCTCTCCAGAATATACTATTCCATTCCCTCCTACTTTTTCTAGTGGTTGTAGAATAGTCTTGCATTATTATTTCCTTTGTGTTTGAATTATTTTTCCTGATGGCTTGTATCTTCTGAATTGAATTGTTAAATTTAAGCACTATGTGTCTTGGAGTTTGCAACCTTGGGTTTGTTTGTAATTTTGGTTTCTTTTTTGGGAGGGAGTGTCAATCTTTGAATTCTTTCAATTAGAATTTAATTTTCTAAGTTTAGAAGTCCTAGATAATTCTATTGTATTAGTTTCTTCATTGTAATGTTTAGGTTTTTTGTCCTATCATCTTCCTCTGGGAGGTCCTATTATCTTTAAGTTAGCATCCAGTCTTTGAGATCAGAATACGTTGCTGGCATTGCAAGGTGTTTTATTCTAATGTTATTGTTATTGTTGTTGCTTTGCTTCTCTTCTAGGTTATCTTTCACTTCTGTGATTTTGTATTCCCAATCTATCCCTCTTTCTTTTGTTTCTTTGGTGAGGCTTGCCATTGTAGATTTCAATTTTTCTATTTTACTCATTATTTTTGCTGCATAAGACATACATTCTGCTCTCGTAATTCTCATTTCTCTTTTCAATTACTCAAAGTGTGTTGTGGTTCTATGTCCTTCTCAAATTCCACAGGGTCCTCTTGTCTTATCAAGTGTTGGATCTTTTTCCTTTATTTTAAAGTATTTGTTCCTAGATACTTGTTCATAGAACTTGTTTATAAGATCTGAAGACCACATTTCCTTCTGTTGTTACTGTTTTTCCTGATTTATCTGTCTATTTCAAGGTCTTTGAGATTTCTTCTTTCTGAAAACCTTGCTGTTTTTAGTCTCTTCCCCCTCCCTTTTATTTTCTTTATCACTCACTTCATGACACTTCTTTTATGATTGTAATTTCCTTGGGAGCTGGATCTCAAATCATCTCAGCATCCTCCCACACAGGGCAATTCACAGTCTCTGTCCCAACTGACTTTTGAATGGTCAGAACTAGCTCTGCTTAGAGACTGTACTTTTTCCCTCAGGCTTGGTGTAGTGCTGTCTGGCCCCCTCCCCACACATGCCCTGTATTGGTCATCTGTCCCAATCTCTCTGTTCCTTAGGTCTCTGGACCAGCACCAACAGTTCAGATCCCATTTTCCCCAATACTGGCATTTCAACATTTTGCAGCACTGATACTTCTGGGTTGCAACCTTCAGAAGGCTTTTGGTCCTGAAGATCTGTGGGCAAGTTGGCTGCTAAGGCCTAAGCAAACTTCTGTGGCTTGGGATTAGGGTCTCCACAGCTCTAGAAAGAGGGAGGGAGGACTGAGGTAGAGGAATGGGTTTTAGTGTAAGCCTGTGATATTTCCTTGGTTCTACTAGGATAGCCTTGCTGATATTAGCAAGGAAGGAGGGAGAGGGGTTGCTGAGTGACCTCAGGGTCAGTGAGCATGAGTTCTTGGGCTCTTTGGTGTTTTTTAAACTTTCTTTAGGATTCTGAGTGTCCCCAACCATGGAAACAGCTAAAGTTGTTTTTAGCTTTGTTGCATAATTTCTGTTTGAGAGAGGTTATAGAGATCATGGGCAACAGAGAAAATGTCATCTTGCTGCTCACATGATCTGGGAGCTCAGTGTTCTTATATTAAAATTATGAGAAGGTAGGGATATGAGTCAATAGTTACTTATATCCTTTCTATGGCCCTTTTTGTGTTTTAATTTAATCTATGATTTTCCTATTTTTTATTTCTTTCCCTTCCTGAAGTGTCTTATAAAATGACTACTCAGTACTTTCCAGGTTATGCCTCCTCTAGCTTGGATTTGCTCTGACATTTGGTCTAGCTGCTCCTTCATAATTTATGTGTCGGCTCTCCTTTTTTTCAGAGTATGTTGGTGATCAGGATTAGGTTAGAGCTGATTAGATAGATCTGAGAATCACCTTCATTGAGATGATAATTGAATCCATTAGATCTGATAAGATCACCAAACAAAATACTATAGAGTGAAAAGAAATGAGGGCACAGGGCAAAACCTTGGGGGATCCTCACCTGTTAGCCAGTATGACCAGGATGATGTAGTAGGAAGGCTGAATTTATGATCTCAAAAAGGATCATATATATATCTGAACGGTTCGAAATCGTTGGTTATATAGAATTCTCTAAGCAGAAGGCATCAAAAAATTTGTTCAGGGCCTAGAGCAACAAATTAGCGAACCAACCTCCCCATTCCAGTATTGTGAACACAAGCCTCCAGGCCCAGTAGGCCCGCCTCACAAGAGTAGCCAGGAGGCCACACAAAAACAAGATGGCATAAATCATATTCACTGGCCTCCAGACCTCCCTCTAACTCCTGGGTCCACACAGGGGTTGGCTCTGCTTCAGATTTTTTTCAGCTGTAGTTTCTCGCCTGCCTCTCCTCGCAGCAAAGCCTCTGGCGTTCTCAAGCCCCACCTCAGCGACCAGAGACCAGAGTCCAGAGACCCACTGGTTCTGGAGTTGGCCCCTCTTAAGTGATTAATCTACACCCACACAGGTTTCACACCTGATAGGGCTTTGGGCCTGGGGCTTAGCATTTAACAGGTGAAAGTACTTTCACAGTAAACAAAAGCCAAACTCCTCAAGGGCACCCATTAAACTAAGCCCATTTTGCCTTACTGGCACAGATGAACATCCAACAAAGGACAAAGGGAAATAGATATCAAACAAGTAGGAAGAGAACCAGGAGAGAGCAATGTCACAAAACCTAGAGAAAGAGAAGGGGGTGATAGATAGTGTCAAAAGCCTTCATAATGGAAAAGTCAAGAAGGGTGAAGAGTGGGAGCCAAGATGGTGGCTGGAAAGCAGGGACTAGCGTGAGCTCCCCACCAAGTCCCTCCAAAAACCTATAAAAATGGCTTCGAACCAATTCTAGAACTGTAGAACCCAAAAAATAGCATAGGGAAGCAGGGTTCTAGACCAGGACAGCCTGGATGGTCTCTGGGTAAGGTCTATCCTGCACGAAGCTGGGAGCGGAGGGGAGCTGAGAGGAGCGGAGCCTAGAGTGGGCAGTGCGGGCCAAGCAGACCGGGAGCCGGGCGGAGCGTGCCCTAGCACCCTGAATTAGTGAGCTGCGGCATTTACCAGACCACTCAACCCACAAACACCAAAGACAACAGAGAAGGATAATGGGAAAAGCAACTAGGGACAGAGAGTTTGCTGTTTGGCCACCACCCTGGGGGCAGCAGAAGTGGGGCAGTTACAGAACTACAGCTGCAGTTGCTTCTGGCCCCAGGCCCACCTGGTGGGAGGAATTAAATGGCAGATGGGAGCAGGAGTGAAGAGCCTGCTGAAGATCTAAGCCCAGTCCAGGTAGGGGGTTCTTGG
>CM053623.1:265220092-265252335 GCA_028646595.1 Phalanger gymnotis | reverse complement strand
AAAATCAAAGAGCCTACATCAAAAGCCTCCAAGAAAAAATATGAATTGGTCTCAGGCCATGGAAGAGCTCAAAAAGGATTTGGAAAATCAAGTAAGAGAAGTAGAGGAAAAATTGGGAAGAGAAATGAGGGTGATGCAAGAAAATCATGAAAAACAAGTCAATGACTTGCTAAATGAGACCCCAAAAATACTGAAGAAAACAACACCTTAAAAATAGACTAACCCAAATAGCAAAAGAGCTCCAAAAGGCCAATGAGGAGAAGAATGCCTTGAAAGGCAGAATTAGCCAAATGGAAAAGGAGGTCCAAAAGACCACTGAAGAAAATGCCACCTTAAAAATTAAATTGGAGCAAGTGGAAGCTAGCGACTTTATGAGAAATCAAGAAATTATAATACAGAAACAAAGGAATGAAAAAAATGGAAGACAATGTGAAATATCTCATTGGAAAAACCACTGAGCTGGAGAATAGATCCAGGAGAGATAATTTAAAAAATTATTGGACTACCTGAAAGCCATGATTAAAAAAAGAGCCTAGACATCATCTTTCAAGAAATTACCAAGGAAAACTGCCCTGATATTCTAGAACCTAGAAACTGAAAGAATCTATCAATTGCCTCTTGAAAAAGATCCCAAGAAGAAAACTCCTAGGAATATTCTCACCAAATTCCACAGTTCCCAGGTCAAAGAGAAAATACTGCAAGCAGCCAGAAAGAAACAATTTGAGTATTGCGGAAACACAATCAGGATAACACAAGATCTAGCAGCTTCTGCATTAAGGGATCGAAGGACTTGGAATATGATATTCCAGAAGTCAAAGGAGCTAGGATTAAAACCAAGAATCACCTACCCAGCAAAACTGAGTATCATGCTCCAAGGCAAAATACGAATTTTCAATAAAATAGAGGACTTTTAAGGTTTCTCAATGAAAAGGCCAGAGCTGAATAGAAAATTTGACTTTCAAATACAAGAATCAAGAGAACTGTGAATAGGTAAAGAAGAAAGATAAATCATAAGGGACTTTAGTAAAGTGGAACTGTTTTGTTTACATTCCTACATGGAAAGATGATGTGTGTAATTCATGAAAGTTTTCACAGTATTAGGGTAGCTGAAGGGAATATATAAATTTATATACATATAGATATATGTATATATTATATATATATACGCATATATACATACAGACAGAGGGCACGGGGTGAATTGAATATGAATAGATAATATCTAAAAAATAAAATAAAATTAAGGGGTAAGAGAGGAATATATTGAGAGAGGAAGAAAGGGAAAGATGGAATGGGTAAATTATCTCACATAAAAGTGGCAAGTAAAAGCAGTGCTGTTGGAAGGGAAGAGGAAGCAGGTGAGGGGGAATGAGTGAATCTTGCTCTCATGAGATTTGACTTGAGGAGGTAATAACATACATACTGAATTGGGTATCTTACTCCAGAGGAAAGAAGGGGGAAGGGTACAGAAAAGGGGGATGATAGAATAGAGGGCAGATGGGGAAGGAGGTAATCAAAAGCAAACACTTTTGTAAAGGGATAGGGTCAAGGGAGAAAATTGAATAAAGGGGGACAGGATAGGATGGAGAGTAATATAGTTAGTCTTCCACGACATGATTATTGTGGAAGTGTTTGGCATAATGATACATGTGTGGTCTATGTTGCATTGCTTGCCTTCTTAGGGAGGGTGGGTGGGAAGGGAAGAGGGGAGAGAATTTGGAACTCAAAGTTTTAAAGGCAGATTCTCAAAAAAAGTTATTTTTGCATGCAACTGAGAAATAAGATATGCAGGCAATGGGGCATAGAAATCTATCTTGCCCTACAAGAAAGTAAGGGTAAAGCAGATGATGGGGAGTGGGGCAACAGAGGGGAGGGCTGACTGGGGAACAAGGCAATCTGAATATATGCCATCTTGGAGTGGAGGAGGGTAGAAATGGGGCGAAAATTTATAACTCAAAATCCTGTGGAAATCAGTGTTGAAAACTAAAAATATTAAATAATAAAATATGGGGAAAAAAAGAATGGCCAATCAGCAAAGAGCTGGCAGATGAGAATCGATAACATGAATTTGTAATGAAACAAACCAGTCAGCATGGTTGTATCACTTCCACCAACAGTATTCAGCAGTTTGGGAGTAGAAGAAAAGGAACACAGTGGGCATGACCCAAGGTTGGTGAAGCATGAAGGTCAGAGGGATAAAGAGGCAACTTAAACAAAGATGAATGATGATGCATAGCTTAACTATTTAACTATAAGGTGAAGAAAAGGTGAATGAATGAAAAATTAAGCACTTATTGTATACCAATCACTGGCCTAAGTTCTGGGGATACAAATATACAATAAGTTAGTCACAGAGGAGCCTTACCTTCTGATGAGGGGAAAAAATCACCTGAAAAGTAGTGGTAGCCAAGATGTGTTAAGTCTCAGGGACAGTGAATAGAATTATAGATCAATTGACTCTCTTTCTTGAAGAAATAGTGGTATATATTTGATTACCATTCCTATAGGTAGAGGTACATAGGAATATAGAAATGAAGTAAGATCTAGTTTCTGGAGCTAGCTAGACATAGCTCTAACTAATCAACATGGCCCCAGGAGACCAATGAAAGATGGGCAAATGATGGAAGTCCAGCTGCAGCAAATTGGTATAGCAGGAATATAACAGAGAAGCATGATTAGGTGAAGATGGCTGGGTGGCACAGTGGATAGAGTGCTGGGTATAGAGTCCAGAAGACCTGAGCTCAAATCTGGCCTCAGATACTTACTAGCTGTGTGACCCTGGGTAAGTTACTTAACTCTGTTTGCCTAAGATTCCTCATATGTAAAATGAACTGAGGAAGGAAAGGGCAAACCACTCCAATATCGTTGCCAAGAAAACCCCCAAAAGGGTCAGGAAGAGTCAGATTTGACTAAAAATGACCAAACAGCAATGATTAGGTGAAAAGGCCTAAGTCCATGTTGAGTTCAGCCAAAGTTTCACAGGAGTACCAAAATCCAAGAGGGAACATGGGATGTAGGGAACTGATTATATAGCAATGGGTTCCAAAAGCAGGGGAAGTCAGAAGCAAGTGTGTCTGAGAGAAAGGAGGATATAGGTCTATGGAAGATAAGCCTTTTTATCATGTTTGCAAGTGTCATGGTACATGTGCTCCCTCCTAATAGTATTCCATTAGTAGCACTACACGATGGGAAGTTCAAGGCCTGGTTTAAGGAGATCAAGTACTCCAAGTGTCCACCTACAGCATCCTTCTCATCTACACAGATCACTTTGACTCCCACTGTCTCAGTTTCCCTGTTATGGAAACAAGCAATACTATCTGCAGTTTCCTTTGCAGGAGCACTGGGAGCATTTGTGAGCTCATGCTTATAAATACTTTTCCAGCCCCTGGGAGAAAAAAGGTTCTGTAAGCACAAGGTGTTGCACACGCACAGCTATCTTGGTACTCGATTCTCACAGGGGAGAGAAGTACAAAAAAAGCATTGGAACCTGAAACAACACCGCACCTCTTGTACTGAGATATTAACCCAGTTGTGACTGCTGCTGCCGCACTTAGGCTGTCTCGGCACCCGTGCCTGCCGACTTGATTCTAATGGCTCTTCATCAGGCACAAGGGTGGGGACACACCCGACCTAGACTATCCAGACGTTATTGGGAAAGTCTAAAATGTGTTGCCTCCAAAGGTAGTGGGCTGGATGGCCACTCATTATGTCAGAGTGGGGGTTCCTTCGGCAGATGGGTTGAGCTAAGTGGATTCTCAACATTTGTGATTCCGAGTTACCTTTCACTGGAGGTCTTCAAGCAGAGACTGAATTGTGGAGGAGATTATAGAAGTGGGGACTTCTGTTTAGGTGGAGAAAAGACTAGATGACCTTGGAGTTTGCATCTATCTGTAATTCCTTGATTCTATAACCTCAGTATTCCCATAAGACTGAGTAGTAGGCAGGGGATATGAGCACAGGTGATGGGACAGTCCCTAGTAGACTGACAGAATTATGGGCCTGAAAAAAAGGTTGGTTAACCTACCCCTCCAGTGCTAATCCACTAAACCACAGCCTGAACTTTTGGGGAATAATTCTATGGGACTTGATGCTCCAAAAAGGATAAATAACCCCTCTTCCACATGACCACCCTCCAAATACATATTTGAATATCATTAAAATGTTGCCCCCAAATCTTCTCTTCTCCAAAATAAACAGCTTCAGTTCTCTCCATTAACTCTATATGGAAAGGTTCCAAGTCCTCTCATTCCTTTGGTCATCTTCCAATATCTGCATTCCAGTTTGTCAACAGCCTCCTAAAATGTGGTGCTTTACATGGAATCTGAGTAGCACAGAATACAGTGAGACTGTTCCCAGCCACCCTATCCCCCACCCCCATTCTAGACACCATAGTTCTACTGAGGAATCTCCTAGTCTTCTTCCATATGTCTGAGAGGGGCAACATAGAATGGTTGAAAGAAGATTGGTTCTAGAGTTCAATGACCTTGGCTCAAGTTCAAACTACAACATTTACTGGCTTCATGCCTATGGACAAGTCATTTTACTTCTCTGAGCTTCATCAGTTTCCTTATCTATAAAATGGAATTAATAACATTTATACAATCTACTTCACAGGATTGTCATGAGGAAAGTGCCTTGTAACTTATAAAGGACCATACATATAGGCTCCTGGCATGTTTCCCTTCACACATGTTCTTTAGTTATATAGATTTCCTTATGCCAGGGTCTGCCATACATGTTCCATGGTCAAGTGTCTTCTCTGCATGTATGCCTTCCCCCATTGACAGTTGGATAACCTGTGGGAGAATGCATACCATGTGTGGATGAAGAGATCCTTTCTTGTCACTTTGTTTTTTTATTTGATTGTTTTCAGTCATGTCTGACTCTTTGTGACTTCATTTGAGGTTTTCTTGGCAGAGATACTGGAGTGGTTTGCCATTTTCTTCTCCAGCTCATTTGACAAGAGAGGAAATTGAGGCAAATGGGGTTAAGTGACTTGCCCAGGGTCACACACCTAGTAAATGCCTGAGGCCAAATTTGAACTCAGGATAATGAGTCTTCCTGACTTCAGACCTGGAGCTCTACCCACTGTGCCACTGAGCTACCCTAGGCTGTTGATTATATCTATCTTTTGTTTTGAGCTGTGTCCTGCAGTTAAAATAAACACATGGGTGGAACCTTGGGAGCTGTGGTTTTGAGTTGAGGCTGACCTTTATAGTGTCTCAACCCTGGGATAGTTTCTCCTGGGCACTCTTAAGGGGTCTGTGACACTGGGTAGATTAAGTGCCAAATGAGACCTCTGTAATGCTGACAAGCAGCACAAGGTCTCAGAATAGCAAAGCAAGCTAAATTATTATTAGATTACTTAAGAGTGTGACAAACTTTACACTTAGCAATAAAAGTCCTAAAGAAACAGACTACCTCGCTGTCTAAGATTAGAACCCAAAAGAAAAAGAAAAATTCTTCCTCTGATTTGTCAAAAAAGTGCACATGCCTTCAAATCGTCAAGATCATAGGATAACAGATTTAGAACTGGAAAGGTCCTTAGAGGTCATATAATCTGACCTCATCATTTTAAAGTTGAGGAACTGAGGCCCAGAGAAGCTGTGTCTTTCCCAAGGTAACATAGGTAGGAAGATATGCACAGCTATGATTCCAACGTGGATCTTCAAATTCCAATCCATCATCTTCCAACTGAATCACATTGACCCTGAGTGCAGAGGCATCGATATGGCTTTTATCTCTACTGTTGCAATGAGGAACGGAATACTGAGCCAGGTCCTTGGTGCTAACTGAAGTGTTTCTTTTGGGGGACTATGATTTGAGGAATGGGAGGAAAGAGAGATCTCATTCTGAACCGATTGGTGGCAGAATCATTCTATTAGGTCAAGATCAGTAACTAAGACTATAGGCCATGGATAAAAGTCCAGAGGCAACAGGAGGTGTCTTGAGCAGAAACAAAATTGAAACTAAAAATCAATAGTTTGGTCCTGGGGAAAACAATGTTTTCACCTTACCAGACAGTCTTCTCAACTTGCTGTATTCTAATACAGCTTTCAAAAATTATGATCAGGTTTCTACTCTAGGAGTCTGAAAAATTTTAATGCATTAGTCAATTCCTTAGATCTTCACATCTCAAGAATTTGGAGTAGGGAGAGAAATTTATTTTAATGCCTATAGTTAGGGTCAGGTTTTTTGCCCTTACAAATGGCTCATTTGTATAGAAATGGCATGAAGAGTAGTCATTTTTAAATGTCCTTTGAACCCATATTTTTATATCCAGCTTTGCACATTTGGCCTCACTCTCCAGCCTCCTCTGTACTTTCTCCATCTGGCATCTGGACAGCTCCTACCATCCTTGCCCTTTTCAACAACAGCCAACTAGTTAGATGGTATAAGTCATCTTTTCTTCCTTTATCAGATCAATCAAAATAAATGGCATTATCATTAATAACATCTCACTTTTATCTAATACTTTGTAGGATCACAGATTTATGGCTGGAAGATACCTGACAGGTCATCTGGTCCAATTCTCTTTGCAGAGCAGGAAATTTATCTTGGGAGAGGTCAAGTGACTTCCTCAATGATAAAATGATATTAAGTGGCAGAACTGGGCTTTGAACCCAGATCCTCGGGATCCAAATGTGCGTTTTTTTTCCAACCAACTATACTGCCTCTGAGAGTCTTCCTAACATGGAAAAGTCTCACTCCTTCTTATAGCTAACAAAGTGTTTTACTTAAATTCTTTTGTTTAATCTTCCCGACATACCAAATACCTTCCTCAGGGAAATGCCCTTCTAATTGGGAAAGAACATTATAGCTGAAGTTGTAAGACCTAGGTTAAGATGTCAGCTTTCCCGTGTATGAGCTGGGTGACTTTAGATGAATCATTTAACATGTATTTCATTTCCATAATAATAATAATTGTGCAAGCTACCTACCACATTGCAAGTTTCTCCATCATGGTTTTGGTACATGATGAGTCGGCATAAGAAATTAAATGGGAACTTGGGGGGAGTTGTGCAAAAGCTACAGATAACACAGATAAAATTTAGAAACTCAGAAATGTATAAAATATGTGTATAGTATTGTGTAATATCAATGTATTTTGTCTTTTAATACCTCAATAATTCAGGTTTTTTCTCTGGTGTGAAGGGAGGGCCAAAAAATTTCACACGGATTTTCCAGATTGTGGGAGCTCTGTGCCCCTAACCTCCACAATGTGGAAGAGATAAATGTCTAATGAAGAATATACTAACCCTAAAATGCTGTATTAGTACTGATTATTCTTATGGTTATTGCTATCAGTGTTCAGAAAACATTCTCTGGATGGGCTGCATAATGACTAAGAAGATACTGCTACACTCTAGGCAGTTGTGTTTCAGCATTGATGGTGAGACGTAATGAACTCCCACTGACTTGTTCCTGGTGCCTTTTATTTGCTAGCAGGTTGGCTCTGGTCAGGAGCATCTCTGTGACTAGAGAAAAGGATTTTTCTTCATATAAAACTTACTGTGCCTGTGAAAACCAAGGCTTCATCTTGTTCACAAGAGAGCCAACTGAATGAACAAACCTAGACTTAGCCTGTCACAAAGTTACACATTATGGGGTCTGACAAACATTCCTACGTTCTTGATCCACTTGTATGCTTTAAAGGATGGTATTGACACTGATGAGTCCTCCTTTCCCCTAGTTGAAGACCTCTAGAGTCTTCCCCTAAGAACCTTTTCTGCTATCTTATCATAGCATAGAAGTCACCCTGGGTTCATGAAGACTATACTAAAAAGCACCAACTCTGACAGGTTCTACCAAACTGAAAAGATTTCAAGAGCCATCCAGTGATGGACTGTGTGCTAGGCTGGTCCTGTCTCTAAGGACCAGCGTAGCTAAGTTGGAGAGACTCTTCACTGCCAGGTTACAGACCAGGGGATGGACTTCTTTTTTTTCTACCATAGAGACTCACAAAGACTACCCACTAAGGTACAAAGAGTTTGTAGTCTTTATGGAATAAGAGCCCTCACTATTGACATTGAAGTAAATGAAGGGTGGCCCACTTGCTTAAGCAGGACTCTACAGGAAACTCTGCTGAGATCACTGATGCATGCTTTGGATGCTACACAGCAACTTTCTCAGCTTGCCAAAGGATTATTACTCAGTAACAAAGGTCAGAGGTCAAAGAGCCTCCAGATTCCACCATTTTCATTATCCTTAGTATAGATTTTCTGATGGGACAGGGTGATTTTGCTGATAATTACCAGGCATACAAAGTTCCGTCATTAAAGTCTCATAAAAACCAAGGAAAATAAATCATTGCCAACAGAAAAGAAGAAAACCTTCTGTTTAGACTTTTCCGCAACCATTTAGGTCAATTAATTTTCCTTTTTCACCCCTGTGATTTTATCAGCCAGCACAGGGAGTGATCGGGGGGCAACGATTTTGAGAGACCTCACAGGACTTTTCTGAGGTTTGGTTGGTACGTACCAAGGGCATAAAGATCAAGAATCATAAATTATGAGATTGTAGTTGAGAAAACATAAAAAGAATAACAACTATTTGTGTTTATACAGTGCTCTGAGGCTAACAAAGTTCTTCCCTCACTCCCCTGGTACTGTCCCCATTTTAGAGGTGAGGAAACTGAGGATTTAGCCTGAGTCACACAGCTGGTATATGTCAAAGCAGGACTCAAACTCTGGGGCTTTTCTCAATCAAGCAGTCCATCACTTGATAAACATTCATTAAGTGCTGACTATGTGCCAGGCACTGTGCTAAGTGTTGAGGATACAAATGTGAAAAAGAAAGACAATCCCTGCCCTCAAGGAGCTTACAATCTAACTGCAGAAGAAAACACACAAAAAGGAGGCTGAAAAGGGGAAGGGAGAAATGGAAGTGTGTGGGCAAAGGGAATCCACCTGACTGGGAAATGAAGGACATGTTGATCTCCTTGGAGGGGACTTCCAGTGGATGTTCTGGGTGGAGCTCTCTCCCCTCTGCTTTTCAATCAGAGGGGGCCCAGGGGCAGAGGATATTGATGAGAAGTATCTATACAGGGTTGATGTGATCTGAACTGGGTGGTTCTTGGGGGCATGAGAAAGAAGTCCCAATGAGTGTTAGCTGGGTCAGAAATGATTCTGTCTACTATCCTTAATGCGTGTTTGTGCCTCAGCATTTTGAAAGATCTGTGATTTCATTCGTGTGGGCATTCTCCTTTTAGAGGCAGATTCTAAATCCTTCATTACTTAGCAGATGGTCTTTGTGAGTTGCTATAGCTAAAAATTTAATCGCCTAATGTCTGACCTTCTGGTAACGAGCCTTTCTACACTCAGCCGGAGAGAACAGATGCACAGTGTTGAGCAGATTCTATCTCCTTTTTCATGCCTAAACACCTTTTGATAGGCACCTTCCTTAGGAGGATATGGCCTCACTCTGCTCCTCAGAGCTTACCTGTTCCCTTATTTTGGTCAGGACTTTTCTGAGTATCAGCCTAGCTAAGTGTGGAGGGGGTAGGTCGGTAGCAAAGTGAATAGAGTGCCAGGCCTGGAGTCAGTAAGATTCATCTTCTTGAATTCAAATCCGGCATCAGACACTAGCTGCGTGACCCTGGACAAGTCACTCAACCCTGTTTGTCTCAGTTTCCTCACCTATCAAATGGTAAAGCACTCCAATATCTTTGCCAAGAAAACCCCAAATGGAGTGGTGAAAAGTCAGATATACCTGAAAAACAGCTGAACAACAACGATGTAGAGAGGTTACCCCAAGCACATTAGCCACTAGTAGATATATTTTCAGCCACATTTAACAATGAAAGAGATAAAAACACAAAATAGCCCCGAACCCCAAATGGCCCCATTTAATTTCTGTGGGGACAGCATTGGAAAGAGATAAATGGAAGAGGAGGCAGACAATGCTAAGGATCTTATGTAGTTTTTTAGTTTACATATAAGCATTAATTTAACTATAATATTCCACATGTATGATCTTTATCCAAGGATCAAGTCGATATCCTACTGGAGGAACCAAATCGCATCCATATTGACATTGTCTAATGTCATTGACACCAAAAGAAAAAGAAATTGTAGGAAGATGACTAACAGGTTTTTCCTTAAAGGTGTCAATAAAGAAGGTGAGCCAGCCTAGCCGAAGTAGTAGGGCAAACTGAGGGAGAGACAGGAGCTACTATATGCCAGGCAAGTCCACCACCACCATCTCGACTGCTGACTCCCATCATACCCTGATGGACACAGCCCAAGAGCCTGAACTCCTTTGGAATAGCAATTCTTCCAATCCATTGCCTGCAGACATCACCCTGAGAAGCAACTTCTGTAGAGACGTAGCCTGCAGATGCTATAGCCACATCTATGAAGACCCAGGAAAAAAATGTTTTTACCACCCAAGTCCTTGGCACTGTCAAATGGTTCAACATCTGAAACTGTTAAAATTTTATCAGTGGAAACATCAGAGAAGAGCCTTTAACTTTTGTGGCTGTGCCCTAAGGACCATAGGATCTTCCCATCTGACATCTTCCATATGTGTTGTCTCCCTCCCCCATCCTCAACCTTAAAATGGGAGCTTCTCAAGAGCAGAGAACATCTTCCTTTTCTATCTGTATCCTCAGTGCATGGCAGAGTGCCTGATATATTATAGGCCCCACAGAAATGCTAGCTAGCTATTGCTATTATTATATTTTTAACCTTCAACATTTTAAATTTATTGTCATTTTTAACATTTTTAAAAATGTTGAGTTCCAAATTCTCTCCCTTTCTACAACCCTCCCCCCACCCATTGAGAAGGAAAGCACTATGCTACCCTTTATACATGTGAAAACACGTAAAACATATTTCCATATTAGCCATGTCACAAAAAAGCAAGAGAAATAGCACGAGAAAATTCAACCTCAATTTGCACCCAGATCATCAGTTGCTTCTCTGGAGGTGGATAGTAATTTTAATCTTGAGTCCTTCTGAATTGTCTTAGATCATTGTATTGATCAGAGTAGCTGTCTTTCACAACCAATCATGGTTACAATATTGCTATAGCCATTATTATCTTTATTACTGTATAATATTTTCCCCAGTGACATGTTAAAAAATTTTTTTAAAGTTTTGAATTCCAAATTCTATCTTTCTCCTCCCTCCTTTCCTCTTCGCTTAGATGGTAAGCAATCTGATATAGTTTATACGTGTGTATTGCTATTATTATTACGAAGGACTTTACAGATATTATTATATGCATGTATACAAATATTATATCTGTATATCTGCCATGCCATTCTGGGAGACTTTCCTTCAGAGCAGGGAACCTGTGTCCTTCTTGGACCTTAGGAGCAGCCTTTTGACTGAGTCCAAGTTTTACAGAACAAATCCTTTTATTAAGGGGATTTGTTCTGTAAAGTTTAGATTCAGTCAAAAGACTGCATTTGAGGACCTAGATGGGCCACATGCAGCCTCAAGGGCACAGGTTCCCCACCCCTGTTAGTTACTGGAATGATAACTGGTGTATCATTCTCCCATTTTGTAAACAATCCCAGTAAGCTTTTGCTAGCCATAGTTGCTTTAATATTTCCAAGCTCCTATAATTTCTGTTGGTAGAAATATCCTTTCTCCATCTTTGTGTTCATAAATTTATGTGTCCAAAATGAAAAAAAATCACTCAGTGACTAACCTTCTGGTGCTAAGCTTCTTGGAACTTAGTTGGACTGGTCCTCAGATAGCAGACACACAGTCTGTTACCTGGCTGCTACTCAAAATGTGTCCAATCAACAAGCATTTATTAATTACTTACTATGTTTCAGGCACTGGGCTATACCCTGGAGGTACAAATAAAACGTTAAAGTAGCATACAACATATACAAAAATTGATACATACAAGATATATACAGAGTAAATGAAAGGAAGGGAAGACTCTACCAGGTCAAGAAACTAGGAAGAAAACTCTCCTGCAGAAGGTGGGGTTTGAACTGTGTCTTGGAGGAAGCCAGGGAGTCTAAGAGGTGGAGATGAGGAGGGAGAGAGTATGCAAGGAATGGGGGACAGCCAGTGTTAAAGATACAGGAGATTGGGGAGAAACCAATTAGTAGGTTGATATGGCTGAATCATAAAGTATCTAGAGAGGGACAAAGTGTAAGAAGACCAGAGCGGTAGACAGGGGCCAGCTCATGAAGAACTTTAAATGCCAAAGGACTTTATATTATATCCTAGAGGCAATAGGGAACCACAAAGCCTACACTTTGGGAAAACCATTTTGGCAGCTGTGTGGAAGATGGATTGGACAGTAGTGAGACTTAAGGTATGGAAAATAATTAGAAGACAATTGCAACAAATCAAGCAAAAGGTGGTGAGGGGAGGAACAAAGGGAAGGTATAACAAATATGCAATCAAACCAAACAAATACCCACATTGGCCAAGTCGATCAGTCAGTCAATTAACATTTATTAAAGGCTTACTATGTGCAGGTACTGTGCCAAGTGCTGGGGATAGAAAGAAAGGCAAAACATAGAAAGACAAGATGTAAACAGCTTAAAAGTGGGGTGGGCAGGTTCCCAGCTGGGGTCATGATGAAACCCTGCAGACAGATAGGAAATGATGGAATGGCTGCCCAGGACATCTCCTTAAATGGAAGATCTGGAAAGAGGTCTCTTATGTCTTCCATCCTGTCCAATCAGAAGGGAAGGGACTCAGGGCAGGGGATACTAAGGAGGAGTGTATTTCAGAGTCGATGTGAACTTGTAGGACGATGAGTTTCTGGAGACCATTATGAAGACCAGGAGAGCAGGCAGGCGGGAAATGTTGTCCAAGAATGCGTATCTCATTTTGCATATTTGGTTTATCACCTTCCTGTCAAGAGATAGTTAGCATATTTCATTATTGGTCTTCCAGAATCATGGAATTATGTTGATCAGGATTCCCACCCTAAAAGAGAAAAGAAAAGTCAACTCCCTGTGTTCCTTCGGACTGCCACATTCAGGCCCTAAACCTCTAGAGCTACAATGATTAAAGGAGAATTCAAGGTGTGGAAGATCTCACTGGTGCAGTGGATAGAGCACTGGGCCTGTAATGAGGAAGACGTGAGTTCAAGTCTTACCTCAGATACTTCCTATCTGTGTGACAAGTACTTTACCTTTGTCTGCCTCTGTTTCTTCAAAGCAAATGAAGATAATAATAAAACCTACCTTTCAGGTAGGTACCTTTCAGGGTTGTTATGAGGATAAAATGAGATAATATTTGTTAAGAGCTTTGTACAGTGCTTGGCATATAGTAGGCACTTATAAATGCTTACTTCCTTCCTTGACATCACTGACTGGCATTTCACTATAAAATTCAATTTCTCACTGGAGGCTTCTTGTGTAGGCCTTTACAGATTTAGTAAATAAGAAGGCATTGCATCTACAACTACCTTCTAGGTTTTTTTTCAGAATCGTTTCATTATTGAATTACTATTTAGATTTAACCCAAAAAACATTTGTTATGAGTTATATTTTCTCCTAGAAGCAACATAGTTTAGTGAATATGAAGCTGGCCTTGAAGACAGGAGGACTCAGGTTCCATCTCCACCACAAACTGCCTGTGTGAACCCAGGCAAGTCAATGAACCTCTCTGTGCCCCAAACACACCATGAATTTGCAGAGAAGGTGCAGATCTGCCTTGACAAAGGAAATTTTCTCTTCAGGAGTTCCCTCTTATGAAAATAATGAAAGAGCAAGTCTAGGCTCCTCACAAGAAAAAAGTTTCTCCTATAAGGTTTCAAGTTCAATCAAGATTCAATTTACTAAATCTCTTCCACCCTTGCCCATGAAAATAGAATGCTGAAATATGGGCATATCCATTAGGGCAGGCCCTAAGCAAAAAATCTTGAAGTAAGTCAGATTTGACTTTTGTGATCCTAAGATCTTTAAGGAAGCACTTGTGCCTTCTTCCATCTCCCTAAAAGCCATCGGAGCTGCAGAGATAAAGACTCTAGAGGCTAAGAGGTCTTCTACTATGGTACCCCAATGAGATTGGCAAGTACCCTCGAGCCCAGCTTCTGCCATTGCAACACCTTTCTCTTGAGCCTTATTCCCTCCTAGCTCTACAATCAGCTAGGTCACAAAGGGACAACGGGACAAACAATCACGCTTATCCCAACAAATCAATGCGTCAGCTCTCTTCCAGGTAGCCTAATGTCTAAACTCAGTTGTGGCTCCGGGCAGCAGGCTAGTGGCCAGACCATTCAGAACAGGCAGATCTTCTTGGCCTTCACATCTTTCGCACCCATAACATTGCTTACTCTGTGTGTCAGACAGGCCTAGACTTACATATTGATCCTGGATCCTACATTAGAAGGTTCATGCCGACTCCCAGGTTCTCTTCCATCCTTTCCAAAATTTATTGAGAAATGGGTCACATATGATTTAGTCTAGAGGAGAAAGCAAAGGGAAGAATGTATCACTTCAAAGGCCACTATCACCTAACTCACAGCTCCCTCTTCTGTCTTCAGACGGCACCTCTTTTTTTAACTAGACTGGAAAAAAATACCATCAATTTCTCATTTAGATCAAGAAGCTAGGATTTGAAATATTTAGCACCTTCGTCAACAATGAAATGTAACAGAACCTAAGTCTAGCACCTACTTCTCCAAAAGAACTAAAAGGACTTAGAATCTTCCTCCTCTGAAATGTCTGAGAAAACAAGCAAAAGGGGAAGCTTCTGGGTGTTCTTTCGCTATCTTAAAGAAAAAAATACACGGAGAAGGCAGAAACAAGGCTGACTCTTTAGGTAACCACAATGATGAAGAAGAATTCCTACACTTGACACCCTTTTCTCCAGAAGGCAGGAAATGCTGGATTGATTGTCAGATCATCTTGCTTGTCCTTCAGATACTCAGACCAGAGGCACAGGGGTTCAGGGAATTGCTTAAGCAACACAGCAATCTGGTGGTAAAGCTCAGATGTAAAGGTCTGTCTCCTTGTCATCAACTGGATGATTTATTCTCTGCCTTTGACCTAGTTGGAGTCAGAGATCAAGAGCAGAAAGGGACCTTAGAGGTCATCTCATCCAACTTCTTAATTTTACCATTGAGGAAACTAAGGAAGAATAAGGGCTGCTTTACAATCCTTTTCCCCCACAGAGGGTACACCTCTCACCATTATCATCACTACCACAGGATAACTGGCTACTTAGGGCAATAGCTATTCCAAACATCTTCTACTGTCTTAGACTATTATAAATACAAGTGGCACAGTGAATAGAGTCCTGGGCTTGAAGTCAGGAAGACCTGAGTTCAAATTCTGTCTCAGACACTTATTAGCTGCACGACCCTGAGGAAGTCACTTAACCAGTGTCTGCCTCAGATTCTTCATCTGTAAAATGAAGGAGTTGATCTCAATGACCTCTGAACAATGAATAAATGAATGAAAAAAAGCATTTATTAAGTGCTTACTTCAGACAAAGCACAGCGCTGGGTCCTAGGGAAACAAGTAGAACAGTAAGACAGCTCCTGCTTTCAAGGAGCTCCCAATATCATGAGAGAGGCAAATCATATGGAATCAGATAGAGAGGTCCCAAAGTCCTTAGGTCATAGCAACAAAGTAGATAGTAATGACTCTTATCTGTCATTTCCACCGACAAAATGATATCAGTTTCTTAGATTGAACCATTTGACAGGACTTGGTTGGAGGGATTGCTATTTCCAAGGCTCTTGGTTTCAGGGTCATGGGCTTTCTCCATTTGGGTCTGAGGGGAAATGGTGGCCAAGGTGGGAGGGGGGTCTTGACTTGCCTGGCATATGGTGTCTCCTGTCTCTCCCTCAGGGTGCCTTGCTGCTTCAGCTAGGTTGCCTTGCCTGCCCTGTGTGTGGCAGCTGGCTGGCAGTCAGTGAAGAAAGCTGGCCCCTTCTCTATAGGAACTCCTTACCCAAATGATGACATGGCTGGAAGAAGAGCAGGTAGAATGGGGGAAGGGTGCTGCTGCCACTTCCAGGGCTCTCTTATGCTCATCCAAGTTTCCTTCTAGCTCTGTGATCCTTTGTGATACTTACAGAGCAGATTGTAAAGCGGGGGGCGGGGGCGGTATCCTAGGAACTATTAGGTGGGGAGGGGGAGGAAGAAGGAACACTTGCAACTACTCAGTGCCTAACCCTAATGGTCCATTTGTTAAATAATTGCTTAAGTAGAATCTACAGATGACTTTCTTTTAGAATGTTGAAATGTCTTTATAATAGTAAATAGAGTGGTCAAAATGTAGATCCAGTGTCTGAACTTAACTCTTCTTTTTCATATGGAATTTATCATTTGTTTAAATAACCGTAAATAATATAATAAATGTAATATAGGGAGAAAAAAGTTTATGATCCTTTGAAATCCCCCAAACCACCACCTGCTCCAACCTTCACTCTTAGTAGATACAAGGTCAAGGCAAATGGTGTCAATTTATTTCTTTTCCAACTTAAAATACCAGTATTCCTCCACCCTTACTTCCTTTCCTTCTGTATCAGAGAAAGAACCTTATCTCCTTGTCAAAGCTAGTTCTGTCAATGCAACAAACATTCAATTCAACTTCATCTATATTCTAGATCCTGTCCTCCTCAGCCTCCTTTCACCCTTTGTTCCACCGATTTTCCCATTTCTCTTTTATTTCCAACTTCTCTCAACTGGTTTGCCTCTCTTGCAATAAACATGCTTATCTCCTGATACCCACCTCAAGAATCATCCCATAATTCTCTTTCCTTTCAGCACTAGCCTTTTGAAGGTTTGACTTCTATCACCTCCTTTCTTGGCCATTATGGCTTCTATCCTTACTATTCAACCAGCTGCTCCTTCAAACTTTACTCAGGAGGCATTATGTTTACTGTTGCCTTAGTTTGAAACCAGAGTGTTTTTCTTGACTCTCCTGTTCTTCCCTCACCTCTCACACTCACTCGCCAAGTCTTGCCAATTACATCTCTTCAGTATATTTCCCAGTTGCCTCCTCATCTCTTCTATCATTCTTTCAACCATGATCTTGGACATCATTATTTACCAGGTCTATTATGGTGGCCTCCTAAGAAGTCTTCTCACTTCTATTCTCATAGCTCTATAACCCAATTTTTACATTGTATTTACAATCTTTGGCAATAGATTGACTTCTCTCATTTATATACCTGATCAAGATATCATCCACTTAAACCTTTCAATGACTTCCTATTGCCCAGGGATTAAAATTAAAATTCTTCAGTTTGGCATTTAAAGCCTTCCACAAAATGATGTCATTCTAGCTTTCTAGCCTCAGCTGATAACCCTTGATGTTGTTGAGTCATTTCAGATGTGTCTGTCTCTCTGTGACCCCATTTGGCATTTTCTTGGCAAAGATACTGGAGTGGTTTGCCGTTTGCTTCTCCAGCTCATTTGGCAGATAAGGAAACTAAAGCAAACAGGGTTGAGTGACTTGCCCAGGGTCACACATCTAGTGTCTGAGGCCAGATTTGAGCTCAAGAAAATGAGTCTCCCTGATTCCAGACCTGGTGCTCTACACACTAAGGCATCGCCTAGCTTCCCCTGCGAGGTCTCTAATCTCCAGCTAAAGTGTATGTTTGCCCTAAATTTTCATCATTCCACATCTTTCCTAATTGATTCTGTTGCCTTTCATAGCAATATTCTCTCTACTTTCCCACACTTTCACCCACTGAATTCCTTATCATCCCTGAAAGCTCAATTCATCTGCTATAAAGGCTCTTGCTACCTTCTCACAGGTTCCTACAAACTCAGACTCTGATACATTGATCAAAACGTCCATGTTAGTTCTATTGGCAGAGAGAATATCCATTTATTAGATGAGAGTTAGAACATGTTCCCTTTATCCCTATTCTTATTAGTATTGTATCACCTTATGCAGGAAAGAGTCAAAGGTAACACCAAGTTTTCAGAAACAGGAAACTAGATGGGCTCAGTGATAAAGCAAATGTGGAAGGCAAGATGATGAACAAATTTTGGAAAAAACTTTCAAAAACTCCTTATTTCATTCCCAAAAATGATGAACAAATTTTCCAAGCCAATCACCTCATACATATGACATTTATAAGAACTTACATTTATGCTGTACTAAAATTAGAATAACATGAGCAAATGATATGACTTCATAAAACTTCTAAAAAGTCATAATTGGGTTAAAGAAGAAATAAAAAAGCAAGTCACTTAATGGAAATTGGTAACATTAAAACCATATGTCAAAAGTTCAGTATATGGCCAACGTGGTTTAAGAACCACAAATATATAGTGTTGAGTGTCCAAATGAAAAATACAGACTTAAAAGAAACAAATTGCCATTTAGACAAAGAAACAAAAGACTTTTTTAAAAGAGATAAAAAGGATTAAGGGACAAAATAGGATGGAAAAAAATTGAATTAGACTAAGGACTGGTTCTTTGAAAAACTAAAAAAAATTGAAAAACCACTGGCAAACAATTTTTAAAAGAAGGAGAAAAAAATTACCAAAAATAGGAATTAAGAGATCACAACAAATACAAAAAATTGAAGAATCATAGAGAATGCCAGAATTTAAGAGAGACATCAATGACCTAAAAAACGTCCAGAGGAGGGCAACCAGGGTGGTGGAAGGCCTACAGTTTATGTACTTTGTGGATTAATTCAAGAAATTAGGGGTGCTTATTATGGAGAAAACTCAAGTTGGGGAGGAGGACATGATAGTTATCCTCAAGTATTTGTCACAGGGAAGAGGAATTAGTTCATTTAGTTTGGCTCTACAGGGCAGAACAGGAAGCAAAGGATAGAGTCTATTTTTGGTCATGGTTTTCAGGTAACCCAATGTGGGGGTGGAGGGAGGGAGGGAGAGGGAGAGGGAGAGAGAGAGAGAGAGAGAGAGAGAGAGAGAGAGAGAGAGAGAGAGAGAGAGAGAGAGAGAGAGAGAAGGAGGAGGAGGAGGAGGAGGAGGAGGAGGAGGAGGAGGAGAAGAAGAAGAAGAAGAAGAAGAAGAAGAAGAAGAAGAAGAAACTTGACTCAACAGAGAAATAAGAGAGAAAAGGTAGAATACTGATTATTGATGTGATCTTGGGTTTGTCATTTTCACTGTTTGGGTCTTGGCTTTGCTATCTGTAATATGAAAGATTGGATCAGATGGCCTCTCAGAAGTGCCTTCCAACTTTATAACTGTTTGAGTCTATCATAGGGTCACAGAACTCTAAATACAAAAGGGAACCTAATAGCTAACAAATTTAACCCATACTCAAATAGAATTTCCATTTTAAGACTCCTGACAAATAGTCATTCAGACTACTTGAAGACCTCTAAGGAGGGAGCACCCACCTCCCCTTGAAGCAACCCATTTTATTATGTTTAAGAAACTTGGGAAAATAAAAACTGGTGAAAGGATTCATTATTTAATAAATAGTATTGGGAAAAGTAGAGATATACCAGAAAATAAATTTGGATGATTTCTTTATAATATACACCTAATAAATTTCATTTATTCCTAATAAATTCCTAAATAAATTCATAGAAAAACAAAAAAGAATTGTGAAAAGTTAGGAAACAAAATAGCATATTTCTCTAAATGTTAAGGGGAATAAGTTATTGTATACTTAAGAAATAGAAGAAACTATAGTGAGCAAAGCAAAAGATCCAATCCGATTTTAAATTTTTTAACAACAAAAACAAGATAAGAAAAATAGATTGGGGAATTGTTTTCTTTTTTAAAAAAGCAATATTTTTTGCCCAATTACATGTAAAAACAATTTTAACATTATTTTTTCCCAAAATTTTGAGGTCCAAATTCTCTCCCTCACTCCTTTCTTTCCCCCCTTTATTGAGAAAGCAAGCTATTTGACATAGGTTATACATGTGTAGTCATGTAAAATACATCTCCATGTAAGTTATGCTGTGAAGGAAAACAGACAAAAAGCCCTCCAAATAAAGAAAGTAAAGAAAAAGTATCTTTGAACTGCATTCAGGCTCCACCAGTTCTTTCTCTGGAGATGGACGGTATTTTCATCGTAAGTCCTTCAGAATTGTCTTGGATCATTATATTGCTGAGAATAGCTAAGTTATTCACAGTACATTATCATACAATATTGCTGTTACTGTATATGATGATCTCTGACTCCTGCTCATTTCACTTTGTATCAGTTCATGTAAGTCTTTTCAGGTTTTTCTGAGAACATCCTGCTCATCTTTTCTTACAGCACAATAGTATTCCATCATAATCAAATACAACAATTTTTTTAGCCATTCACCAATTCATGGGCATGCCCTTAATTTCCAATTCTTTACCACCATTAAAAGAGCTGCCATAAATATTTTTGTACAAATTTTTGTTTTCTATCTTTTTGTGATACATATCTTGCAATGGTATTGCTGGGTCAAAGGGTGTGCATGATTTTATAGCCCTTTGGACATAGAGCCAAATTGCTCTACAGAATGGTTGAATCAGTTCAAACTCTACCAACAGTGCATTAATGTTTTAAATTTCCCACATTCCCTTCAACATTTACCGTTTTCCTTTTCTTTCATATTAGTAAATCTGATAGGTGTGTTGTGGTAGTTCAGAGTTATTTTAATTTGCATTTCTCTAAGGAATAATGATTTAGAGCATTTTTTCATATGACTATAGATAGCTTCAACTACTTTGTTTAGAAACTGTTGATATCCTTTGACCATTTGTCAGTTGAGGAATGGCTCTTGTTTCTATTAATTTGACTCAGTTTTCTATATGTTTGAGAAATGATGTCTTTATCAGAGAAATTTTTTTCACAGTAATTATTACTATGTATTTCCCTCCATACTATTTTCCCTTGTTTCTCCTCCTCCTCCTCCTCCTCTTCCTCCTCCTCCTCCTTCTTCTTCTTCTTCTTCTCCTCCTCCTCCTTCTCCTCTCTCTCTCTCTCTCTCTCTCTCTCTCTCTCTCTCTCTCTCTCTCTCCTTTCATCCTGTCCGTTCTCAAAAATTTTTTGCTTCTGACTTTTACCTCCCGCAATCTGGCCTCCCTTCTATCAGTCCCCCACCCCAGACCTTTATCCTCTTACCCTCCTACTTACTTTCCTGTATGGTAAGATAGATTTAGATTTCTATACCTATCTGAATGTGTATATTATTCCCTCTTTAAGCCTATTCTGATGACAGTAAGGTTCATGTACTTTTCTCCCTCTCCACTTCCTTCATCTTCCCTTCCACTGTAAAATCTCTTGGGGGAATCTGTTATGTCAGATAATTTACCCCATTCTACCTCTCCTTTTCCACTTCTCCCAATGCCACCTCTCTCATTAATTTTTTTTTAGATAATCATCTCATCATATTCAACTCACACCCATGTTCTTTGTCTATGCATACCCCTAACTACCCTAATAATGAGAAAGTTTTTAGGAGTTTCTTTTTCCCATATAGGAATGTAAATAGTTTAACCTTATTGAATCCCATATGATTTATCTTTTCTATTTACCTTTTTATGCTTCTTTTGAGTCTTGTATTTGAAAGAATAATGTTCTATTCCATTCTGGTCTTTTTCATTAGAAATGTTCAAAAATCCTCTATTTCATTGAATATCCATTTTCCCCCCTAAAGGATTGTACTCAGTTTTGCTGGATAGGTGATTCTTGGTTGTAGTCCTAGCTCCTTTGCCCTCCAGAATGTCATATTCCAAGCCCTCTGATCTTTAATGTAGAAGCTGCTAAATCTTGTGTTATCCAGGTTAGAATTAAATCAATAGCCTTCCTTAAACATTGTTAGTTTAGGGGAAGAAGTTTTTAGGTTCCAGCCAAGCTCCTAATCACTAGCCACTAACAGAGGAAGCAGGACCCCAAGTTAAGGATCTAGTGTTTGACTCTCTTCTTACCAGACACCAGTTCTATAATGAACATACATAGCAAATAGCAAACAAGCCCATTTATCGAAATAGATATCAAACAAAAATCTTAGAGACTATATACCATATTTCTCCATGTATAAGACACACCCTTTTTCAAAAAATTTGTGGTCTAAAAACTGGGTACATCTTAAACAGTGGTTGTAGTTTTTTTTTACTTGCATATCCTGCTTTTTTGTGCTTGTTTTTGCGCTCATTGTTGTAGATTTTTTAATTGCATTTCCCACTTTTTTTTGTGCTTGTTGTCTTTGTGCTCATTGTTTCACATTTGTTATTGGTATATTAGGTTACGTTTTGCCACATTCTGCCCAGAAATGGCTCAGAAAAGATTTTCGTACAGTGCTGAGTTCAAGTTAAAAATGATCCAGTTTGCAAAAGTGAATGGAAATCATGCTGCTGGATTTAAGTTTGGTTCTCCTCCAACTGAAAAAACAATCCAAGACTGGCTACAGTATGAGGAAACCCTACTGAAAACGCCGCGGCAGAAGAAGGACATGAGAGGCAAGTCAGCAAAATGGCCTGATTTAAAGAGGGAATAGAAGATATGGGTTGAAGAGCAAAGGGCAATTGAAATTCCTGTGTCCACAAAGGTGGTTCTGCATGAGGCAAGAAGATTTGCTGATGTAAAAGAAGTTACTGATTTCAAAGGAGGATACAATGCTTCAGGTTCATGAAACAGAATGGACTATGCATGCGTACACACACCAGACTTGCCCAAAAGATACCTGAAAGCTATGAGCCGAAGGTCCTTGAATTTCATCACATTATTGCATGAATTCTATGATGAATAAAACTTGAGTTCAGTAACTTTATGTAATACATTTTTTTTCAAATTTTGGGCCCCCAAATTAAGGTGCATCTTATACATGGGGAAATATGATACTAATACAGAAAGTGAATGTTCTCTCCCTTTGAGAGAGAGATAACTCAACCAAGAGAATCCCAGATCTCACCCAAAGTGAAATTCTCCAAAATTTCCACTGTAGAAAGCTGGGGATAGGGACATGATAGGCAGTGCCAACTCCTCTACCTACTGGCTTCTTCCTAGAGTCTTTCTCCCTTGTGGGACCTGGAGAGAGCATGGAATGGTGAATTTTCTCTCTCCAAACTGGAAACTAGAAGGACCAGGAAGAAAAAGAAGATCTCACTTTTTTATTTTCCAAAAACTCCTCCCTTCATGTAGGTGTGGAACATTGAGTAATCAATCTTCAGCAGTAGGGATAGTCCCATGTAAATGGACCTTTGAGGCAAAGGTTTTATATGTGTGTGTGTGTGTGTGTGTATGTATATACACACATGTATATACACATGTACTGTGTTTGTAAAATATATGCAAAATAAATACTAAATTGTTTAGGAAAGGGACACCTACATGGCACAGTAGATAAGAGTGCTGGGCCTGGAGTCAGGAAAACTCTTTCTGAGCTCAAATCTGGCCTCAGACACTTGCTAGCTGTGTGACCCTGGGCAAGTCACTTTGCCTCTGTTCATCTGTAAAATGAATTGGAGAAGGAAATGGCAAACTGCTCTATCATTTTTGTGAGAAAAAAAACCAACAAAACCCAAATGGGGTCATGAAGAGTTGGACATGATTGAAAAACAGCTGAACAGCACCAAATTTTGCAAAGGAAATTGGAAGGGGTCAGGAAATAGATTCCAAGAAGGGGAAGAGAGGAAGGAAATGGAGAGAAGAGAGGGGAAGAGAGGGGGGATGGAGGCGGAGGGAGGGAGAGAGAGAGAGAGAGAGAGAGACGGAGGGAGAGGAAATGGAGGAGGGAAAAGAAATAGGAGGAAAGTAGAAGTAAATAAGTTGTTATTGCTATCTAAAAGCGTATCTTTTTAAAAGTTTAGTTACAAATCTCCATTTAAATGGTTTTGTTATTCTTAAAAGTCAATTTCAAGATAAAATACATTGTAAAAAAAATATAAATAGTAACCAACAAGAGGAAAAGGCACCCGAAGACATCAGGGTTTCTATCTAGTGTTTCAAAAATCTGAACCCTTTTGCTCTGTCATCGGAGAGCAATGTTAATGACTGATTTGGACATGGAAAATGACTAGAATGACCTGACTAATGAGAACATCGAATTGTCTTTCTTTTCCTGACACCTGCACTGGAAATGCTAGGAATCTATGACACTTATAACTAAAGACTATAGATTAACCAGGCACAAGTTTAGACAAGGGCTAATTTAAAAATTATTGTCAAGCCTCATTGAGGAGCTGTCATAATTTGGAAGAAAAATGCACAAGATGACAAAAAAGCCTTACATAGACACCACAACCATGACTTTTCCATTTCAAACAACTAGAGGGTAAAAAAGAATTTCGTCACATAAAGTATGAAAGGTCACCAACAATCAAGAGCTATGTGGTTTGAAAGGAATTGTAGTTTTGATCTGTTTTCAAAGAGCTGTTTTAACATGGAAAGAATGGGCATGAGTCTAAGTACAGGAATGGAAAGCAATTTTTGTAGTAATCTTACCAAGCTTCATATTGAATTTAGAGAATCCTAGGATTTTTGCCCTAAAACGTTAAAGATCATTTAGTTGAGCCCACCTCCACTTTTTAGATAAAGAAATTGAGTCCCACAAATGTCCCCCAAGATCATCTACTCAGTAAGTAGCTTACTCAAATAAGAGGATCATAGGTTTGCTGCCATAAAGTACCTTGAAGGCCATCAATACAACCCTCTTATTTTACAGACATGAATTGACTTGAAACTATGGCAAGATTTAAGCCCAAGGTCTTCTGACTCCAAAGCTGGTGTCCTTTCTTTAGTTATTCCCTCAGGGCTACATCTCTCCATCTTCCAGTATTAATTCTTTGGAAGCTGTAATATTCCATGACTTTCAGTCATACAACAAAAGCAGAATATTGGCATTTAAGGGATGTACTTATATTGATTTTTTTTGTTTCGTTTTGTTGGGTTTTTTGGAGGAGAAAAGGCAGGGCAATTGGGGTTAAGTGACTTGCCTGAGGTCACACAGCTAATAAATCTGTCAAGTGTCTGAGGCTGAATTTGAACTCAGGTCCTCCTAATTCCAGGGCCAGTGCTCTACTCACTGTGCCACCTAGCTGCCCTCATATTTTCTTAAAAAGCATTTCAGCAAAGAACCTCCTCATGAGCTCTCATCTAACACCTTCCATAAATCAAAATTTTGTAAGATTCCTTGAAAGATTTAATATCATTGGCTCTAAAAAATGTGAGAGAGGGAGAAAGAGAGGGGGAGAGGAGAGAAATTCCCTACCTTTGAAGAACTGAAATTCTAAGGAAGGATTCTTTTTATTAATTTAATATTTTATTTTTTACAATTACATGTAAAAACAATTTTAACATTCTCTTTTCAAATTCTGAGTTCCAAATTCTCTCTCTCCCTCCTTTATACCCCTCGTTGAGAAAGCAAGCTATTTGACATGGGTTATACATGTGTAGTCATACAAAACACATCTCCATCTAAGTTATGCTGTGAAAGAAAATCCAAAAAAATCAAAGAAAAATAGAGTTAGGAAAAAGTATCTTCAATCTGCATTCAGGCTCCACCAATTCTTTCTCTGGAGATTGACAGCGCCTTTCATCATAAGTCCTTCAGAATTTTCTTGGATCACTGCATTGCTGAGAATAGCTAACTTATTCACAGCAGATCATCATACAATATTGCTGTTACTGTGTACAATGGCCTCCTGGTTCTGCTCATTTCACTTTGCATCAGTTCATGCAAGTCTTTTCCATGTTTTTCTGAGAGCATCCTGCTCATCATTTCTTATAGAACTATTACTAATACTAACATCCTAATACCATTGTACTCCCTAAGCAAGGGTTCTTAATATTTTTTGTATCTCTTTGGTTATCTAGTAAATTCTATAGACCTCAGAACAGCGTTTTTAAAGGTATGAAATGAAATATATAGGATAAGAAAAGAAATCAATTACATTGAAAAACAGTTACCAAGATATTTAAGAAACAAGCGCACAGATCCCAGGTTAAGGTTCATAGACCCCCTGATCAATTAGAATCCATAGAAATGAACTACAATCACCATGATTATTTTTAGATACAAAGCAGACTGAAGAAAGGACCCGTATCCAGGGGCGGCATTCTGGTTACAGGTTGTAAGCTATATACCACACAAGGATCAGATTCAGAAGCAAGCAGCAGCGTTGTGGTTTGCACCCCAGGAGCAGTTCTAGTTCTCGGCTCCAGCCTCCAGTCTAGCATGAGCCTACGAGAGAATAAATTAGGGCAAGAATCCAAAGATTGGATTCTTGGAGAGCTTACATTTCTGCCACTCTGAACCAGCCAAATTTCCAAGCTGGTTGATAATAATCGAGTCCAGCAACAATCTACTGTTGCTCAGGACCAAAACCAGGATAGGACTTAACAGAGCTCAGACCAGGGAGACAGCGATCAGACTTTGCCCTGGATCAGAATACTTTGGAAGCATAAGCAGTTTAACAGGTCCCTGGACTTAACTGTATGTGACATGCTAGAATAGTGCAACTTTCTTTTTTAAAAAAATATTTGTACTCATATTTTCTATTTTTTACTTTACCATAATGTTCCATGTATCCCTCTCCCCCCCTCATCCCAGAGATCCATCCCAAATAGTATTTTTAAAAGGAAAAAATCCAGCACAAATAATACGTTAGAAAAAGTCCAAAAGTGTGCAACATGTAACACTTGTGGGCCTCTCCTTTACCAAGCAGTGGGTTAAATATGTCTTCTCATATCTCTTCATTTGAGTCCAGCTTCATGTTTACAATTTTGTTACATCTTAAGTTTTTAGTGTATTGTCCTTTCCATTCTCATTGTTGTAGTTACTGTGTATTATATTATATTATATTATATTATTGTATTATATTACTATATATTGTATTATATTACTGTATTATTTTCTAGACTCTGCTTACCTGTATATATGACTCTATAAGACCATATAGATCTTTCCATCCTTCTTTCTACTCATCACACATATCATTTCTTATAGCACAGTAATAATCCGTTACATTCATGTACCATAATTTTTTTAATCATTCTCCAATTGATGGGCATCAACTTTGTTTCAAATTCTTAGCTATCACAAATAGTGCTGCTATAAATATTTTGGAATATATGGGGACTTTTTTCTTTTTTAAAAATGTATTTAGTATTTTATTTTTCCCCAGTTACATGTAAAAACAATTTTTAACATTTGTTTTTAAAACTTAGTTTCAAATTCTCTCCCTTCATCCCTCCCCACCCACGCTCATTGAGAAGGCAATTTGATATGTTATTCATGTGTAGTCATGCAAAACATTTCCATATTGGTGATGTTGTGAAAGAAAACATAGACTTCCCCCCTAAAAAAACCTCAAGAAAAATGAAGAAAGTAAAGAAAGTAAAAATATCTGTATTCAGACACCATCAGTTCTTTCTCTGGAGATGGATGGCATCTTTCATCATAAGTCCTTCAGAGCTGTCTTGGATTGTTGTATTGCTGAGAATAGTTAAGTCTTTCACAGTTGATCATCTTACAATGTTGCTGTTACTTTGTACATAGGACATTTCACTTTGTATCAAGTCATGTAAGTCCTTCCAGGTTTTTCTAAGAGCACCTTGCTCATCATTTCTTACAGCACAATTGTATTCCATTATAATCACATACCACAATTTGTTCAGCCATTCCCCAATTGATGGTCATCCCCCCAATTTTCAATTCTTTGCCACCATGGAAGAGCTGCTATAAATATTTCTGTACATTTAGGTCCTTTTCTTTTTTGTTTTTTATCTCTTTGAGACACAGACCTAGTAGTTGTATTGCTAGGTCAAAGGGCATGCATGGTTTTATAGTCCTTTGGACATAGTTCCAAATTGTTCTACAGAATGGTTGAATCAGTGCACAACTCCACCAACAATGCATTAACGTCTCATTTTTCCCTCATTCCCTCCAACATTTGTCATTTTCCTTTTCTGTCCTATTAGCCAATCTAATAGGTATGAGGTAGTACCTCAGAATTGTTTTAATTTGCACTTCTCCAATCAATAGTGAGTTAGAGCATTTTTTCCTATGGCTATAGATAGCTTTGATTACTTTATCTGAAAACTGTTCATTGGGGAATTGTTCTTATTTTATATAAATTTGACTCAGGTCTCTATATGTTTAAGAAATGAGTTCTTTATCAGAAAAAAATGACTTCAAAATTCTTTTTAGCTTCAACTGCTAACTGTATTTCCCTTCATCCTATTCCCCCACCATGTTTATTCTATTCTCTCTCTCCTTTCACCCCGTCCCTCTTCAAAAACATTTTGCTTCTGACTAACCCTTCCCCTAATCTGCCCTCCCCACCCCCTGCTTTGTCCTTTTCCTACTTTCCTGTAGAGTAAGTAGATTTCTGTATCCAATTGAGTGTGCATGTTATTCCCTCTTTGAGCCAGTTCTTATGAAAATAAGGTCCACTCACTCCCCCTTATCTCTCCCCTCTTCTCCTCCACTGTAAAAGCTTTTTCTTGCTCCTTTTATATGAGAGAGTTTACCCCATTCTACCTCTCCCTTTCCCTTTCTCCCAGTACATTCCTCTCTCACCCTTTAATTTTAGTTTTTTAGATATTATCCCTTCATATTCAACTCACACCTGTGCCCTCTGTCTATATATACTCCTTCTAACTGCCCTAATAATTTGGAAGTTATGTTTAGTTACTCTCCTGTGCTCCTGTGCTCTGGTCTGTGAGGGACCACAAGCATTCTTTTCTGCCCTGGAGGTGTGAGGAGGGTCCTTGCTCCACTGGGGCCATGGGCTCTGGTGTGCTGGTGCTCTTCCTTGTCCTGGGACTGCCATCCAGGACTGTGACCCAGACCCAAGTATGGGCAAAGCAACAGAGTCCCTGCCTCAGTGCTAGCAAAGAGACCCTTATAACCTCCTTCTGACCCCTGTACTGTCTGTGGACTGAGACATCTGGAAGCAGCTGCTGATGATGATTCATTAGCTCCCAAGGACTGCTCCTGGTTTTCTGGGGCTGGGTGTGTGCTACATAGCCTATGCTGGACTGTGTTCTACTCTCACCCAGGTGTGATAGACCTTTCCTGCTGATCTTCTAACTTGTCTTTGGCTGGAACATTATTTCATCCCATCCTTTTGTGGTTTTCGGCTGCTCCAAGAATCGTTTTATGGCTTTACTCAAAGGTGTTTAAAGGGGTTTTGGGAAGAGCTCAGGTGAGTTTCTGCCTTTTCTCCATCATCATCTTGGCTGTGCCCCCAGACTTTTATTTCTTACTGATCGCTTCCTTGGAGTATAAACTCAGTAATTGAGTCTCTGGTTCAAAGGGTATGGACATTTTAAACACTTTATTTGTATAATTTCAAACTGTTTTCCAGAATGTTTGTATCATTTCACAGCTCTACAAACAGTATATTAGTCTGCCTATCTTTCCATAGCCCCTCCAACTTTGAGTGTTGCCATTATTTTGTCATTTTTGACAATTTGTGGGGTGTGAGGTGAAATCTTAGAATTTTTTTGCTTTGCATTTCTTTTATTCTTATTGATGTGGAGCATTTTTTCATGTGGTTGTGAATATTTTACAATTCTTTTGAGGACTGTTTGACAATTTATCTATTAGGGATTGGCTATTAGCTTTATATATGTTTATTAATTGTCTATAATCTTGGCTACCAAACTCTTATCATAGAAGTTTGATTCAAATATTTTCTTCCATTTCCCTTCTTATCCTAGATATGTTAATGTTGTCTGTGCAGAAACTTTCGGTTCAAGTAATCAGACATCTATTTTATCTTTTATAGCTGCCTCTTTCTTGTTTAGTTAGGAATATATCTCTTGCTCATAACTGAAAGATATATTATCTATTTCTCTTCTAATTTTTTATAGTATGATGTTTAATTTTAAAGTCACATATCAATTTAGAATGTATTGTGGAGTTGGTGTAAGATGCTGTTCTAGGCCTAATTTCTGCCAAACTGCTTTCCAGCTTTCCCAGTTTTTATCAAATGGGAGATTTTCTCTGGGTAACTTGTGTTTTCCACTTTATCAAACACTAGGCTATTGAGTTCCAAGTGTGTGTCGGTAAGGCAAAACGGGCTCCTTAGCACTTCAGGAGTTTGGCTTTTGTTTACTTTGAGTGAAAGTACTTTCAGCTGTTAAGTGCTAAGCCCCAGCCCCAAAGCCCTATCAGGTGTGAAACCTGTGTGGGTGTAGACTGATGACTTAAGAGGGGCCAACTCGGGAACCAATGGCCTCTGGTCATTCAGGCAGGGCTTGAGGACTCCAGAGGCTGGCTGTGAAGAGAGGCGAGCCAAGAGACGGCTACAGCTGAAGCTGAAAAAAAAGCTGAAGCCGAAGCAGGAGCTACGGAAGCAGAGCCGACCCATGTGTGGACCCAGGAGTTTGAGCAAGGACTTGAGGCCAGTGAATATGATTTATGCCATCATGCTTTTCTGTGGCCTCCTGGCTACTCTTGTGAGGCGGGCTTATTGGGCCTGGAGGCTTGTGATCACAATATTAGAATGGGGAGGCTGGTTCGTGCATCTGTCACTGTGGGGCCTAAATAAATGTTTTGATGCCTTCTACTTGGAGAATTATATATATATACACACACATACATATATACGTTTATATATATATGATCCTTTTTGAGATCATAAATTCGGTCTTCCTACTACAAAATCCCCTTTGTCTGGTATGTTCCATTGCTCTATCTTTCTAATCTTTAATCAATACCAGACAGGTTTTTGGTAACTATTGCTTTATAATATAGTTTGAAGTCTACAAGGGCTAATCTCTCTTTGTCCTTATTTGTGTTCATAATTTCCCTTAATACTCTGATTTTTTGTTATTCCAAATGAATTTTATTATTTCATCAAGTTCTATGAAGCATTCTCTTGGTAATTTGATTGGTATGACATTAAAAGTGTAAAATAATTTTGAAGTATTGTCATTTTTTATTGGCATGACCTAGCCATGAGTGCTGAATATTTCTCCAGCTATTTAGGTTGTTCTTTATGTCTTTAAGGAACACATTATAATCGAATCTATACAAGTCTTTGTGTGTGCTCTGGGAGGTTGATCCCCAGATATTTTATGTGTTTTATAGCTATTTGGAATGGGATTTTCCTTTCTAGTATTGCTTTTGGTGTTTTGTTGTTTTTATGAAATTACATAGTTCAGCAATTTGGAGTGTTGATGCTTTCAGGTTGTAGACCCCACTAGGCTTTTCATCCTGAAGGAGTATGGTCAAGTTGGCTGTTGAGTCCTGAGCAAACTTCCACGACCTGGAACTGGGGGTCCACCATCTTGTTCCTCATGTGACATGGAAGTCCTATCACAACTTTTAATGCCCCAAGAAATCAGGAACATAACCAGCCCAAACCTTGCCTTCCAAAGTGTATAGAGCCTGCCCCTAAATATCAAGTCTGAAGTCAAGAAGTAGGCTGAAAGAACGAACAAACTAAAAGAGAATACCATTGTAAAAAGCTGTTCTGGTGACAAGACATGCTTAGGACACAAACCCAGAAGAAAATTACTGTAAAACCTCAAAGAAAAACATAACTCAGGTACAAATTTTACTAGAACTCCTGGGAGATATGAAGCAAGAATTTTAAAACTAGTTTAAAATGTTTTTCACATGCAAAAATAAAGTGCTAGAGGAAAAATATTGGGTGAAAAATGAGAGCTATGGAACAAAAGAATTGGAAAAGGAATGAATAACTTGGCATAGTAGTTAACAAAACCTTGTCCAAGCAACAAACTCCCTAAAATTGGACAAAATAGAATCCAGTAACTTTATGAGACAATAAGCAATAATAAAACAAAATCGAAAGACTTTTTCAAAACAGAAGGAAATGGAGGGGGGCGGAGCCAAGATGGTGACTGGAAAGCAGTAACTGGCGTGAGCTCCCCACCAAGTCCCTCCAAAAACCTATTAAAAAAATGGCTCTGAACCAATTCCAGAACTGCAGAACCCACGAAGTGGCAGAGGGAAGCAGGGCTCCAGCCCAGGACAGCCTGGATGGTCTCGGGGTAAGGTCTGTCCCGCACGGAACTCCCAGCTCCCAGCAGAGGGGAGCAGAGCTGAGCTAAGCAGAGCCCAGCCCGCGCAGCAGACGGTGGACTGACGAGACCAGGAGTGGAACGGAGAGTGCCCTAGCATGCTGAATTACTGAGCTGTGGCATGTACCAGACCTCACAAACCACAAACAGCAAAGACAGCAGAGAAGGTTAGTGGGAAAAGCTGCGGGAGGAGACGGAGTTTGCGGTTCGGCTATCCATCCCTGGGGCAATGGAGGCGGGGCAGCTTTAGAAATTCAGCTGCAGTTGCTTCTGGCCCCAGGCCCACCTGGTGGGAGGAATTAAGTGGCTGATCAGAGCAGGAGTACAGAGCCTGCTGAAGATTTAAGCCCAGTCCAGGTAGGGGGTTCTTGGGGAAGGAGGAGTGCT
>CM053623.1:265188116-265219592 GCA_028646595.1 Phalanger gymnotis | reverse complement strand
CATTGGGGTATGACTGCTTGTAGAGTAAAGAGTACTTTGTTCCAAGCTTGAGGGGATGTGCTGTTGTTTTCAGAGCTATTTCTATACAGCCAGCTCTGCCACACCAGTGCTCCTCCTCCCCCAAGAACCACCAGCCCAGACCTGACTTAGATCTTCAGCAGGCTCTGCACTCCTGCTCTGATTCACCACTTAATCCCTCCCACCAGGTGGGCCTGGGGCCAGAAGCAACTGCAGCTGTAGTTCTGTAGCTGTACCACCCCCGCTGCCCCCAGGGGGGTGGCCCAACCTGCGAACTCCTTTCACTCCCCATAGCTTTGCCCACTAACTTTCTCTGTTGTCTTTGGTGTTTGTGGGTTGAGAAGTCTGGTAACCGCCACAGCTCACTGATTCAGGGCATTAGGGCCTATTGCACCTGGCTCCTGGTCTGGTTAATTTGGCCGCCACCCATGCTGGGCTCCACTCCCAGCTCCGTGCACGATAGACCTTACCCAGAGACCATCCAGGCTGTCCTGGGCTGGATCCCTACTTCCCTCTGCTATTTTGTGGGTTCTGCAGTTCTAGAATTTGTTCAGAGCCATTTTTATAGGTTTTTGGAGGGACCTGGCAGGGAGGTCATGCCAAGCCCCTGCTTTTCCACTCACCATCTTGGCTCTGTCCCCTCTTCTTTCTTTTGAGGGGAAAGGCAAGGCAATTGGGGTTAAGTGACTTGCTCAAGGTCATATAGCTGGCAAGGGTCAAGCATCTGAGGTCTCTTTCTATTTCTACACAAACACACACACTCACATACACACACACACACACAGACACACACACACACACACACACACACACACACACACACACCAAATTCATCCCATCAAATACATTTTATGTCCTCCCCACTGGAACCAGAACTGCCAAATTTAAAAGAAAATACTTCCTCCCTAATTCTTCACCTTATTTATGTTATTGTGGAAAAATTCAATTTGTTTAATTTTTATGTGCCCCATATTAGTTTCACTTTGTTTTAATAGGTGGTAATTGGTACAGTAGATAGAGCACTGGGCTTGGAATCAGGAAGACTCATATTTCTAAGTTCAATCTGGCCTCAGAAACTTATAGCTATGTGACCCTGTTTGCCTCAGTTTCCTCATCTGCAAAATGATCTGGAGAAGGAAATGGCAAACCACTCCAGTATCTTTGCCAAGAAAACTCCCAAATGGAGTCACAGATAAAATGACTGAACACACTGGCACAAGAGAAAGTATAGCATGTTTGGAGTCATGAAGATCCAAGTTCAAATGCTGCCTCAGCTATTTACCAATTTATGACCCTGGGCAATTCACTTGTCTGTGTAAACCTCAGTTTATTCACCTGCAAAATGAGGCTCATGCCACCTACATGCCTGGGTTGTTGTGAAGGTACTTGGAAATCTCTGTGAATTTTAAAATGCCATAGAAATTTTAATTGTGGTTATTGTTGTAATTATTAAAGACCCATCTTTGGCACATAATTGCTACAAAGTCTTGGGCAGATCCCTTAACCTCTGAATGTTCCCTGGCAAATCTATAAAAAATGACTAGAAGTTTCTAAGCAGGTACAGATTTACGTTGGAAGAGGGGGTTTTTACACTGGGAGGCTTCAACATGATAAGCTCACAGAGCTGGTTAAAAACAACAACGAAAAAAACCAAAGCAAAACAAAGTCATACATAAAAATAGCTGACGCATTCACTTGGGGGGAAAGTGAAAGGCTAACATGTGGAGTGACCTCATTAGACGTGAGACCTTCTGAATAGAAAAGGAGCCAACTCTGTAAGAATTTAACATCAGCCAGATTTTATTAAGGGCCTACCAAGTCCAGACCTTTCATCCAAGACCTTTTCTAACTGTTTGCTAAAGCAAAGTGCCATCACAGGATGGAACAGATTTAGACGAAGAAGGGACATCCAAAGCCATTGAGTCCTAGCCTCCTCTTTCCATAGACAAGGAAACTGAGGCAGAGAGATGGAATAACCAGTCTAGCATCATGTAGGTAGTAAGTGGCAAAACCAGCATTTGAACGTAAAGCCTCTACCTCCATGGATATCCAGCACATTTTGCACTGATGAATTTCTTTGGCCTTCCTTGTCCTTCTCGTGGAAGGACAAGTTCCTTGTGGAAGTTATTATGTTCTCAAACGTGCCCACGTGGAGTGAGCCTGGATGCTTGACCACTATGTCAGGAGAGCACAAGCTTGGGCAGGTCCTACTAGTACTAACCTAGCAAAGCTTTCAAAATGGCCTGTATCAGTTGTCCGTGAGCCCATTTTAGCCATGGTTCAAAGAGAATGGTGACTACTCCATGATAACTCAGCAAGTGTCTACTAAGACCAAGAAAGGCTATGAACAGCATTTATCAGGGGAGCCTTTACCCTCATAAAATTGCACATCTTTTCCAAATATTGTTGTCTTATGCTAGTCCCTGGAAGTGATAGAAATGAGACACGGTGCCTTCCTTTATGGAGGTCGCAAATAATAATTATGGGCATTTATGAGCCTACTATTTGTGAAGCATGGTGTTTGGCCCTTAAGATACAGTGACAAAGAATGAACCAACCCTCATTCTCAAGGACATTGCATCCTAATGGCAAGCTTGGTATGGTGGCAAGGTCATTGACTCTCAAGTCAGAGTTCTTGGATTCAGATCTTCTACCACTTACCATCTGTGTGACCCTGGGCATGTCACTTGAATCACCTCACTTTTTTCTTCTGTGAAACAAAGGGTTAAACTGGATGGTCACTAGAGCTATGATCCCATGGTACAAAATGATGCCTGATTAAATAAATATGAGGCTAGAATGCCAGGCAAGGTCTAAAGAGAGAAAGACCATTGTTGAACTCAGGGGATCCAATAAGCCAACATTAAGGAGATGGTACTTGAGTTGATCCTTAAAAGAATAGAGGCATATGTGTGAGAGCACTCTAGGCATGGCAAAAAGAATGAGGAAAGTACAAGGGCAGGATATACATGAGACATGGTAAGTAGAGTTGGGGTAGTAGGTGTACTGGGAGGGGAGTAGTATGATTTACCCAATTAAGAAGGGCTTAGATTGCCAATCTAAAGATTCTGAACTTTATTCAAAAAGCAATAGGCAACTATTAAGAATCCCCAATCTACAGCTGGAAGATACCTTAGAACACATCCAGTCCAGCCCCTTCATTTTACTCAGCAGGAAATAAAACCCAAAGTGAAGTGATCTGTCTATGTTACCTCCAATAAAAACTCAACCCCTTTCTTAGTGGGTCATTTCACTATGGGACAGTTCTGATCATTAGGAAGGTTTTCCTTACACAGAACATGTACCTGCCTCTCTGAGACTCCCACTAATTGGTCTTAATTCTATTGACTCCTTCTTCCATATATCAACCCTTCAAATATTTGAAAACAACTATCATGTTTCCTCTAAGTCTCCTCTATTTCTAGTTACAAATCTCCATATACAACTGATCCTCCTGTGGCTAGTTTTCCATCTTTACACCTTCCTAGATCCCTTCCTCTGGACCCACTCTAGGTCTTCAATGTCCTTTTGCAAATGAAGTGCCCAGAACTAACTAGGTATGAGGTAGATAGGTAGGTAGAGATATAGACAGAAATATGCATAGACAATTGTTAGAACCAGAGATAAGTAAGCAGATAGAGAGATAAATATAGATGTACATGAAAAAATTGATAGGTATAGTAGATAGATATAGAGATAGGTAAATAGGTAAGTAGAGATATAGAGATAGAGACATACATGGATGACTGGTAGACGTTGAGAAAAGAAAGCAGACGTATAGATAAATGTAAATAATTGATCAATAGAGATAGGTAAATAAGTAGGTGGAGATGTCCAGATAGAGATATATATATAGATGATTGCTAGACATAGAGATAGGCAGATAGAGATAAATATACATAGTTGATTAATAGATATATGTAGATATAGAGAGGAATCTGTTGCTGTTGTTCAGTTGTTTCAGTCATGTTTCAATTTCATGATTCTTCATGACCCCATATAGGGTTTTGTTGACAAAGATACTAGAATTTGCCATTTCCTTCTCCAACTCATTTTTACAGATGAAGAAACTGAGGCAAACAGGGTTAAGTGACTTGCCCAGAGTTACACAGTAAGTGTCTGGGGCCAGATTTTGATTCTAGATCTGGATATTATCTATCCATTGCACCACCTAGCTGCCTGTGGATAGATAATAGAGCATTATTAAATCCTTACTATTTGCCAGCCACAGGAAGCAAGGTAGTCCCTGACCTCAAGGAGTTTGTATTCTTAGTCTGATCCGGAGATGAAGTAAGCACAACAGTCCAGATGTTCTACCTGGACAGTGCAGCTCTACCTGAAAAGGGTAGAGAATTGAATTATAACCTCATTGAATACTATGCATCTATTAATGCAGCCTAAAATCACATGACTTTTTTGACCATCAGAGTTTTATTATTTAATATTTTTAGTTTTCAACCTTGATTTCCACAAGATTTTGAGTTACAAGTTTTCTCCCCTACCCTCCCCCCACTCCAAGAGGACATGTATTCTGATTGCTTCTTTCCCCATTCTGCCCTCCCTTCTGTCACTCCACTCCCCCCATCTCCTTTCCTTTTACTCTCTTGTAGGGCAAGATAGATTTCTATGCCCCATTGCTTGTATATCCTATTTCCCAGGTGCATGTAAAAGCAGCTTTTTTTTGAGCATTTGTTTTTAGAACTTCAAGTTCCAAATTCTATCCCTTCTTCCCTCCCCCCTGACCCTCCTTGAGAAGGCAAGCAATTCAACATATTCCACATATGTATCATTATGCAAAACACTTCCATAACAGTCATGTTGTAAAACATTAACTATATTTCCCTCCAACCTATACTGTTCTCCTTTATTCAGTTTTCTCCCTTGACTCTGTCTCTTTTCAAAAGTGTTTGCTTTTAATTACCTCCTCCCCCATCTGCCCTCTCTTCTATCATCCCCCCCTCTCTTATTGCCTTCCCCCCTACTTTCCTGTAGGGTAAGTTACCCAATTGAGTGTGTATGTTATTCCTTCCTTAAGTCAAATACGATGAGAACAAGATTCACTCATTCCCTTTCACCTGCCCCCTCTTCCCTTCCAATAGAACTGCTTTTTCTTGCCATTTTTATGTGAAACAATTTACCCCATTCTATCTCTCCTTTTCTCCTTTTCCCAATATATTCCTCTCTCACCCCTTTATTGCATTTATTTATTTATTTATTCATAGATATCATCCCTTCATATTCAACTTACCCTGTGCCCTCTGTCTACATATATGTATATTCCCTTCAACTACCCTAATACTGAGAAAGGTTTCATTAGTTACAAATATCATCTTTCCATGTAGGAATGTAAACAAAATAGTTCAAGTTTAGTAAGTCTCTTATGATTTCTCTTTCTTGTTTACCTATCCATGCTTCTCTTGATTCTTGTATTTGAAAGTCAAATTTGCTATTCAGCTCTGGTCTTTTCTTTTTCAAGAATGCTTGGAAGTCCTCTATTTTATTCAAAATCTGTATTTTGCCCTGGAGTATTATACTCATTTTTGCTGGGTAGGTGATTCTTGGTTTTAATCCTAGCTCCTTTGACCTCTAGAATATCATATTTCAAGCCCTTCGATCCCTTAATGTAGAAGCTGCTAGATCTTGTGTTAACCTGATTGTGTTTCCACAATACTCAAATTGTTTCTTTCTGCCTGCTTGCAATATTTTCTCCTTGACCCGGAAATTCTGGGATTTGGCGACAATATTCCTAGGAGTTTTCTTTTTGGGATCTTTTGAAGAGGTGATTGGTGGACTCTCTCAATTTCTATTTTACCCTCTGGCTCTAGAATATCAGGGCAGTTTTCCTTGATAATTTCTTGAAAGATGATGTCTAGGCTCTTTTTTTGCTCATGACTTTCAGGTAGTCCAATAATTTTTAAGTTATCTCTCCTGGATCTATTTTCCAGGTCAGTGGTTTTTCCAATGAGATATTTCACATTGTCTTCCACGTTTTCATTCCTTTGGTTCTGTTTTATAATATCCTGATTTCTCATAAAATCACTAGCTTCCACTAGCTCCACTCTAATTTTTAAGTTAGTATTTTCTTCATTGGTCTTTTGGACCTCCTTTTCCATTTGGCTAATTCTGCCTTTCAAGGCATTCTTCTCCTCCTTGGCCTTTTGGAGCTCTTTTGCTATTTGGGTTAGTCTATTTTTTAAGGTGTTCTTTTCTTCAGTATTTTTTTGGGTCTCCCTTAGCAAGTCATTGACTTGTTTTTCATGGTTTTCTCTCATCCTTCTCATTTCTCTTCCCAATTTTTCCTCTACTTCTCTAACTTGCTTTTCCAAATCCTTTTTGAGCCCTTCCATGTCCTGAGACCAATTCATATTTTTCTTGAAGGCTTTTGATGTTCGCTCTTTGACTTGGTTGACTTCTTATAGCTGCATGTTTTGATACCAAAAAAAGATTCTGTAGTCTGAGTCCTTTTTTTATTGCTTGTTTGTGTTCCCAGGCCTACTTTACCCTTGAGCTTTTCGTCAGGGCATGTCTGCCTTCAGAGCGGTGAGTGCTTTGTCCCAAGCTTCAGGGGTTTTGCGCTGCTGTTTTCAGAGCTACTTTTACACAGCAAACTCTGCCACGCCAGCACTCCTCCTCCCCCAAGAACTGCCAACCAGGACCATGACCCAAATCCAAGCAGGAAAAGCAAGAGAACCCTGCCTCTGCGCCAGCAAAGCACTCCCTGAACTCCCACTCTGATCTGTGGCTTGATTCTTCCCACTAGGCGGGCCTGGGGCTGGAAGCAGCCATAGCTCCAGCTTTAGAAGCAGCCTCCAGAGCTTCCTGCTGCTGCTGCCACGCCACCTCCACTACCCCCAGGGCTGGGGCCAAACCACACACTTGTCTCGCTCAGATCCAGCAGTTTTCCCACTGACCTGCTAAGTTGTCTTCGGAGTTTGTGGGTTGAGAAATCTGGTAACTGCTACAGCTCAGTGATTCATGGCCCTAAGACCTGCTCCACTCAATCTATTCCTGGGCTTGTCATTCCTGGCACAGTCCATGTTGAGCTATGCTCCGCTCCCAGTATGGTGTGAAAGACCCTTCCCAGCAACCATCCAGGCAGTCTTGGGCTGGAGACCTGCTTCCCTCTGTTATTTTGGGGGTTCTGTAGCTCTAGAATTTCTTCAGAGCCATTTTTACAGGTGTTTGGAGGGATTTGGGGGAGAGCTTAAGTGAGTCCCTGTTTTCCAGCCTCTATCTTGGCTCTGCCCCTCATCACATGACTTTTTTGATTGCTTTGTCATACTACGGACTCACATTGAGCTCATGTCTATTGAAACCTCCGGTCTGTTTTATATACATGCTTTTCTAGCCATATTATCTCCTTCATCTTGTGCTTGAGAAGCAGATTTTTTTAACCTAAGTGCAGGACTTTATATTTATTCTTATTAAATTTCATCTTACTAGGTTTGGGAGGGCCTTCAAGCCTGTCAAGATATTTTTAGATTTCATTGTTACTGTCCAACCCATTAGATACTACAATCACCTTCATGTCATCTAAAAATCCACGAAATATATCATCTATGCTTTTATTCTAATCTTTGTAAAAAAAAAAAGTAAAATGTTGAAATTAATGGGGCTATGGACAGAGAGTTCTATAGCATATCATTAGCAGCCTCTCTCTTTGGCTTGACATTAGTTCATTCATCAAATCACAACCCTTTGGGTCTATCCTAAATCCAACCTAACTACTATTCTATCATTTAGCTCATATTTCTCCATCTTATCTAAGAGAGACTTTGTCATATATCCTGCTAAAACCTAGATATAAGCCATGTCCAGGCTATTCATCTGATCTATCAGTCTAATATTACTTTCTAAAAAAGGAAGTGGAGAAAGTCAAGTATAACTTATTCCTGGTGAACCAAAGCTGTCTCTCAGTGATTACTACTTTTTTCCAAGTACTTATGATCCTTTCATTTATGAATCCATTTTGAGGTATAATCTCTGACTATTTTTTGGATGTCAAGTTGAGTGAAAGGGTTGCAGTTTACTCAGTTTTCTTCTAATATCCTGAAAGCGAGTATGAACTCCACCATGCCTTCCAGAGGGCAACTGGACTTTTTGCTAGAAGCCCTGGGGTAGTCTGAATTTTTTATACTTTCAGGTAGGTATGTTTTGAAGAGACAGAAAGATGAAAACCTTAGGGTGGAGATGAAGTCTAAAAAGAAAATCTGAACACAAGCATAGTCCCTACCCGATGCCTAGAAATTTTATCTAGAAATTTGGTATGCCACATGTTTTTATTCTGCTCAGTCTTCCTTGTAGAAGTTATCTCATTTTAACCATTACTCTAAGAAATACCAACTGGTCTATAAACAGCTTTCATCTGTAACCCTAGTTTGAGCCCCACTAAACTTACATGAAAGACATCAAAATTGGGACTTTGTAAATAGTTTAGTCCCATAACAAGAATACTAAAGAGGCGCTTCGTTTACGGACCAAGAGATAGAATGTAAACTCTGATAGAAACAGTATTTCTCCCTCAGCTCTGAAAGGCTTTATGTGATTTTTCATAGCCCTTCTCCCTCCACGGCCCACCCTAACCCCCTAGTCCCGAGGTATTCTGGACAGGCTCACAGGGAAGAAACCCTAGCATTGAGCTAGGGAGCTTTCCAGGACGCAGCCCCAGCTCTGTTCCCAAAACTATGCAGAGCTTGGCCCCTTCTCACCTTTTCAGTCTTTTTTTTTTCTTTGTCATCTCCTCCATACACTCTATGATCCAGTGACACTGGTCTCCTTGCTGCTCCTTACACAAGATGTTCCATCTCCCAACCCCATGCAATTTCCCTGACTGTCCCCCATGTTTGGAATGCTTTATCCCCCTCCCACCTTCTCTTACGCTTCCTTCTCTTCCTTCAAGACTCTGTTCAAATCCCTTCTGTGGGAGGCTTCTCCCAGTGTCTCTAGCTGCTGACCCATGGCAAATGCTTCTTGACTGGCTGACCAGAATCTTTTCCTATAATATTCCCTTTATCTACATCTTAAACATGCCCATTCATTCACACATCTCCCCCACTGAAATATGAGCTCTTTGTGGGCAGAGACCCTACTTTCACCTTTATTTGTATTGCCTGACATATGGTAAGAGCTTCATAAATGCTTCTCGAGGCATCTACGTGATACAGTAGAGAGAACACTGGGCCTGGAGTCAGGAATACTTGAGTTCAAATGTGGCCTTAGCCAGTCGTTAACTGCATGACCCTGGGCAAGTCACAACCTCTGCCTCAGTTTCTTTTACTATAAAGTGAGGATGAAAATAGCATCTAACTTCCAGGGTTGTTATGAGATCATATTTGTAAAGCACTTGGCATAGTGACTGGCATGTAGTAGGCATTTGATAAATGCTTCTTTCTTTCCTTTTTGAATGACAGTCTGACTCTTAAAACACAGAAAAATACTCCCTTGAGTCTGTTGGGGGCCTCCAGAGTTCTCTCACTTCTGGGCCTCCTGAGAGTCTCTCTATGTTGCTAAAGTGCTTTGGAATAAGGCAATAAAACTCAATGAAGCTCTCTTCTTTTAAAAAAAATTTAAAAATTAACAGCACCATATTTACTTTCTCTCTCACCCTTACAACATTTAAAAAGAAAGAAAAACAAATTCCTTGTTATAAATATGTATAGTCAAGCAAAACAGATTCCCTAATGATTGTGTTAAATATAGATATGTATATATTAACATGTTTATAATAATAAAAATGTATAATAAGTATAATTATATAAATATGTATTGTATGTGCATGTTATGTATGTACATGTATAAAATTCTGCACCATGAATATAACGAGGAGATGAATAGCATGTTTCATCACTGGTCTTCTGGAATCAGAAATGGTCATTATATTGATCATAGCTTTCAAAGTTATTTGTCTTTATAGTGTTGTCACTATTGTATGCATTTTTCTGGTTCTGCTGCCTTTACTCCACAATAGTTCATAAGAGTCTTTCCCTGTTTCTTTGAAATAATCTATTTCCTCATTTCTTACAGCACAATAGCATTCCATTACATTCATATAGTATAATTTGTTCAGTTGTTCCCCAATTTGTAGGCATTCCCTTCCAGGGCAACCATTCCAGGGATGGGTTTTTTGCCACAATAAAATGAGCTGCTATAATTTTTTAATATATAGGACCTTTTCCTATTTTTTAAAAAAATCTCTTTTGGGTATAGACCTGATGGTTCTATAACCAGGACCTAAAGGGCATGTTTTGTTCAGCCACTTTCTGTGCCTAATTCCAAATTACCTTTCAGAATAGCTGTACCCACCCACAGGTCCAACAGTAGTTCATTAATATGCCTGCTTCTGTCATTTTGGGGATCTTGTCATCTTTGTCAGTCTGAGATGACTATAGATATCCTTGATTTCTTCTTTGGAGAAGTGCCTATTCATATCCTTAAATATATTCCAGTTAGTAGGGAACCCCAGAAGCATACAGGATGGCTTTTGGAGATGAGTTGGTATGTGTGAATAACATCCTGGCATTTCTGATGGCCTGACCTGGACGTCCAGCTTCATTGTTAGATGAAGTCTCATGCTGGTCTTTCAGGCCACAGTCATAGCTGTGGTCATCAAAATTTGATGTAAGGATTGAACAGAACAAGGCCATAAACAAAATTCAATCTTCAAACCCTCTGTTATCCTTAAATAAGGAGGGGGAGGGAAGACTCAATTCTTGATTGTTGGTTACCCTGATGTAATCTATTATGTCTGGGGACCGCTGCCATGCGCCAACATCTGGGATTCATCATCCTCCTTCTGCTTTGCCAGAGATGAGATGATTTCTGGATATTAAAATAACATGGGGGCACTTGATAGTTTACCAAAGGGAACAGCATGCTTTTCTAATTTATTGTGCCAGATGATCAAGTTCAGAGATCGGAGGGAGAGCTTTCATGCCTGTGTGAAGGTGGGAGTCCTTGGGACTCTACAGATCAAGATAAACACAAGTCCCATCTGTTCTGAGGGGGCAGGGAGGAATCAGACTATAAGAGACAAACATATTCCCTGTGCTTTTTTTTTGGTGGTGCTGGCCATTGTGGTTGTTCAAAAGAATAGATAAAATATCAAAGTCTTTGGGGACAAGAGGCAGGTGGGTCAGCTTTAGAGCTCTGTTTCTGGAATTGGTTAAAATGTTTTAAGGACCTAAACTGAATAGGGTCTACTTGCCTGCATAATGGTGGTTTCTAATATCTTAGGAAAGATATACAGACAGAGAATGAATGGTATCCATCTGACAACTACAATAATAGTAATAGCTAGGGGTAGCTAGGTGGTGCAGTGAGTAAAGCACGGGCCCTGGAGTCAGGAGGACCTGAGTTCAAATCTGACCTCGGACACTTGACACGCTTACTAGCTGTGTGACCTTGGGCAAGTCACTTAACCCCAATTGCCCTGCCCTCCCCCTCCAAAAAATAGTAATAGCTAGTATTTATACAGTACTTTAAGATTTGCAAAGCACTTTATATGTATCATCTCATTTGATCCTCACAATAACCCTGTGAAGCAGATGCTATTATTATTCCCATTTTTAAGGTGAGGAAACTTAGTTCAGTGCTTGTCCGAAGTCACATAGCTAAGTAGGTATTTGTCCAGTGCTTAGCACAGTAGCATGCATCCTGCATCATCTCCAGTCATCCTGATGAATATCTGGCCACTGGACCAAGATGGCTCTGGAGGAGAAAGTGAGGCTGATGACTTTGCATAGACCTCCCTCACATAATCTATTCATTTGCAAGTCATGTAATTTTCTTCCTGATGTCATGATCTTCTTTGAGAATGAAGGACAAACCACACAACAATAACAATGCCTGGAACATAGTATTCACTTAATAAATGCTTATTGACATAACCATATTCTGGTTATGGATCCCATCCCATCATGTCTTACTGATTCAAACATTTCTCTCATTTTAGAATTTCTAGTTCAACTTTATGTGTTGGTAAGCAAAATGGGATCTTAGCACTCAGTTCAACCAAGTGCCCTTGAAGAGTTTGGCTTTTGTTTCCTTTGATTAATTCAGTATATTTCATTGAGTCTTACTAGGTGCTAAGCCCCAGGCCCAAACCCCTATTAGGTGCTAAACCTATGTGGGTGTGAAGCTCCCAGGTTACTAAGGGGAGGTGCTAACTCAAGAGCCAGTCATAGGAGCCTAAGTTCTGGTCATTCAGATGACGTTTGATGACGTCTGAAACGGTATAAGAAGAGAAGACAGAGCTATTTGCTCAGGGCTCTCGCTCTGATGCCGAGACTCTGGGCAGCTGTGGCTAAGAGCCCTCCACTTCATGACCCAGATATTGGGACTTGGTTAGACTCTAGTAACTATGTATTGGGATTTGAATCAGACAAGGTCTGTCTGTTGATGTTTGTGATTTGTTTGTATTTTGCTCTGAAGTTCAGGGTGCTGGCCTTTTCCCCTGAACTAAACGAATGGTATTTGTATGCTGGACTAAAGTAAACTTGTCAACACCTTAACGTTGCTTTCCTTAGTAAAGCAGATCAAAAGAACCTGGGCTTTTGCAGTGTGCTGGTAACATTCTTGTTGTTGGGCTCGTGTTGGTTTTTCACCCCCACAATAGCTGCTAGCCGAATTGTTGAAACACTTCATTATCTGTACTCTATGCGTTTGTGTATAGACATCTGAGGCCATGGGCTTTATTGATGGCTCTCTTCTTACAGATCATCATTTGTGAATTAGTGGTAGGTGTTGGATTAGCTGACCCCTGAAGGCCCTCCCAACACAGAGATTTTATGATTCCATGAATACTCTGTGACCATGGAAAGTAAAATAAATAATGGTCAATGCTAGCAATAATTCTGGATTGCCAAATGGTCCGTTTGATGTCAAAAGGCAGCTAAAGCGGGGAGCTCCAAAATCTTTGGAAGTTCCCAATATGAAATAACTGTAGTACATCTTATGCACACTGCCAATAAATATATTTTTACTACTTTTTCAAATCAAGAGGAAAAAGTTTCCATCCTTCTTGTGTTAAAAATTGTAACTGTTTATTGGGGGTCAGGGACTGGGAACTTTCCTTGTATTTTAGCCAATAACACATGCCGTGTATATGAACTGCTAAACCTTCACTGAGAAACAAGGACATTCTTTCTGAGTTCTAGAATTGAATGAGTATCTAAACATTTTTCCCCCTTGCCCCCCGCCCAGTATCCTTTTATTACCCACAATTTCTGGTTCAGTTAGAGTACACTACACTACAGGAGAACATTCGAAATGTTGGAAAGGAATATTTCAGAAACTATTTATCATCCTATGGGGCTTTGGTTTTCGACTGACTGCTCCAACTTGAGAAAAGAGGGCCTCATGCTGAATTTTTTATAAAGGAGTTTATGAACAATTTGGGATTTGGAACAGCTGCTGTCTGACATAGATCATCTTTGTTTGATAACTCCATTTTCAAGGAAAGCAATTACTAGGAAATGGGGACATACTAAATGCACTGGGGCAAAACCGTTATCTTGAAAGAAAGATGTCAACTGAAAAACTCTTCCAGGCTGTAGGATTCTTGAATTTCTTCATTATGGCAAAATAATAAATCTGAGAGCTTTCTGGATCTTGGGAATCTAATGTTACCAATAAAGTGGACCACTGTCAAGTAGCTTCCTTATGTCATTCACATTGGGCTAAAAAGAAAACATGGTGGATGGGAGAGGCTGAAACCTCAAAGGAATAAGAAATCCTTTCGTTCAATGAGTCAAAGCAGAATGAAAAGGTTTGAGTTGCGTTATAAATATTTCCCCACCAAATTGGAGAGCAAGTCACTTCAATACTGGGTAAGAGGGCTGGAGAACAAGAAAGTGGAAACAATCTGGATTGTTTAGAATACTCCATCATTGGCCAATGGGGATAGGGGATGGGAAACCATGAGGAGGTAACTTCTATTCTCTTTACAGGTTTATGAACAAGAGCAACTAATTTAGTTTCCTACATTCTACATAAGAGAATACAAAATGTTAAAATTCAGCTAACCTAACAATACCAACAGACATTTCTTTTCTCATCGTTCAGTTCTGTATCTGTTGTTACAATTCTAATGCTCTCATTTGGTGGGGGATGGGGAGTGTCTGAAGCTGTGTAGGGACAGACCTTCTCTACAACTTATAGGCTTGCAGAGAGTCCTTGAGTGCTAAGAGGTTAAGTAACTACTCGGGGTCACACAGGCAGTCCATGTAAAAGGTGTGTCTTGAATCCAGGCGTTCCTGACTCTGAGATCAGCTTTCTACCCACTGTACCAACACTGCCTCTCATGCCATACAGAACTCAATGGAGGATGCTGTGTACTTTGGTGTATCTGTGATCTCATCATGAGGCACAGGCTCTTCACTCCACCCATGCAGATTGCAACCCACCTGTGCTTTTCCATACTGCCAAATTCTTGTCCTCATTCTTTCAGGGATTCTCTAAAGAGGATCTCCCTCTTTTATTATATCATGGACATTTCTGTAACATGCAAATTATTTATCCATGAGTCTTCATTCTTGCCACGTGACTGACCCATTTCCTTTTCCAGTCTTATATGCCCTCCACAGTGCCCTTTAGTGCTATTTATCATAAGCAAATAATTACAGATAATTTGCTCTTGCTCATTTTCACCTCCTATGAGTCTTTCCTTTGCCCTTTGAGTCACCTGAGATTGTGATTTTTCTGAGATTGTGATCTATGATTTGGAGCCATGTAGCATTCCTATGAGAACATTGTTAATTAGGATCATTGGACCAAAGATTTTAGGGCTAGAATGGACCTTACCAGCCATTAAGTCCAATGCCCTCACTTTACAGATGATTAAACAGGGAGGGTAATTGACTTGCCTGTGGTCTCCTAGCAAAGTGAGACAGGATTTAAGTGTAGATTATCTAACTTCAGGGCCAGTACTGTATCCATTGTGATGGATCTTTTCAGAAAGGATTATTGGAAATGGTGCAAGATTTTCCAAACGCAATCTAAGCTGACCATTTCCTCTTATCCAACCCTGGTGCCTAACTCCATGTCCCTCAGCAATGCCCTCCCAAGAGATGTGTATGCACTGATGGACTGGATGTAGTCAAGGCTGGCCATTCCACTCTGGCAGGGGTGGAGGGGGGAAGGTCCTCAAGCTATGATTGGGTTCAGGGTAGGTTTTGGGAATTATATCTCAGCTCAAACCACCATCCAGTGTAGAGTCTACTCATAGCCCAGGCAAAAGCCTTTAATTAAACAATAGTAATGAAATGCAGCAGGAAAACCTATGCAATAGAATTGTTCTTAAACCTTCATGAACTAATGGAAAACAATCCTGCAACAGTCCCACTCTCTACCCACCAAAAAGCCTCATGTCTGCATAAATTCCTTCCACCAGTGTGGAAAAGGGGAATCGGAGAAGGGGAAAGGCATGATCTGAAAACACCGGAAGCATATTTGTCTTAATATTTTAGTGACATTCTTCCACATCTCTGGATTAATTTTGCTTCCTACAGCAGTCTGTCCCTGGGTTAAGCTCCACCACGGTCAGTCATAGTAAGCTCTGAATCTTCAGACGTATCTCTCCTCACTGTGGCAGCTGAAGTCTTCTCTCAGTCTTCCTCATCTGTTCAGTCTTCCTCTTCCTTTGTTTTCATCTACATCATCTCCTCCTCTTCTCCTCCCCCTCCTCTCCCTTCCTCATTTTCCCCTCTCCCTTTCCCTCTTCCCTATTCTTTTTCCTCCCTATTCCTCCTCCTCCCTCTTTTTCTTCTTCCCCTTCCTTCCCTTCCTTCTTTTCCTCCTCTTTCTCCACACAGTGTCTGGAACATAGTAGGTGATAAATGTTTATTGAATTCATAAGCCTTAAGGAGGATGCAGAGTTATCATGAGAGGGCTACCAGCATGGTTGTGGACCCCAATATTATGCCATATGAGGACTGGTTGAAGGAACTGGGAATGTTTTGGAGAAGAGACTTAGAGGAGAAATGAAAGCCGTCATCCAGTAATTGAAGTACATTTCTATGAAGAGACATTAGACTTATACTGCTTGGCCTCAGGGGACAGGACAAGAAGTCATGGGCAAAAGTGTCAGAGTGATCGTCATCAGTCTTTTGCAAAGAAAAAGGTCCTAAGAATGCTGATGATTTGTATGGCTTTATTTTATGTCTGGCAAATTTACCAAAGTTCATTGCTTCATCTAGCTTTTTAGTTGTCTCACTAGGGTTTTCTAAGTATACCATCCTATCATCTTCATAGATTGAGAATTTTGTTTTCTCACTGCTTATGCTTCTTCCTTCAGTTTCTTTTCCTTCTCTTTATTGCTATAGGTAACATTCCAAATGCAACATTGGTGATCATGGATTTCTTGCTTTACCCCCTGATCTTATTGTTCTGTAGCCATGTTTCCACCCATATGGTAAATGTGAAGTTTCTTTTTTAACACAAATGTAAGACTTTACATTTACCCTTATTAATTTTCCTTCTAAATTTCATGAAGGCTTCAGAGGAACATGGGAAGACTTGTAGGAACTGGTACAGAATAAAGGAAGCAGAATCAGGAAAACAATGTACACAATGACACCATAAAGAACACTGAAATGAAGCTAAACACTACGCTCTGTGTAATGGCTTTTCCTAGAGGAGATGTGACAAGAAGCATCTCACACATTTCTTTGGAGGGCTGGGGGGCTATGGGTGCTGAATGTTGTATATGTTGCCAAATGTTGTAAGGCTACTAGTTTTTGCTGAACTGTTCTTCTTTGTTAAAAAGGGAGGTTCATTTGGTGGATTCAGGAGGGAGTTTAAAATCTGAAAATGATTGTGATGTAATGACAAAAGTAATCAACAAAACTCTAAATAAAAATAATTCCTCATATAGTTGATCAAATGTTTTAGGCTATTAAGATTTTCAGGATCCTGACTCTGTCATGCAGCTTAACTGTGTCTCCCAGTATTGTATCATCTGCAAGTCTGAGGAATTGTACCAAGAATATCTGAATATGTAAATAAATGTTTTTTAAAAAAGCATATATAGCAGGGAGTAAGGTATAAGAAAACTAGAAAGGTGGAGGGGGCGAGTTATGAAAGGCTTTGACTCTTTCCTAAGACAGTCAAGTGATTTTTTGGAATAAATATACAATAAATATACAATATATATACAATAAATATACAATAATTGAATAATTATGCTTACATAATGAAGTACAGTCAAATGAATAAAATATAACTTTTTTCAGTATTATTAGTCCTCACCCCACCATTCCAATTAAAGTGCTAACATGAAAAATATACATAATCAGACAAGAAAAATCAATACGTTGCCTAAGAATGCATGTCTACTTCTGTACCTTATATACCCATCACTCTGCCAAGGGTAGGTCTGGTTCAACCTCAATCTTTTGAAGTTGTGAGTGGTTGCTGCTTCAGAGTTGGGGTTTTTTTCAGACTTGTGCTTCAGTTCATATACGTCTTTCCATTAACAAAATGTGCTGTCATTTTTAAAAAAAAAATTAGGGTCTAATCTTGAAACATTCAGCGTTCCAAATATAATGATTTCCAGTTTAAACTATCATCCTTTTCTTTGTGGATGAGTGGACTAACATGGCTTTCTTAGATATTGCCACATGTACAAATCTAAACTGATTGGCTTCTTTTGGGTTAAAATGCTGTAGGAAAAAGCTACACAGAAAACTTTTGGGGGGTCATGTCTTTGCACATGCCATAGTGACTTCTCCTCTCCCCTCCCCCATTTCTCTCCCTCTTCTCCCTCTCCCTCTCATCGCTTCCTCCCTCCCTCCCTTTCTCCCTCTCTTTCCCCCTCTCTCTTTCCCTCCCTCCTTCCATCTCTCCCCTTCTCCTTTCTTTATTATACATATATATATGTGTGTGTGTGTGTGTATATATGTGTGTATATGTGTGTGTATATATAATTATATATATGTGTGTGTGTATATGTGTGTGTATATGTGTGTGTGTATATATGTGTGTGTATATAATTATATATGTGTGTGTGTATATGTGCATGTGTGTATATATATAATTATATATGTGTGTATATATATAATTATATATGTGTGTGTATATGTGTGTGTGTATATATGTGTGTGTGTATAATTATATATGTGTGTATATATATATAATTATATGTGTGTGTATATATGTATGTGCATATATAATTATATATGTGTGTGTGTGTGTGCGTATATATAATTATATATGTGTGTGTGTGTGTATATATGTGTGTGTGTATATGTGTGTGTATAATTATATGTGTGTGTGTATATAATTATATATATGTGTGTGTGTATATATATAATTATATGTGTGTGTGTATATATATATGTGTGCGTGTGCATGTGTATATATATGTGTGTGTGTGTGTATATATATAATTATGTGTGTGTATATAATTATATGTGTATGTGTGTATATGTGTGTGTGTATATATGTGTGTGTGTGTATAATTATATGTGTGTGTGTATATATAATTATATATATGTGTGTGTGTATATATATGTGTGTGTGTATGTGTGTGTGTATATATATATAATTATGTGTGTGTGTGTATATATATAATTATATATATGTGTGTGTGTATATATATGTGTGTGTGTGTATGTGTGTGTGTATATATATATAATTATGTGTGTGTGTGTATATATAATTATATATATGTGTGTGTATATATATGTGTGTGTGTATATATAATTATATGTGTGTGTGTGTATATATATATAATTATATATGTGTGTGTGTATATATATATACGTGTGTGTGTGTATATGTGTGTGTATATATAATTATATGTGTGTGTGTGTATATATATAATTATATATGTGTGTATATATATAATTATATATGTGTGTGTATATATGTATACGTGTGTGTGTATATATGTGTGTGTGTGTATATAATTATATGTGTATGTGTATATATAATTATATATGTGTGTATGTGTATAATTATATATGTGTGTGCGTGTGTATATATATATGTGTGTGTGTGTGTATGTGTGTGTGTATATATATATGTGTGTGTGTATATAATTATATGTGTGTGTGTATATATAATTATATGTGTGTGTGTGTATAATTATATATGTGTGTGTGTGTGTGTATAATTATATATATGTGTGTGTGTGTGTGTGTTTTTATGATAGGGCAGCTAGGTGGTGCAGTGGATAGTTCCAGGCCTGGAGTCAGGAAGGCTCATCTTTCTGAGTTCAAATCTGGCTTCAGACACTTACTAGCTGGGCAAGACACCGAACCCCCTTTGCCTCAGTTTCCTCATCTATAAATTGAGCTGGAGAAGGAAATGGCAAAGCACTTCAGTGTCTTCACCAAGAAAATCTCAGATGAGGTCGTGATGAGTTGCACGCAACTGAACATGTTCTTCAGAATGTTCTTGATACTTCTTCTTGGCAGTATACTTATCATGGATCTTTCTTTAGCCATTTGGCTGACCTAAAATTTTGATTCTTCTGAGATTATGTTTCAGCTTCCATAAATATGGCACCACCAGAATATTGGTATTCAGAAGGTGGCATTGAACAGCTTGAGATGATTAAATGAATAGCATAGTTTTTTGGCGGGGATCCAGCCTGATCTCCTCTAGGGAAGAATAGTAGAATGTTAACTCCAAAGCCTGAAAACCAGGGTTCAAATCCTGAGTATGACAGTAATTTCTTGTGTGAATTTGGCCAAGTAGCTTAACTCAGTTTCCTTATCTCTAAAATGAGTAAATTGGACTAGATTGCCTCCAAGTTTCCTTTTAGGGTCTAAATCTATGATAATCTATTGATTAAATTCTGGGCCCAGCTCTTGACTATCTACAAAACTTACTGAGATCCACAATGATAGTGGTATAATGTAGTAGAAACAATGCTAAATTTGGAGTCAGAAGACATGAACAATGGTAGAAAAAAGCCAGCCTCCTGTTACTACGTGTGACTTTGGACAAGAAACTTAATTATTCTGGGTCTTAGTTTTCATATTTCTAAAATGTGGAAAACGAGAAAGACGAATGAGATCTTTAAGGACCTTTGTAGCTCTAAATCTGTGATTCTATGATGGATCAATTCACAACTAGGGAATATATTTTTCATCCACTTAACTTTTACATGTGGATGGTTTGGCTAACTACTTCCAAATGACTAGATTTCATAAAGAAGATTTTGCAGAGTTCCAACGTTTGAGACAATCAAAATGGTGTATCAGTTGTTGTTATTCAGTTATTTCAGTTATGTCTAACTCTTCATGACCCCATTTAAGGTTTTCTAGGCAGGCCATTTCCTTCTCCAGCTCATTTTACAGATGAGGAAACTGAGGCAAACAGAGTTAAGTGACTTGCCCACAAATCACACAACTAGTAAGTGTCTGAGGCCAGATTTTAACTTGGGAAGAGGAGTCCTTCTGACTCCAGGTCTAGCACTCTATGCAATATGGCAAAAATGCATATTAACAATATCTGTGTTTTATGGCATTTTTATTTTGTTAAATATTTCCCAAGTCCATTTTAATCTGGTTCCAACTATACTCAGGGGTGTTGTGGCCAAAATGCCACCCCACCCCACTCCCAGTCATCCTGTTTGACACCTCTAGAGTCTAGAGAATAAATCACCCAACCAAGGATGCTTTTGAGCCAAATGAGACCCTGCCAATAGAAGGTACAGCTCCCAATGCCACAGAGAGGCCAATGGTCTACTCTCCCAGGGATCTACTCTCCCTAAGCCCATCTAGAGTTCAATTTCTTCAATATTTTGGAGTATAAAAACATCCCAGAAAATATAGGCTGGATACACCCTGTTCTACCACTCATTAAAGTCGTGTCTCAAGGAACATATGCTTAATACAGATGGGAACAAAATATTCTAAGCAGCCAATTCACCACAGAATACAGTCACACCATATGGCAGGGGATGGAAATACTGGAACCCCTACTCCCACAGCACCGAGATGGGCCTGTATGAATCACAGCTTAGTTGTGGTTATGCAGAACCAGCCTAACACACCAACCTCCCAAACCCCTTGGTCTCCTTTGGTTTGCTGCTTTAAATAAAACATCCGTATTTTTCCATTATGTTAAGCTGTCAGGAAGGCTTAAGCCAGAAACTTCCTACCCTTTATAAGACTCTAAAACACTTGGTGATATGATCATGAGCTTTACTGCGTTTTGGATCCAGCTGCCTCTTTGCAGTGATGACTTTGAAGGTGGAGGCAAAGTAATGATTTTGTTTTTAGAACTCCCAAATACTCCAAGGACAGGTAATGTCGGTGTGGGTAGTACCCTCCAAAGAAGCAGATTGCAATCTCTCTGCTCCAATTTGGTAATTACAGTGACCCAAACAATCACCTCCCTGAAGTCAGCCTACTGAAGCTAGAGCCTTCCCCCTAAAGTTTATCTTCTAAGTACTTGTAATGTGTTTTGTACCTTCCTATTTGTCTACAGGTCATCTTCCTCATGAGAATGTGAGTTCCTTGAAGGCAGGGCCTGTTTTTGCCTTTCTTTTTTTTTTTGAGGGGGGAAGGCAGGGCAATTGGGGTTAAGTGACTTGCCCAAGTAAGTGTGTCAAGTGTCTGAGACCGGATTTTAACTCAGGTCCTCCTGACTCCAGGGCTGGTGCTCTACTCACTGTGCCATCTAGCTGCCCTTTTGCCTTTCTTCATATCCCAAACACCTAGAACAGTACCTGGAACATAGTAAGTGCTTAGTAAATACTTGGTAATTGATTAATAATGGGGAGGTTTTCAAACAACAGGCCGATCTTCCCATTTTTTCTCCTGTGAAAAGTATGTAAAGTGCTTCATAGCCATGAAGTGTAAATAAAGGCAAGCCAAATTAAAAGTTTTCCCAAAGAAATTCTAATTAGAAATTTTTTGAGACAAATAATGGGATTGAAAATGAAAAAAGAATAAAAGAAATAAAAATGAGGAGATATGCCAGCTGAAAAATTAGATTAAAGCAAAATTCACATTTGTAAAAGAAAAAGGAGTCTTGGGACAATAACCAAAAGCAAACTCAAATCAAAGGGTGGAAAGCGATCCTTTTGTTATTCTTTTAGAGAAAGCTTATCTCCGCGGGCATCAGCGGCCTTTAGATTTTAGATAGAGTTAAAAGCAAACATTACATCAGTGGTTGTAATCATCCAAACAATTTTAAGCCCCTTTTTGCCTATATCCCTAAGGAATGCTCTGTCTTTTGTCTTTCCCAGAAATGGACAGTATTAACTCCACCTGCCAAAGTTTGGGGCTTTCTCGTTGCGACAGCATCTGCTGACCCGCTCTCTCAATGGCTTTTGACTATACCCCCTGGACCCCTTAAATCTTTCCCACAAGACACTCTACACAAACATTTGCTTGTGTATACATATATACATAACATATATATAACCGTATACTATATGCATAACAACTGTTTTTTGTTGGTTTTTTTTCCCCAGGGGGAAAGGCAAGGCAATTGGGGTTAAGTGACTTGCCCAAGGTCACACAGCTAGTAGGTGTGTCAAGTGTCTGAGGCTGGATTTGAACTCAGGTCCTCCTGACTCCAGGGCTGGTGCTCTACTCACTGCACCACCTAGCTGCCCCTGTGACAACTTACTGATGCCATCACAGCACAAAGGGTTAAGAGGAGAAGAGCAATAGGGGAAAACGTCAGGACAAGAAGGGTGTGTAGTCATCCCTTTCAGATCGCAGGGGATTGGGGCATGGTCTCCCCTGTAATCTGCAAAATTCTCGTAAAATTTTTTGGCCCTCCCTTCATACTAGAGATGTCTGTACTACTGTGGTAGTGCAATATGGTATAGTACAATACTATGCATAAATTTTATGCATTTCTGAGTTTCTAAACTTTTTCTGTGTCACCTTTGGGCCTTTGCACGTCGTCTGCCACTTCCACAAAACTCCCCCCAAATTCCTGTTTAATTTCTTATGCTGACCTGCACTATATTGAAACTACAATGGGAAAGTCACGATGTGGAAGGGATAACTAATCCTTTTTGTTTAGTCTTTAGTTTTTCATCGAACTCTAATTATTTTAACTAGGTAGAGAAGAGTCATTACCGTCTCCCCACTACAGGCGGAGATAAATAGAGCAAGGAAGTCACTGAAAAAGCCAACTGGCTGAAAGCTATTTCAAAAAGAAGTAAACCAGGCGCAATTAGGTGGCACAGTGAGTAGAGCACCAGCCCTGGAGTCAGGAGGACCTGAGTTCAAATCTGGCCTCAGACACTTGACACACTTACTAGCTATGTGACCTTGGGCAAGTCACTTAACCCCAAATGCCCTGCCTTCCCCCCTCCAAAAACAAACAAACAAAATTTAAAAAAAAAAAAAAAGAAGTAAACCTAGGAAAGACCCAATATTTCCAAAAGTCCTGGTCCTAAGGCACCCCAGGTAGAGTAGTTAGTTATCTTTAGAGTCATTCATATACTCCAACTCAATAAAAACCTCCCAACTGGAAATATGTATGGTAAAATGGAAAAAGGGCTGGTACTGAGGTGAGAGGACCTGAGTTCAAATCCTGCTTCTGGCAATTACTCCTTTGTTACCTTAGGTAAATCATTTAAGCTTGCTGGACCTCAGTTCCTATCCTCTGTCATTTTTTTTTTTCTGAAAAGAGTGGTGGGGTTGGACTCGATGGATTCTGAAGTCACTTCCAGATCTGTGCCTATGATCCTGCTATAATGAGTGGTCATGGAGAGATTATATGGAGAATGTAGTTGATGGAATCAAACATGGAATGTCTGGATTTTAGTAGTTTTGTTATTCAGTTGTTTTTCAGTCATGTCTGACTCTTTGTGACCCCACTTGGGGTTTTCTTAACAAAGATACTGCAGTGATTTGCCATTTCTTTATCTAACTCATTTGACAGATGAGAAAACTTGAGGCAAACAGGATTAAGTGACTTGCCCACAGTCACATGGCTAGTAAGCATCTGAGGCCAGATTTGAAATCAGGTCTTCCTGACTCCCAGGCCGAGCCCCCTATCCACTGCCCCACCTAACTGCCCCAGATTTGGGCAGACAGCATACGTACTTAATATGTTATGCTTTAACAATTAAAATTGCACTCAGACTTTTCTATAGCCGGCATTAAATGTCCTTGCAAGGTAATCTTGTGATAGAACTGTGAAGTACAATGTCTTAGGATAATGTTATGAGGGTAAATGTCAGGGGATGGGGAGCAGCTTTCAAGTAGACTTTATAAAGGCAAAATGCAAATGTCTTTAGTGAGAGGATGTCCTGAGAGACTGATGTCCCAAGAGATCTCCCTGCTATCCCTTCTTCATTTGCTCTTTGTTCCTTTCCCACCACTTCCATCATCTATTCTTTCCTATTCTACAGAAGTGTATTCAGCTTCTTTCAATTAAATCATTTTAAAATTATTTTTACAAATTATCTTAAATTTTACATTTATTTTAAAATAAAATCATCTCAAATTGATCATAAGCTTGATATCTTCATTCTATGAATTTGTATAATGCAATCATTCTGTGAAAGGAAGTTGACATGTAGAAAAATGCTGACAATTATTAAAGTATTGACGGTTTGTTTTAAGTGATGCCTCTTCCCCTCTTTCCTCTCCCCCTCTGAATCTCGAAATACCTTGTGATCATCTCATTAAGGCCAGCTTAATTTAGTTGTGAGGATTCTGTACATAAAAATAATGAATTAATAGTTTTATTACCCCACATTGAGTTTTTAAATTAATTCACAGAAAGCAAGTGAAAAAAGAAAAAAAAAACTTATTTCTAACTCTTTCTACTTCCGTATTGAGCTAGCTTGTCAAATTGAGTTTTACAAAATACAATAGCAAGTTATATTTTTATGGCACCCTCTGGTTTACAAATCACTTTTCTTTACAACCTTGGGGAGCAGGAAATTCTTATTACCTTCACTTTCTAGGTGAGAAGGCAGAAGGTGAGAGGCAGTAAATGACTTACCCAGGACAGAGCAGCTAGTGTGGGTAGCAGCATTCAAGCACGAACCTCTCAGCTTCATGTTGAACTCTCTTCCCCAATGTACTCCCCTGCCTCTTATGACTGTTCTTTACTCACTTTAACCTTAATAGTTGTTATTGATTGAATAGACATAGATAAACATATTTAATTATTTTAGTGCAATGACGGACTCTGAGGATTAATTTCATCAGTTGGTGTGTGGTCACATGAATCCAAGCACAAAGTTCACCCCATCATGCCCCAGAGTGATGTTTTCTTCCATTGTGGAGCTGAGACTGAATGTTCACATATTGAATATGTTATAGTAGAGATTCCTTGCATGAGTGGGTTGGCCTAGATGACCACTGGAGTCCCTCCCACTCTCAAATCCTATAAACCTGCCTTACTCAGATGGCCAGCTTATAGTTGTAATGGCAAGCAGGTGGGATTTTTTGCTGTTTTTTGTTTTGGAGAGCTTCTCAGCACTAAGGCAAGCAAGTGCCTTTGAGACTTGCCTTTGTTTCAATCAAGAGTCTTTGGCTGAATCAGGAGTCTTTGATGACCTGCTTAAGTCATAAGAAGGCCTAGGTCATGTGGGTTTGAGTTACATGGTTGTGATGCCCCCTGACCCTGAAGAAGTGTATATATACTCTGAGGCTAGCATTTTGCTTGGGGCTTACTTATTGGAAATGTTCCTGTGATTTCACCAGATGAGACTCTGAGTAGCCTTTAAAGAGCCCCTCTAGCTTTGAAAACCCAGATATTGGTGCTTCTTTCTCTGGTAATTATATATACATACATACATACATATATATATATATATATATATATATATATACACACACAGCTTCAGACACTCCCCATCCCCCACCAAATGAGAGCATTAGAATTGTAACAACAGATACAGAACTGAATGAGAGAAGAAATGTCTGTTGGTATTGTTAGGTTAGCTGAATTTTAACATTTTGTATTCTCTTATGTAGAATGTAGGAAACTAAATTAGTTGCTCTTGTTCATAAACCTGTAAAGAGAATAGAAGTTACCTCCTCATGGTTTCCCATCCCCTACCCCCATTGGCCAATGATGGAGCATTCTAAACAATCCAGATTGTTACCACTTTCTTGTTCTCCAGCCCTCCTACCCAGTATTGAAGTGATTTGCTCTCCAATTTGGTGGGGAAATATTTATAACACAATTCAAATCTTTTCATTCTGCTTTGACTCATTGAACGAAAGGATTTCTTATTCCCTTGAGGTTTCAGCCTCTCCCATCCACCATGTTTTCTTTTTAGCCCAATGCGAATGACATATGGAAGCTACTTGACAGTGGTCCACTTTATTGGTAACATTAGATTCCCAAGATCCAGAAAGCTCTCAGATTTATTATTTTGCCATAATGAAGAAATTCAAAGAACTTGTGCTAGCAGCCTTCCTGTGTGCTGGTGTTATTGGTCTTACATAGCCATAGTAGCTGCAAGTAACATTGTTGTTACAATAGTATATGGGATCAGTGACCTAAAAGACATCATTGAAGAGATGTGTGACTAAGAAAAGGAGGATCAGGCAGGTAGAGGGAATGAGAAACAATAAATGGATTGCCTTAGTTGCGCTGATATCCTTGAGAAATTAAAAGAACCAAAGGAAGTCTCCAAGAGCATTTGAGAAAGAATCTATAGCATACTTTCACAAGAATAATGAGATATAAAGAAGCATGGAGAGGCGATAACCCATTTAAGAATCTGATAAGCAACACTTTCCTAAAATAAATAGCCTCCCTACACATTTTAGAGAAATAGGCAGAGGGGAAATGAAATAGTTGGGGTTTTTTTCTAGTAAGTAGAAGCCCTGTTTTCAGATTTCAAGATCACTCTTCTACCTAAGCTCAATCACTAAGGAATTCAGGCATACAAGGTGTCCCAGAAGTCTTGGTGCAGTTTTAAACTTTTAGAAGTATAATGCTATATATACTTACAAAAAATATAATTTGAAAATTTAATTAATTAAATTTATTTTCTACTCATTTTAAGTTGTAAATTATGAATTTTAATAAGATGGGGCATCCTGCCATTATGCATTCCATGTGTGACAATCTCTTTATGACACTTTCTCGGACTGGTGGATTGGTTCTGCCCTCTTGCTTCTTTCTTGGCTGCCTGGGTTGTCTGATTTATTGCCAGAAGACATTTTTTTTATGTGGAATCATATCAAAACTGTTCTGTAGGCATACAAATCTCCTTCTTTGGTTGAGCTTGAAATTGGGATTACTAACCTTTCAGTCACTGAGCAACAGTTGATAAAGCTTTTTTTTTTTTTACAACATTTGAAAATTAACTGGAGCTAGATAGGCAATGCAAGATGGTGTTTATATTGAATTGTAATACAAACTATCAGTATTTTACAAATTCAGATAACAGACAATTTAAATGTTGTTTTTGTAAATTTGTAGCCTTTATACTTTTGGAGTAATTAAAGATTAAGTTGCACTAAAACTGTTGGGACACTATATTCTCAAAAGACAATGGCATTAATTGCTTTCAAATTAATTGTTCAATATTTAGTCAGTTTTCACTTGTATCCAACTCTCAGTGACACCATTTGGGGTTTTCTTGGCAAAGATATTGCAGTGGTTTGCCATTTCTTTATCCAGTTCATTTGACAGATGAGGAAACTGAGGCAAACACAGTTAAGCGACTTGCCCAGGGTCACACAGCTAGTAAGTGTCTGAAGCCAGATTTGAACTAAGGTCTTCCTGACTCCAGGTCTGGTTCTCTAGCCACTGCTCCACTTAGCTGCCCTACTGGCATATAGTAGGTGCTTAATAAATGTTTATTGACTGAATGACTGACATTACCTCTCTATTCACTGTGTCACCAGGCCTCTGCTAGTTTGTCAATATATACTGTTGTCTAGATTTGCTATTAATCAGACTTTAGTGGCAGCAACTATACAGATGCTGATTCAAATGCATATGCAGAAACTTGGTGGGAGAACTGAGCTCAAAATACTTAAATTAGCAGAAATTTTTTTTAAGGAAAAGGGAAAGTGAAGTATATGGTAAATGCATGGGACTCATTACCTCTGAAAGGCAATGCCCCTGTTCAAAACATATGTATTTAAAGGATTTAGATGCTATCTGCATCCAGATAAATAGATAAAGAGATAGAAGTATGTATGGAATAGTTTTACATACATGTACATATTTGTGTCTAATGGTAGTCATCTTTAGGATGGGGGTGGGGTGTAAGGAAGAAAAAAGGGGAAAAAGAAATTTACATACCTGTTATATATTTAAAAGAAATAGCAAGCTGTACATAGTAGACTTGAAGTTTCATGGGCAATCATCTTTTTTATTATGATGTGTTATGGAAATGCTTGTTTTATTCCATAAACTAAAAATTAGATTTTTTTTAAAAAAAGTTATTTAGGCCATTTTATGCATGACACACATAATTGATGATTAACCTAACATTTGGTATGTCTCAGGGACACAGCTCTCATCTATGAGGATAGCGGGGCACCAAATGTCTCTTGTTATTGCCAGATACAAATTATCTTTCTGATGGATCACAGGTTTACCTTAGTATCATGTTTCATGCCATTGGCAGAGAAAAGATGAATGGGGTTTGCAACCTGTTAGGATGAAGTTAATGGCTGATTTTTTTAATTCTTGTCTTGAGGGTAATGGAGATTAGCTTATAATAGAAAGGTAAACAAAGATAGAATTTGCAGAATTGAAGTGTTCTCTGGATTCAAGTGTTATAAGCAAAATGTTGATTTTAAATTCAGAATGCTCAGAAACTCTGGCCATTATCAACACAGCTGGGACTAGGACTAAGGGTAAGTGCTAACAGATGAAGCAGGTCAAGACAAGACCTATTTTAGAGAGGAAAGAAGGGTAAAGTAAAACTAAATCCAAAGGATTAGGGGAAATAAGGGGAAACAGTGTACCTGAAAAGAAAAAGGACAGGAAAACAGAGAAATAAATGATTTTCTAATTGAGAGAAGATGCAGATAGGACTGAAATTGTGACTTCACTGGAATGGTGAACTGGATTCCAGGTAAGGAAATTCTACCACAACGCAGGTCATGCTTTCTCTGCCGCTTACAGTCTGAGTTGCCTGGGGGCATTGAGCGTTTAGGGCACTTGGTCAAGGTCATTTAGCCAATTTTTGTCAGACAGCCATTGAAGCTAATACAAGTCTTCCTAGTTTACCATGCTAGGTCATGCCCTACTACCTAGTAGGAAATAGCTAACACAAATGGGCTTTGGTAATCACCTAGACAAAGTATTTTTACCAGGGACAAAAAACTTTCATTCTACGGGGACTATGAATAGCTATTTTATGGTCCAAAACCCAAAAATCTAAAAGAGGAAAAGATGTATTATTTATATCACTCCACTATTTGCTACTGGACTATATCTCAAATATAAATTTCTAATTATATTTGATCCTCAGACTAATTTTTAAAAATTTTATTTTTATTTTCAGTTCTAAATTCTCTCCCTCCATCCATCCTCTGTCACTCATTGAGAAGGCAAGAAACAAGATACCCAGTATACATATAAAGTCATGTGAAGTATATTTTTGTATTAGCCATGTGCTAGAAAAAAAGCAAGAAAAATAAATAAAGGAAAAACATATGTTTCAATATGCATTCTGAATCATCAGGTCCTTATGTGGAAACGGATAGCTTTTTTGATCATGAGTCCTTTGGAGTTCTAATGAATCACTGTATTGAAAAGAGTCTTTCACGGTTGGTTATTTTTACATATGGCTGTTACTATGTATGTTGTTCTCTTGACTTACTTCACATTGCATCAGTTCATAGAAGTCTTCCCAGGTTTTTCTGAAGCCATCCCCTCTATCACTTTTCCAATAGACATAGATTGGACAGGTAAATTCTTCTACATTCCACTAATTTGCTTATGATATGACCTGTTACATCTAAATCATATACTCATTTTGAGCTTATTGTGGTGTATGGTGTGAGATGTTGGTAGTAGCCCAGTTTTTGTCAAACTAATTTCTAGTTTGCTTAGCAATAGCTGGGATCTTTGGGTTTATCAAACACTACCACAAGATGGCCACATGAAAACAGCTTCTTACTGGAGCTCTCTCACAAGTTCTGTCAGATTCCTATAAAAAAGTGAATTTGAGCAGATTAGAGAGAGTTAGAAACCATGAGAAGTCTGAGTGGGGCAAATTTCTCAGCCAGGAGAGTCTGAAAGGCTGAAGGAACAAATCTGCAGGCTAGGAGACTGCTCGGCGTGTGGAGCTCCTCCAGACAAGACCAAAGCGGAAGCGGCTGGCCAGGAAACCCATGTGGGAGGCAGGCTGGGAGAAACCCAGGCGCTGGAAACCAGCAGAGATCCCCCAACACAGGACAGCACTCTGTGGAAGTGACAAGAGGCAGTGCAACGCCACCAACTAGAGATACCAACTCCTGAGGCTTGCAGCCCAAAGGTATGAACTTCCAGGAGACATAATGGCCAGCGAAATGGCTCTAATCCCTCCCCTCCCCACCCAAAGAATTCCTGGGGGGGGGAAGGCGGGAAGAATGGTGGAACACAGGAGATACAAGTAGAGCTTCAGTGGCCAAGTAGTGGGAGTACCTGAGTCCCAGAGGGGCAGAGCCAGCAGGGGTCAACACCAGGAGCCCAGACATACTCTTGCTCCCCCAGGGGAAGTGCCAGACACCCAGCTCGAACGACAAAGAGCTGAGAACATTGCTGAAGAGCAACAGTACTGGACAACAACCCCAGGGGAAGAGGAGATTTCGGGCAGCCAGACTCCCTCCCCCACACCTCAGGAAACTGAAGGCTATAATTCACAAAGCCAACAATGAGACTCACAATCCCCAGAATAAGAAAGCTGGGACAGTGAGCCCTGAGCCCTAAAATCAGAAATTTATTGTAAAGCCAGGAAAAGGCTAACAAACATGAAGAACAAAAAAAAAAAAAAAAACGAGGACCATTGACTCTTTTTATGGAGAGAGGCAGGATCAAAATACCAATTTGGAAGAGGATAACAATGACACTATATCCACATCTGATACCTCAAAAGGTAATGTGAACTGGTCTCCAGCCCAAAAAGCATTACTGGAAGAGCTAAAGGAAGATTTTAAAAATCAAATTAGGGAGGCAAAGGAAAAAATGGAAAAAAATGGGAAAAAAATGGAAAAAATGGAAAAAAAAATCCACCGATGAAATCAAGTCCCTAAAGAATAAGATTGGCAAAATGGCTATGAAGATTCAGAATCTAAATACAGAAAATGACACCCTGAAAGTTAAAATCAACAAATTGGAAAAGGATACTCAAAAGCAAAATGAAGACAGTAACTCATTAAAAATTAGAGTTGAGCAAGTGGAAGCTAATGATTCTATGAGGCATCAAGAAGTAGTAAAACAAAATGTAAAGAATGAAAAAATAGAAAAAAAATGTGAAATATCTGATTGGGAAAATAACTGACCTGGAAAATAGATCCAGGAGAGACAATTTAAGAGTCGTTGGTCTACCGGAAATCCACGATG
>CM053623.1:265078729-265187616 GCA_028646595.1 Phalanger gymnotis | reverse complement strand
GGAGAGGATGTGAGAAAATTGGAACATTGTTACGTTGCTGGTGGAGTTGTGAAGTGATCCAGTCATTTTGGAGAGCAATTTGGAACTATGCCCAAAGGGCTATAAAAATGTTCATACCCTTTGACCCAGCAATACCACTCCTAGGGTTGTATCCCAAAGAGATCACACAAGTGGGAAAAGGACCCATATATACAAAAATATTTATAGCAGCTCTTTTTGTAGTAGCTAAGAATTAGAAATCAAAGGGATGCCTATCAATTGGGGAATGGCTGAACAAGCTGTGGTATATGAAGGTAATGGAATACTATTGTGCTATAAGAAATGGGGATGATACGGACTTCATAACAACCTGGAAGAACCTACACGACATAATGCTGAGTGAGTGGAGCAGAGCCAGGAGAACATTATACACAACAGCAGATATATGGATTCTGTGATGACTAACCCTGACAGACTGCTCTTCTCAGCAACACAATGTGCAAAGACAGCTCCAAGGGACTCACGTTGGAGAGGGCTATCTACATCCAGAGAAGGAACTATGAAGTATGAATGCAGATCGAGGCACACTTCATGCTCGCCTTTTTCTCCTCTCCCTTTTTTTTTCTCTCTTTTGTATTTGTTGTTGGGTTGTGTTTTTGGTTTTATTTTTGGTTCTGTTTCTTCTTTCTCATGATTCATTCCGTTGGTCATAATTCTTCTCCACAACTTGACTAGTGTGTAAATTAATCCAATGCCAAGTTATACATGGAAGTTATATGGGATTCCATGCTGTCTTGGGGAGGGAGGGAAGAAAATCTGGAACTCAAAATTACGGAGAATCGTGTGTTGCAAAATAAAAATAAAAATTAAAAAAAACACTACCTTACTGCGCTCATTACTTTTTTATATTATATACTTAATCTATTCCACTGATCGAACATTCCATTTCTTATCCAGGATCAAATTATTTTGATGGTTACCACTTTGTCATATAGCTTGGGATTGGTACTGCTAGGTACAAAAGGGTACTACCTTCTTTCACATTTTTTTTCATTGATTCTCTTGATATTCTTGATCTTTTGGTCCCCTAGATCAGGACTTCCTAAACTTATTCCACCCTGTGGGACTGCTTGTCAAATTTGGCAGCTTTTGTTGGTTTTGCATGGCCTGAGGGCATGCACAGTGCAAAATGTGCATGCTTTGTATTCAGAACTAAGGCTGCAGTGAAGTTGCAGGATGTGGAATGGAGAAGCACTGCCAGAAACATCTCAGATTCATTATGCATTTGATTTTTAATTAATTTTTGGTCTTTACACATTTTTACTGTTGCCAAATTTTTGTGACCCCATATGGGGTCATGACCCACAGTTTAAGAATCACTGCTCTAGATGAGTTATTATTTTTTTCTATCTTTATAAAATAATTCTTTGCAGTTTTATTAATATAGAACTGAATAAGTTGATTCATTTAGGTAGCATCGTCATCTTTATTATATTGGCTTTTCCTGCCTATGAGGAAATTTATTTAAATCTGTCTTTATTTGTGTGAAGTTTTTCGTAATTGTGTTCATGTAATTCTCAAATGTGTCTTGGCACGTAGAAATCCAAGTATTTTATGCAGTCTGTAGTTATTTTAAATGGAATTTCTGTATCTCTTCTTGTTAAGTTTCTTTTTAGTAAGGTATAGAAATGCTGATGATTTTGTGGGTTTATATTTTTTATTTGGCAACTTTACTGAAGTTGTTAACTGTTTCAACTAACTTTTTCTTAGTTTATTCTCTAGGGTTCTCTAAGTGCACCAACATATTATCTGCAAAGAGTGATAGTTTTGTTTCCTCATTTTCTATGCTTATTCCTTTTATTTCTTTTTCTTGTCTTATTGCCATTGCTAACATTTTTAGTACAATACTGAATAATAATGGTGATAACAGACACCCTTGCTTCATTCTTGATCTTATTAGAAAGGCTTCCTAGTTTATCCCCATTAAGATACTTGGTCTTGGTTTTTGACAGAAACTCCTCATTATTTTAAGAAAGGCTCCATTTATTCCTGTGCTTTGGGAACAGGAATTATATTTTGTCAAAAACTTTTTTCCACATCTATTTATATAATCATATTAGTTTTGTTCATTTTGTTATTGATAATAGATATCCTTGATTCACCCTTGATCCTTTTGGGAAGATTTCTAATTTATCCCAATTACAAATAATGCTTATCCTTGATTTTAGATAGATACTACAGAAAAGCTCCATTTATTCCTCTGCTCTGGTCTTTTTTTTTTTAATAAGAATGGATGTTGTACTTAGGATATCTATTGATATAATCATGCGATTTTTGTTTTTTTGTTATTGATATGGTAAATTATGCTTATAATTTTCCTAATATCGAACCAGTCCTACTCTCTTGGTGTAAATCCAGTCTGGTAATAGTGTATTATCTTTGTGATATATTGTTGTAATCTCTTTGCTAGCATATTGTTGAGATTTTTTTACATCAATAATCACTAGAGAAATTGGTCTACAATTTTCTTTCTGTGTTTTTACTCTTCCTGGTTTTGGTATCAAAACTATATTTGCATCATAGAAGAAATATTCCTCCTTTACAGATTTCTTCAAATAGTTTTTATAGTATTGAACTTAATTTTTCTTTAAACTAGCATAGTTTTACTATCTATTTCTCCTTGTAACTCATTTAATTTTTCCTTCAAGAATTTGGATGCTATGCCATTTGGTGCATATATGTTCAGGACTGATATTTATTCATTGTCTATGATACCTTTTAGCAAAATGTAGTTTCTCTGATTATCTCTTTTTAATTATATCTATGTTTGCCTTTCCTTTGCTTAAGACCATGATAGCTACCCTTGCCTTTTTTACTTCAGCCAAAAGATAATAGATCTTGCTTAAGTGTCTTTCTGTTCTCAGTGGGTCTCTTGTAAACAACATATCTTGGATTCTGGTTTCTAATCCATTCTGCTATACTCTTCCATTTGATGGGTGAGTTCATCCCATTCATATTCACAGTTATGATTACTAAATGTGTATTTACCCTCATCCTATTCTTTTCTATTTATCCTTCTCTTTTTACTGTCTCCTCCTTAAAGGTCTGTTTTGCTTCCAATCATTGTGTCCCTTAGTCAATCCTCCCTTTTATTACCTCCCCCCTTCCCCTGTGTCCCTTCCCTTTATACTTCCCTATTGAGTAAGCTGAATTTCTATACTCAACTGTGTGTGTATACTTTCCTCCTTGAACCTGTTCAGATGAGAGATTCAAGCATTGTCCACTTCCTCCACCCTGTTTGCCCCTCCATTGTAAAAACTCTGTTTTATAAGATAATTTCCCCCATTCATCCTTTCTCTTTCCCTTTCTCGCAGTGTATCCCTCTTTCTCAGCTTTCTATTACTCTTTGGAAAGCAGCCCAACCTGATTGACACCCTTTCCCTCTGTCTAATTAGATTCCTTATAATTGTCCTAATGTTGATGTTCTTAGGGTTTAGAGATATCATCTTCCCATATAAGAATGCAAACAGTTTAGTCTTGGTAAATTCCTTATGCTTTCTCATTCATGTTTACCCTTTTATGCTTCTATTGTGTTTGAATTGTGTTTGAATGAATATTGTGTTTGAACTTGAAAAAATATTTGATATTTGATTAAAGGTCTATTTCCCTCACCTTCAGTATGATGATACTTAGTTTTGCAGAGTAGGCTATTCTTCATTGTAATCCTACCTTGATGGCCTTCTAGGATATCATATTCTAAAACCTCTGCTCCTTTGGTGTGTTAATTGCTAAATCCTGTGTGCTCTTGACTGTGGCTCCATGGTATTAGAACTGTTTCTTTTGGGCTGAATTCAGTATTTTCTCCTTGACCTGGGAGCTCTGGATTTTGGCTATAATATTCTTGGTAATTTTCATTTGGGGATCTCTTTCCCAAAAGGAAGTGGCTAATGGATTCTTTCAATTTCACCTTTGCCCTCTACTTCTAAGATATCTGGGCAGTTTTCCTTGATAATTTCTTGAAATATGATGTCAAGGCTCTTTTTTTTTGTTTATGGCTTGCAGGCAGACCAATAATTCTTAAATTATCTCTCCTTGATGTGTTCCCGGTAAGTTATTCCCATGAGATATTTCACATTTTCTTTTTTTTTATGTCTTTTGACTTTTGTTTTATTGTTTCCTGAGATCTCATGTCATTAACTTCCACTTTCCCATTTCTAATTTTTAAAGAGTTACTTTCTTCAATGAGGTTTTGTACGTCTTTTACCATTTGGCCAATTCAGATTTTTAAGGAGTTATTTACTTCAGTATATGTTTGTGCCTCTTTTACCAAGATGTTGATTCTCTTTTCATAATTATTTTGCATTGCTCTCATTTCTTTCCCCAATTTTGTTCTACTACTCTTATTTGATTTTTAAAACCATTTTTGTTCTATTTTTTAAAAATCTCTTTCCTTAGCTCTTCTAGGAATTCTTGTTGGGCTTGTGGGCCATATGCATTTTTCATTTAAAGTTTTGCTTCTAGATGTTTTCAAACTCCTTTAAGTTTGCATCTTGAGCTTTACTGTCACCCATAATAGCTTTTTATGGTCAAGTTCTTTTTGTTGTTGTTTGCTAATTTTCCAGCTTATTTCTTGACTTTGGAATTTGTTAGAGTTGGGCTCTGCCCACTTCTGGGATAGGGGAGAGGGGGAGGGAGGGAATGGGGTAGTGTCTGACCTGAGCTTTTGCCATTTATGTCCTCCTGATGTTTTCAGTGTTTCCAAAGTGCTGTGATCTGGGTTGAGGTCTGATCAAGGCTCTCCTGGTCTGTACTCTGGTCCTTTTTATCCAGGTAGAGGCCCTGCTCCCTCACAAACACCTCTTTTCCTGGAACTGTAACCCGGAACCAGGTAATGGGTGACAGAGCTGCCAAATGGCACCAGATCCTTCTCTCAGTGCCAGAATAGACACCCCAGTCTCTATCTGACCAGATGTTCAGTTCCCTTATTATTTCTAGGTGCCAGTCTACTCCTGGTGCTGCTGCTGCTGCTGCTATGAGATATTTGTCACCAGCCACTACCCTAGTGTTTGCAAATCCATCTTTTGGTCTTCCTAAGTTACTCTAGGCTAGAAAAACAACTCATTGAGACATTTGGTTGGCTTTTCCACTAAGAATTCCATTTGGTGGGTTTTTTAAGTTGTTGTAGAGGGGTGTATTGGGAAAGCTTGGCAAGAATGCTGATGTCATTCTATCTTGGCTCCTACTCCCTAGCCCACCCTTAATTATTGCTTTAAAAGCTCTTCAGAAAATAGCTCCATCATCATATCTGTCTAGTCACACATACTATTTCACTTAAAAAAACCTGAACCTGCTTCCTTATTTAAATATTTTCTCAAGGCCCCCAGACCCATCTCTCACTCTCTCCTCTTCCTTCTTGAGTCTATTTAAGCTGGCCAATATACACAGAACAGCCCTTACTGCCCTTGCCATGCCACATCTTTTTTCCTTTAAAATTATAACTCATTAGTCATAACCTCTTCCAAAAACATTTTGCCAAGTTCAAATAACCTGTATTTTCAACACCTACTAAAATGTTTGGGACAATGGAATGGTTGGAATAAGCATATGCATACATGAGTGTACTTGTGTGTAAATTTCTATAATAGGCAGCATTTAGATGGCACTTTCAAGTTGGCAAAGTGCTTTACATATGTTCTCTCATCTGATACTCACAACCACTCTGTGAAGTGGGTGCTACGATTGTCCCCATTTTATAGATGAGGAAAATGAGGTGGAAAGAAGTTGAAAGGGATGTGCTCAGGGTCATGTAGCTAGGAAGGGTCCAAGACAGGATTCAAATTTGGATCTTCCCTGACTCCAAGTAAAGCACTCTACCCACTGAGCATATATGTGTGTATGTATGTGTATGCGCACATGTATCATATATAATATTTCATGTGTAAAAAGGCATACTCAATGTCCCCCTAATGACTGCTTTGAAAGAGTCTATTCATTTGAATGTACATTTTTCTGCTCTGTCTTGTTTTTAAAAATTAGATATTTCATAGTCATATCTCAAATTAGAATTCAATTCTAGGTACTTCTTAGTTTCACTAATGTTCAGATTCAAATTGATTTAAATATTCAAATATTTTCAAGAACTGTTTATTTTCAAGAATTCTCAGAAAAATCACTAAATTGTAGCATTCAGTTTCTCTCTCCCTCCCTCCACCTCTTTTTTCCTCCCCGTTTTTGATGTGCATTAGAAGACTGAAATTCCTCATAAAAGAATTCTCTCCCTCCCCCTTCTCTTCTGTAAGTAAAAATGTCCAACCCTATTCTGGGATGTGTATCTGTTGTCAAAGACGGTCTCCATTTAGGGGACAAATAATTAGCATCACCTAAAATGTTTTCTCTCAAATAAAAAAAATCCACTTAGACATATAACCAAATGTTATTTAATATCTTAAAAAGTAACACAATCCAAAATGGATATTTCACACGACACTACATAAACAACATGAACACAATATTACCATGTGGAGGGACTTTCAAATATAGACTTACAAAAATCCCTGTCCTTTTTTTTCCTTTTAAGTTATTATACTAAGCATGACAAGTAATCATCATTTACAATATGGTACACAGACACAATAAAAACCATGTTACAAATGTGCTGTTATAAATCAGTAACATTAGGGAAGACATTTCATGAGCTGTAATTATTTCATATGAAATACTATACAATATAAACAGAACATCCATCTTGGATGACCTTTACAGCAACCAGAGACCAAGTAAATTTTTAAAAATTTTTTTCAGTGCAAACACATTTATTCAAGGCAGTCTTGGCTGCAAAACTCCCTTCTAACATACAGTAAATCCCACTTGCATTTCTTAACTCATTTAACCTAATGCAACAGTCACATTCAGTCACTCAGGGAAAGATACCTGCAGAATTATGATCCCTTAAAGTTAGTATTTAAACTGAAGTCTCTTCTCTATGCCAACTACTCTAAGGACCTTCTTTATAGCTGTCATACTTACATGGAGGTGACCTTAGGGTGGCTCTATCCCCTAACCCAGCATGTGTGCACAATACTGCACATTAGTCTGCCCTTCCAATGTGGAAACATGTGGCGGTGTATCAGCATCTAGGTGGAGATGGAACGGGGGACAGGACACGGGGGGTGGAATAAATGGGAGGATTCGTTGAGTGTGCACTTCAATGATCTTTCACCTAACTGCAAAGGATGGATGTAAATCAGGTGAGATCTTCACAAGATCTCAGATTTGGTACCTCTTTTTGGTGGGAGCAGTAAAGGGACAGGGGCAATGAGGTCAGCCCTTGGAAGGGGGAGGCAGGGCATGAGTGGAATTAGTCCTAAATTCCACAGTTTCCTCACCTCCTCCAGTCACCATTTGGGAAGCATCCCCTGCCTTCAGCTGGTATGGTAGTAGATGTTCATATCTGAAGCCAAAATATTAAAGCCCTACAAAGGGTGTGTGTAAGGGTGAGTGTGTGTGTGTATTTATAGCTATTAGAAGAAATTTAATTTTCAAATCTAAATCGTTATTTCTAATCCACATCAGCCTTCTAGAATTCCAGTAAAATTCCAAATGACCCATGGCAATCTATACAGAAATTGTAGAGACCCAAGATTATTTGGAAAAGCTATGGCTGTCTATCAGGACACTGCTGCAAAGAAAACTTACATCTAACTCAGCCTAGGAGATTCCAGTCCCTCGTTCAACTGTAAAAGTGGAATTTAACCATGCATTTTTTAAAAAACGTCTAAAGTTGAAGGAGTATCGCCTAAGTAAAAATCTCCCAGAAAAATAAGAATACTGAATGCATTCTTAACACCATAAAGCTTTCTTAAGGAAGAAGAATGGGGGATGTCAATCAACAGGTCCCAGCCAGTTGAAAATATTTATTTGTTCACTCGGCAAAGGCATTTGACAGTCATCTCTATTCAGGCCAAGACCCTATTGAACCAAAGCCAGGTCATGTCTCCCAAAACCAAATAGGTGTTTTCCATATACTTTAGGTTCCCCTAAACCTAATGTACAGGGAAGAGCTACCTGCAGACAGAAGAAGAGTAAATACAGGCTGTCTTCTGTTAGCAGGCAAGATGATACTGGAGGTGGTCAACAAAGGGAATGCTGTCCTGGGCGCTCCCGAGTGTGACAGGACTTTGGACAGCTCTGTCAACTGGCCAACTGGAATTTGGGGAGCACATAGTTGTTAAGGCTGTTTTTTCTCTCTCCTGTTTTAGAGGACAAGGCTAACAAGACCAGCTCTCTTCAGTAATCCAAATCCTTCAAAATAACAGGCAGAAATTGATTGTGCGAATTTTCCTTTGTGGCCAACAGCCCCGTAAAAAGTACTTGATAAAGTTTTTAATTAAAATGTGTATTCAGCACCTTCCACTGCCGAGAGCAGCCTTATTCCTCAAGAATGTCCTTGTGGCATAGATGGTGCAGAAGTTTAATATAAAAATCATAGATGAGGGAGTACGTCTAGAACTACCAGTTCGAGTGGGATATTTGGGGAGAGGTGTCAACTAATTTGTCTGCATTTTTGCCTCACATTCTATAAGCTGAGGGGGCGATATCAAATTCAGAAAAACCCCTGAAATTTCTAAGTAAAAATGGACAATTATTATTTATTATTAGTATTATTTACTGTCTTTATTGAGACACTTGACAATAATAAGTTGATGTTTATTATTCCCTTTATAGGGATGGGGCAAAGAATTCCATTTAGTGCTTTTTCATGATGGCCTATCAATCCAATAGAGAAGAGATAATCACTAATCGACAGCTGCCCCTGAGAGTGACCTCAAGTCTCACTATCTGATCATTCTTTTCCCAAATAGGTGTTATAACAAAGAGCGCCCACTGTATTTTGTTTGTTTAGCATTAGTGAATCTGAATGCTTTGGAAGCACTTTGAGATCCAAGGGGAACTGGGTGCAAAGTTCTTATCGATCATTATTTTTAGTAGGCTCCAAGTGCTGCCTTTGTGAGACACATCAGGAAGAGTGTTATGATTATGAGCAATATTTCTATAATTTAAGTTAAAAACTTTATTTTCAAGTACACTCTGTGGTAAGAAGTGGTTTACCCCCCAGGTATATTTTTTCTTTTTACATTTGCTGTGCCAGACTGAAAGAGAATGGTGTTCACAGTCCCTCCCTCGGTACTGTCTGTGGAAAAAAAAATCTTTTAAATGCTGGTTATGAAAAAGAGGGTTTTGAGAACAGCTAATGTACAGCTTAGCTTTTGATTTCTGGACTTCAGAACAAAAACCCAAATCTCATAGTTTCAAAGCACAGTAAGAGGGATGATTTGTTCTCCCTCCTCTCCCCCACAGCTAACTCCCTTTGGGCTTTTTCACTCATGTCTTGACAGGATGGCACCCCCTTCTTAATCTACTCATTAAGGTACCCTGAGATGTGCACAATATAGAAAATGGCATATTATGCATGGTCTAACACAGAAAGTGAACCACTGAGAAAGGGAGAGTGGAAGTGGAAAGGGAGAGAGAAACAGACAGAGAATGAGACATATGGTGAGAATGGAATGTACAACACAGCTTCTCAAGTAAAGTGAAAATTTGACTTGATATGTTAGCATGCAAGTGAAGGCAGATTGGGGCCCAAAGTGCTTCAGAGTTGGCAGTTCAAATATCTGGTGTGTATTCTTTGCCTTATAAAACCTAAAATTCTAATAGGTGCAAATAGCCTGTTAAATCACACTTACCAACCATCTACTAGTGAAAAAAAAAATTAGCAGGGATGGGGAAAAGAGACCAAAATTGTAAGTGTTCTCTTGATACGAACAACAAAAAACACCCGAGCGAGCTTTCTTGAGAAGAAATGCAAAGATTGAATCTGAAAAACCAAACACGGTAAAAAAAAAAAGGAATCCTGGAAATGAGGGGGAAATGGTGGCTTTAAAAACAAGTGTCAACACACGGAGAGAATAGTGTGACCCGATGCTTCAGAAAGTTTTAACCTTGCTTTTTATAATACCCTTGAACACACTGCTGCCATTTCATTGAATTCATGGAGGTAGTTATATGTGAAAATAAAAATTACCATAAAGTAATATGTTGTATTATAATAATACATATTAAATGTGCAAAATACTGACAGATGTGTTGACCTTTTAAAAGTTGAACACACAGAGAGATTCAACTTAACTCAGTTCTGTAAACCTTGCAGTCGATATACAAAAAGAGAAGACCAGATAAGAAACCATAACAGAAAGCTCTAATCTCATGGAAGGAGTACGATAGTATCAGAAACTCTTGGAGAGAGGCCCAAGCATTTGGTCACCAAGAACCTCAAGACAGAACGGCCTTAAGATACCATTTGTAAATACATTTTTCCAAGAGTAAAAATTAAATACAGATGAGAATGTTTCTATTTGAAACTCCTGTTTACATTCCATTTTTGAAAAAGTCTATAATTTCAATACTAATGACTGCTGTTCTATGAGAGTTTTTTGAAATCATATACACCATTTATCTGGCAGATAGCATATAGGTTTCATTAGACTGTTAACTTCTTATCTAACGCTTGACAAATTTTTGTTTTAAAAAGTTTCTCTTAAATAAGTGATTTTTTTCTTTTCTGTTCATATACTATCTGGTTTTTACAGGGGCTATTTTCAGATGACCAACTAGAGGTTAGTATAGCATTCCAATGTTTCTATTACTTATGAATCACATGATATAAAACTATAGCATGATATAAATTTCAAAGTATGCGTTTTTTAAATGAATTTATGTGGAAAATTTAGTAACCGTATGGTATACAACTCCCCAAAGAAATGGACTATGGAGTCTATTAGATACATTATCATTCCTTCTGCACATACTTAAACAATGAGGCAAACGATGCATTTCTGAGCAGACACGGCATGCCATAGAGGAAATAAGGCATGAGGGTGAAGGCCCATTGGTTTAGGAGTCTACTCAGAAATGCAAAGGAATGTCTAACTGCAACATAAAAAGGAATTCTCAATACCAAAAAATAAAGAATTTGACCCATATGCCTCTTAAGTATCTGCAAAGGAATTAGAAAGTCCCCACGTGTTTCAAGTTGTAAAGTAATTTGGAGGGGTTTTAGGAGAAGGGGAAAGGGAATCTACAAATTACAAACCACCATAAAATATAAGACTGCACAGATTTCTGTGATTCCTGGCGATTCAAATTATGATATTAAGACAGAAGCGTTTTACAAAATGTTATACCTGCTAACAAAATCTGAGATGAAATTTCAATTTACATTTAGAGTTAAATGTGTAATTCATTTCTAACACCTGGCTGACCAAAACCAAAACAAAATGAACCCATCACTAAGAGAATTTTCATACTGTTATATATCACTGCCTTGAGTCTCACATTGTCTTTTTTACAAGTCATTTTTATTATCTACATATTTTATTTGTTGTTCCAACAAAAATCTATTTTCAAATACCAACTTATTTTGAGACTGAAATTTTGGTATCTTTGTAATAATCCCTAAGCTGTGGAAAGGCATCTTTAATGCCTTAAACTAGAAACCAAAACAAAATATTAACAAACCATTTGTGGGAACAATATGAGCTAATGATATCTATAAGCCTATCTAAGAGTGACTCCTGAAAGTTGGTACAATGTATCTGTAAACATTACTCTGGCATAGTTCATATATGCATAATTATTCTGGGAAATTTTAGGGGAGTACAAATTATGTATATGCCACACCTGTAGAATTAGGGCCTCTTGCTATTAATCCCATGGGCACAATTCTGTTTCCACTGAAATCATATTTTTATACGTCCACGAACATCTTTCCAGGAATCAAAGGCCTGAATTTCAACTCTCCCTAAATTTGCTCTTCCATATAACCACTAAAGATTATTTTCCACAGCCTAATTTAGGCATTCTATTTAAAACTACATAAAATAGAATTATGTCCTTCCATTAGAAAGAAATAAACTCCTCAGGCCATACTCTTCATTTGTATCACAAAGAAATTGCTTTTCATTTAAACAAATTAGCTATTTCCTCTATTATATTAAACTAGGAACATCATAAGTATCACAAGAATAAAATGACCTCCCTAAGATACATGATTTAATACTTAGAAAAAAAATCCACATTACCTCTTCCATCACTTAGTGTGCTCTTGCTAAGCCAAGTTGGTAATTCCCCCTTCCTTTGTCCACTTCAAATTCAAAGGCCTATATTCCTGTTCGTAGTTATGGAAGGTAAAGAATCAGACAAGCATCTGATATTATTCACCAAAACAAAACAAAACACACCCATTGATTCTAACACAATCCCTTCTGACTCACTTCCAAGGGCTCCTGCAAAAAGTGTGTCATGAGAACTCACAGTGAAAATGATGGGTGTCTAAATAATTCACAGACAGAGAAGGGCTGAGGTCCTTTCTAGTAGTGTTTGGCGTTGTGTTTCCTCAAGGTGACCTGTGCCTTTTATTTTATGCTTTCTATGGTGGCCTAACTTGGGGGAAATAGGTATCAAGGATCAGTTCTGTGGCACCGTTCGACCATGGACTAGGAGCATTATCACACATCTGTGGCATTTGTAAATGGAATGAGCAACCGTATGACACCAAAAAATGCAGCTAACACCTACAGTGGCTAGACTTTGACCTATGTGCTCAGTTATGATCAATTAAGCAAAAGTATACACATTACCCCTACTGGGCTAGTCTGTTGCTACAGAGCCATAAACGAGAAAAACAATACTTGGAAATTAAGATTTTTTTTGTTTTTGTTTTTGTTTGTTTTTTTTGTTTGTTTTTTTGTCCTAGCCTACTTAGCAGCACAGTTTAAGTAAACACCAAAACTGTGGTGGAGATGCTTGTCTTCCCAAAGATGTAAACATCAGTCCCAATGTGGTAAACTTCGCCATACAGGATGAGACAGAAGATTGGAGGAGGCAGAATGACCATCACACACTAGTAACAGAAGCTTGCAAGCAATTGGGTTTCGGCAACTTCTCGGCTTCATTTGCAGAGGGGTCTGTACTTGTGCGGAAGCTGAATGCTGGAGCAGCGCCTATGTGCGCAGGGCTCAGGGTAGGGTTTTGACGACGGTTACTTTCAACAATGCTGGAAGTGTTGGAAGCCAGGCTCTCACGGGTACTGGAGGAATAAAATTAAAAAAAAAGTTTTCACATAAATAATTACATATCGAGTGCCAGAGGAAGAAAGAATGATGTATTTAATGTACTTCCTCTGTTGGTTCGTAATGTCAGATCAATAAACTACCCCAACTTGATTACTCACATATGCTGCTTCAAAATGGATTCCAGAAGTTTTCACGAGTCAACATGTTATAATACTAGCACGTTAAATGGACTAAAGGATTTCATATGGCTGAACGCAGTTGGATTTTTTTTTAACTCAAGGAAACGACTTCAAGATGTCACGTGGGAGACAGACATCAGATGGATTTTTTTAAACTCTCATACACACATACACACACACACACACACATAAATATACATACATAACGTCTTCATTTCAGGCTAGTATGTAAAGAAGTAAATACCACCAAATTGGGATTCTCATTGAACTCTGGAGAGTATATTTTCACTTGAGCTTTGGGTTAAATTCTATCCTTATAAGTTCAAATACTTTTTAAAAAGAAAATCTATAATATGAATGATGCGCCTATTCCCACCATGGACACAGATCAGAAACCTAAGAGAATTCACTACCTTGCATGGCAGTCCATCTTCTGCTGAGGAGCCTCCCCCAAAGTCTGGATTCTGCCTTGGAAGGCAGCTATGAAGTCCCTATTGCTTGGTATATAGTCAAAGCCATTCCACTTGGTAGGACCTGACTAAATGGCATAGGCCCTAAACTCATGCCAAGGCTCTTGGGGACAGCATTACTTGAAATTAGTTCAAATATTGTTAAGGCAAATAAATAACATTTGCTTTTTTCCGTTCGGTTGTGAGGCATATATTTATTCTTTCCTGCCTTTTTCCTTGGAGGATTCTATGTGCTAAAAATGCTTTAACAGCTTTATTCAATTTCTTGGTCAATTTCTCAAGTTTAAATGTTTGAAACTATTTTTGTAACTCTAAGAGGGCTAAGACAATTAGTGAAAATTTGTTGGGAGATTACCAAAAAAATAAAACCCATTTGGGTTAGTGTTGAAGGCAGCATTGCTTAGTGGCTTCCCATGTTTCAAGCCATGAAAATCTAAGTTTTTCAGCATGGTGAGAGGGTCTCCACCATCACACAAATGGATTTACTATTTGCTAAAGTGAAAAGTAAGGAAAAAACTAACATTTTTGGACCCATTGGGTGGATCCATTGTGTATGGTACGTGTTGAAAACGCTTTCAAGCTCCACCCTCATCCCTGACATGAGATAGCACATAAAATTCATCTAATAAAACTAAGACTGGTTAAAATGTCGCTTCTGTCTGTGAGCTGTTCAAACCCCATGCTGACAACGTTCCCTGCCTCCCCATGGCTCCTGAGCACACAACAGTTTTGTGTAACCTTGGTCCACATCTATCTAAGGATCCTCAGTTGTCTCGAACTCCCTAGGTAAGATTCCTTCTCACACTGTTTCCTTACAATCCAATGTTCTCAGAATCTTTCTGTAAGGCATGAAGGGGTAACATCAGATTAAAGAAGCTTGCACACAGGCCACGTGAAAAACAAACACTAATTGGTCTAAATGCAGAAGGTCCCTTCAAAAGTTAGAGAGTCTAAAGAGATAGGCCAAATTCTTTGTTTTTTGCTGCTAATAACCTGAAGCCAGGGCTTAAAATCATATTGTTAGTCTAAATACCTGAACGGGCAGAATAGCCTTACATCAAAGATTCTTAGCCTTTCTTGTACCAGAATGATGTCTTTTGAATAATTAAACAGAAAATGCTAAACTTCAGTTACAAGTTACTGAAATTTTTTGCCATCTGAGTTTGGGAACCCCCTAAAATCTATCAATGAACCCTTCTGGGGTCCTGTGAACCCCAGGTTAAGGACTTGGTATTTCTCTCCTGCCCAAAAGAAATATGAGCAGATTCTACTTTCCTCTTTGGAGAGAGGAGTGGCATATTCGAAGCCTATGGACTACTTTGCTCTCTGTAAAAAACCCTTTTAGCCACATCAGTGACCACACAGAAGGATAAAGACAGGGATATGCTGGTATGTTTAACAACTAACTCTCCAAAAATAAAAATGTACCCAGGACACACTTTGAAGTTTCATCTGTAGTATTAACCTTTTCTCCATCACTTTAAGTTTAGGCACTCAAGACAAGACATCAAGCCCTGATCTGTAGTATGTGCCAATTTCCGGGCTCTAACTGTTAACACTGAAAATTTGACAATCAGTTCTCACAAATGGGTACCAGTTAGCTCCAGTACAATCCTGGTAAGAATCAGAGAAAGGAGAAGCCCTTCCCTAAAGAAGGCTTTAGGAAATAGGGGCATCAAACATGCTGTTTTCCGTTACTGTTATACAGCGTATATAGCATAGAGTTTCTTTGCACAGAGCAGGCATTCAGTAAATGCTGAATAAATGCTAAATTTAAGACACCTAGATACCTTCCCTCTATCCTTTGTTTGCCATTTTCTTCTTTTAACCTACCCATTACTACTTTTGAGCTGCTGAAATCAGCAAATTTTAGCATTTCAGAGATAGATGTGGTCTTAAAGGAAATCATTTAGTCCTACTAATTTCCTAATGTACAGATAAAGAAACTGAGATGTAGAGAAGGAAGGAACCCATTCAAGCTTTAATAATTAGGGACAAAGCCAGGACTAGTTATAAGTCTCTTGACTCATAATCTGGCATGCTGGTCACTACAGAATGCTCTTGTACTATTAAAGTATTTACCTTTTTTTCTACTTACTACTTAACTTACTACTTCTATAGGGCAAGTGGAACTCTCAAATATTCTCAATCATTTTTGTATCAAGGACCCATCTAACAGACGGATGAAACTTGTGTGGATCCCTTCTCAGAATGTTTTTAAAGGCATAAAATAAAATACATAAGATTACTTATTAAAGGCGGCTGGATTGCACAGTGGAGAAAGCATGGTGCCTATAGTCAAGAAGATGTGAGTTCAAATCCAACCTCAGATAAGATTACATGTATGACCCCGGGTAAGTCATTTAACCTCTGCCTGTTTCTGTTTCCTCCTCTGTAAAAAGGAGATCATACTAGTGCCTATCTCCTTGGGTGGTTATGCTGTGGTAAGGCACTATATTATATAAATGCTAGCTATTATAATTTATCATTATTATTACTAAGGAAACCAATCACAATTAAATACAGCTATAAAACTATTATTTTTAAAAAGAAAATTAAGTTTATGGACTCCAAGTTAAGAGGCCATGCCCTAGAGAAAAGATGATGCAGGGATGGGAACTTTATTCTATGCTTTTATTGAAGCTGATAAATTTAACGAAGCCTCAATGACCATTCTACACAGGTAGAATGCTATCAAATATATTCATTGATTGCCTTCTGTATGTCTGACTCAGTCAAAGACTGGCCACAAGAGACCCCCTTCCACACTTCTTTCCAAGCAGCACTGGAACCCACTTCTCAGACTCCCCCAGGGTTGGCAATTAGTCAAGGGCAGGCAGCTAGCAGGATGGGTGGGGGGAGGAGGGGAAGAAGGAACATGCTGGAGTGCAAAATTCACTAGTCTTAAGACTAGAAGGCATGGGTGTGAGTCTCCGTCCTGACTCTTGCAAATAATTTAACCATGTTTAACTTCAGTTGCCTCATCTGTAAACAAGGATTTAAAAAAAAAACCGTTGCTCTGTCTCAAAGAGTGTATTTTGAAGAACAAAATGATGTAATGTGTACATAAATGTCTGCTATTGCTATTAGAAGGAAATGGGGTAGGGGAAGCTCCTTTGTATTGCCATGAGCTCCTGTCCCTGAAAATCCCTGATGTTTTTACCACATCCACAGGAAGTTCCGCTATGGTAACAGGGGTAAAAAGGAGAAGGAAGGAAGAAAAATCCTACTCTTTCATTAAGGGAACTTTTGCTATTCACCACCAATGTCTTGTCTCTGCTTCTTGCTTCCAGGAACCAAGCAAGGAAGACTAGAAATTAAAGAAAATGACATTTCAAGACTACAAATCTCATACAGGAAGGAATGAAACAAGCCTTAGTTAAATGCCTACTATGTGCCAAGGCTCTGTGCTAAGCACTTCAGAAATGTCACTTCAACCTCATAATAACCCTGCAAGGATGGTGCTATTATGATTGCCATTTTACAGCTGGGGTAACTGAGGCAATCAGGCTAAATGCCTTGTCCAGGGTCACATAGCTAGCAAGCCTTTGAGGCAGGATTTGAACATGGGTCCTTCCTTCTTCAAGGTCCAGCGCTCTGCCTTTGGCAGCAGAAGGAGGGGAAGGAAAAACTTAAGTCTCTATTCATTGGCCTTCTCAGGACCCTGCCCAATCTCAGCCCTGTCTTCTCTAAAGTCCCCAGCCCCACTTCTCACTCCTCTGCACAAACTGCCATTCTCCCAGAATAAGGAAGGACACCTGAGTAACTCGTAATCTTTCATTGCTGGCACTCCAATAGGGGAGAAATTCCTGCAATCCCACAATGGAATTCTGAATGCTTTCCCCATAGAAACATTAATTCCCAAGGCAATCGAGTATTACTTATAGAAGATTTATATTCAAGGTATGTTATAGGTTAAATAAGGCAGATTTGGGAGATTTGCTGTGGAAAAATAACTACCACGTAGTATAGCATCATATTTCCTGGGGAAATGCATTCCAAGTAGCCATCAATGAATGAACAATAATAAACGTTCACTTTTATTAGGGCTAAGGTTTGCAAAGTGCTTAACCTATGTAATTATCTCCTTTGGATCTCACAAGAATCCCGTGGGAGCTATTGTTATCCCCATTTTACTGATGAGTAAATTGAGGCAGGGTCTGAACTGAGGTCTTCCTGATTTCCAGTCCATCCTTCTATCTACTATGTCCCTGCTGCTTAGAATTTATTAAGCCCCTCCTGCATGCCACAGACTATGCTAACTGGTGGACATAAAAAAAGGACAAAATCAAAACATTCCCTGCTCTCAAGGTACTTACTTCTATTCTATCAGGAGAAACAACACGCAAATATACAATAGTCCGAGTACATTCAAGGTCACCCGAGAAGGGGAAGGTGGCACCTGAGCTGCTCTTTCAAGGAAGAGAGTGGTTCACAGAGGCAGGCATGAGGAAGAAGGACATTGGAGGCAGGGGCAGGAGGGCATGCAAAGGAGAAGAGAAAGGTGACAGAGCACAAAGCTCTTTTGAAACAAACTAAGTTTGGGGGGAACTACATACATGCTTCATTGAATATTAAAAGACTTCAGGAATGGTAATCAGGGTAATATCCAACAAACAGAAAATATACCCAAAGTGACGAATTTTCATTTTGCCAACTTGTGCCTCATAGTCTCATATAAAGGGTCTTCAATGGAAAAATAGACGAGTTGATCACTGCCATTGGGATATTTGTCTCCCCTCATAACCTCAATTGTTTTCTTTTTTAGTGTTGAATAAATAAGTATAAGTAATATATAAGTATATATACAGCATATATAGTGTATATATACTCTCTATAATATATATACACTATAGCACACATAGTGTATATATATTAAATATAATAATAAATAAGTATAAGTAAATAAAAGTACCCACCATGCTTAAAAATAAGCCTACTTGGGAATTTAATAATAAATGAAAGCCTCCTTTAAAATATTTTAAAACGACCTACATTTGCCACCTTTGAAGTCCTCACATTCTCTTTGGTGATATTCCCCCAAAGTCTTGAACCAAGCAAGGCTGCATCGTGGGATGGATGTTACCCTGGGTTCTCGAAGGGTATGATAACGGCAGTCAGATTCTATTTACTCTCGTCTCTGATGAAGGAGTTGTCCTCCTCATTCCCAAGGCCAATGCTTCTACTGGCACCCATCCTTCATCCAATCCCCTCTTATCTCCTTCTGGACTGTCCTCTCCAGATCCAGTCTCAGACACTTAACAGCTCTATGACCCTGGGCAAATCATGTCACCTCTCTCCCTCAGTTTCCTTAACTATAAAATGGAGATCACATCATCTACCTCCCAGGGTGGTTGTGAGGATCAAATGAAATAAGACATACATATTATTTATAGCACTTTATAAAAACTGCTATATAAATATTAATTATTATTTTATTATGTTTCCATTGTACTTGTTAATCATCTCTCAAATATCTTTTATTGACTATGTATTTTTTTATTTTTACTAACAGGCATACATGTTGTTTCTTCCAACAGAACATAAATTCAAGGGTAGAAACTGCTTTGTTTTGGTGTTGGTATTTCTAAGGGCTAGTACACAGTGTCTGGCACATAGTAGGTGCTTAGTGAATGTCTGCTGACTCAGTACTCCCACCTCGAAAGGCTCTAAGCACCAGCCAAATGACAGACTGCGTGTAAGCGGAGCACTAGCTTATCACCACAGGGTGATAAATGTTTTTGGCCACAGCAACTCATGAAGGTCGAAGATGTGGGAGAGACAAACTGTGTTCTGTTAGTGAAAGGAAGCCCCACCCCCACACCACCCCCAGCCACCATAACCATACTGAAGACATCACCAATTCTCAAAATATAGACATCAGGAACAAGTACAACTTAGAAATGAAAAAATCTCTGAATTTGGAGCGAGAATGGACCTTGCTTTTGGCTCAGACTTCACTATGTTCTACAAAACCTGAAAATCGGAGGTATGAGATAGCCAAAATATCATATGGCAATTCCACTCCAGCTCAACGCTGGCGAGCTGCCACCCAATGTACTGGGCTCTGTATCACTTCTGAAGATAAATGCATAGCAAGAGAAACTATGACAACAACAGCCCTCTGTTCCCTAGGATTTGGAGTGTATCCATCTCCTAATTTGCTTTTCCTGGGTCTTGAGAAAAGTATCACAACCACTTCTGAGGTGTCTGTTTTCCTATTCTTACTGCATCAGACGACAGTCATTCCTGGAGTAAGGCAAACATTTGTCGAGAAAAAGGCAAGTACATGGTAGAAACTACTATAGATTTTGACCATTAATGCAAAAGTTGTGAGTGCTACATAAGAGACAGCCAGCTCTATCACCACCAAATTGTTTCATCAAAATAAACAGAGGCTTTAAAGGCATCCATTACGATCCATTATAATGCTCCATCAGATTTCTTGCGAGTGAAAAATAAGGACTTTGCAAATAAGCCAAAAACTAATTTTTGAGAAAATAGGTTTTTGTACATGTGAACCCTCAAAGGATTTCACTGTCATAACCTCCTTGAAGACCTATTTAATTTTGTCTCACAGAACATTAACAAGGGCATATCACATTATGGAGTTTCTTTTTCCTTTAAAGTATCAAACTACTTAGGAGGTCACCAGGGTTTTCCTTTAATGCAATCGCTTTTTCTTTTTGCGGTAAGGGGTAGGGTGGTAGGGGAGATGATGATGCCTTTTATAAATCATCTTTTTCAAATGCCTTATTTTTTAATCAAAAGTAATTGTTCTATTTTATATTACAGCTAGTACCCAATTGGTAAAATAATGAATTCCATAAAGTGGTTCCATTTATTTGAATTTGCACTATTTGAAGTTACAGTTATGTAAGATATGGGTAATTGGTTCCAGCTTAGTGAAAACATGCAGTACAAATTTGAGTGGTGTGATCTCTTTATGGGATTCATTATTAACACTAATTAGAACGTAATAATGTAACTGTATCAAAGATCTCTAGGCTATCAAAAAAAGGACTATAATTTGGAGTAAGCGAAGAGGTTAATGCACTTGCCCATCCTGACCACATGGGGAAGGATGAGATCTGACCTTTCATTTTTCACCAGGCTTGACTCTGGACTTCTCTATCAAGACCACAGCCAGGAATTGGTAATCCAGGTGGCCTCATATCAAAGATGGTCCTTCTGGGACCTAGAATAGAGACTATCATTTTCCACCTGGCTGTACTCCTCACCTTCTGGAGAATGATGGATCACAGCTCCCAGCAACTACTCAGATCACATCAGCCCCATCTGCCCCCGGGGCCTCTCTCACTCTCTGATGGGAACAGAGACCTGACCTTTCAGAATCTCCATTTAAGGAGAGGCCCAAGTCAGCCTTCTCTATTTCCTGTATAACGACATTCCTGGACTTCATCGTGTCGCTGCACTGGATACGTTCTCACTCTGCCTTCTCTCCTTTTCTGCTTCATTTTGTCTTATCCCATTAGATTAGGGACTGCCTTTTGCCTTTCTTTGTATCCCTAGCACTTAGTACAGTGCCTGGTACGTAGAGCAGAACGTGTGTGAAGAACTAAGCAGTTACGTAGCTTTGTTATGTACTTGGCACTGTGCCAAGGGCTTTACAAATATTTCATTTGATCATCAGGACAACCCTGCAAGATTAAGTGCTGTTATTATATCCATTTTGCAATTGAGGAAACTGAGGCAAACAGAGATTAAATGGCTTGACCCTGAAGAATCTGAGGCCACATCTGAACTTGTGTCTTCCTGACTCCTGGCCCAGCACTCTATTCGCTGTTTACGACTTACTGAATCTTCCGACTTCAAATTCAGCATCTTTTTCCATGCACCATACTTGTCTTCTAGGATGCCACGGCTAATTCATTGCCCTATGGTTTAGCCAATGAGTGAAAAAGGCTAGCAAGCCTTCAAAATCTACTGGGATCAGGATGCCAAGTTTTAAGAAGATATGCCATTTAGGGGCTGAATAATAGGTTGTATGTACACTTTATATTTTCCTCATTCTGTACTGGTGTTATTTTCAATAAAAACAGACTGAGGTATCAGGGAATCCATCATCTTTTCTGCAGGTTGAATTACTTGATGTATTAATACTGTTTGTGATATTCGAAATGCTTACTCTGAGCAAGAAATCATGAAAAGAAACAATGTCCAGGCAGAAACATGAGCCTTCAGAACACTTCTCCAATTAAAGTTCCTGTTGCTATATTCTACGTCAAATACAACCTAATCATTCCCAAGGTCTCTAGGTCAGGAGAACCTGGTCCATATGGCTTTGCTCATGATACTGACAAACATTCACACTTCATTGAACTAGGTGTGTTTGCAATATGTCAAATACCTTAGCTATGCTTGTGTTTCATACAGTATTCCCAGAAATACCTCTGGCAGCTTTTGTGATTTAAGTCTTTGGGGATCATAGTTATGAGAAATGACATGCTAGAGTGGATAGAGAGCTGGCCTTGAAGCCAGAAGGGCCTGGATTCTAATCTAACCTCTGACACTTATGGGCTGTGTGACCCCAGATAAAGTCGTGTAACCTCTCGGTGCTCTAGGCAGCTTTCTGAGAGTACAAATTGCAGATGGAGTGCCAACTTGCCTTGGTAGAGGGATTATACTCACCTGTGAGTTCTCTATACAGCAATGAAATCACTGGTCCAGTCCCAGGACCTGTATTTATCAGCTATTTTTCTTGCCTCAGCTTCAGAGCATCTAGGTCACTGTCCTAAGGTATTTATCATTCTTAACAGAGTGTAAGCTCTTGAAGGCAAGGGCTCTTTAACTTATATCTTTGCACCTAGCATCGTATCTAGCACATAGTAGGTGTTTTAAGATATGGCTGTCACTTATTAGCATCAGATATCATCCTTCACTAACACCCTCCTCCAATGAGTCCTCGGGGTGTAAAAGTGAATCTGGTCTCACAAAAATTCATCTTTCTGAATTCAAATTAGGCCTCAGACACTTAGTAGCTATGTGACCCTGGGCAAGTCACTTAACCCTGGTTTGCTTCAGTTTCCCCATCTGTAAAATGAGCTGGAGAAGGAACTGGCAAACCACTCCATTGTCTTTACCAAGAAAACCCCAAATGGGGTAACAAAGAGTTAGAAATGACTGAAAAATGACTAAACAACAAGAAATAAGAGGCAACACCTTGGCCAGACTCTGCAGAAGTATAAGGGGGCGCGACTTGAAGCTAAGATGAAAAACAGAATATTAAAGAGAACAGTTCTCTTTAATAATCACATCCATTGGGCTAAGATAGCATCCTCATTTCCTATGGGAGTATACACTTTCCTGGTCCTCTTAGGTAACCACAGATGACAATAGATGCCTCTGCAGTTATTATAACACTGCTTGACTAAAGGATCACTAAATCCTAGATCAACCCCTTCATTTTACAAACAGAGGGTAAAGAGAGCCAAGGACTCTCCCTCCCAAAGGTCACGATGTTCACGTCAGAGGGAGGTTCTCTGACTCCAGAGCCAATGCCCTTTCCACGACACCAAAATGCAAGTGAAAACAGTCAGAGTTGCAGATCATGTCACCACTCCAAAAGCTAACACAACAGAGCCGGGTTCAAAGACCCTAAATCATTAAAGTGAGGAAGTTCAGGAAGGTTGCATTAGCTCTTCAACTGCATTATTAGAAGGAGATTTAAGAACTAATTTTTATATAGCAAATCCAAGAAAATAATCACGAAGGGAACAAGGGATATTTACCGCTGCTCTTTGGAGTCGGCAGGACTCACGTTTGAACCCTGCTTCAGACACTTAAAACCTGTGTGCACAAATCACTCTTTTGGCTTCTGCTTCCCATCTGTAAAACGGGGACAATAATAACACCTACCTTATAACTGTGAGGGTCAAATTAGATAGCATGTGTAAAGTGCTTTGCAAAGTTTAAAGTGCTATATCGATGCCAGTTAGCTATAAAAAGCATACTTTTATTTCTATTATATCAAAATATTAACTTACAAGCACACCTGTGGTTTTTTTAAAAGAAAAACCCAGTCCCTTCTTCTCCCCCCTCAATCCAAAACCAAAATGAATATTCCATACTAATGATAACATGAGTAATATTGCTGAAAACAATGGCTCCAATGTTCTTGCTTCTTTACCCACGATAAAAGGTCCCTAACTATGGATGACATGTGGAAATGTGAGATGAATTATATGTATAAAAGACCCGCAGTTGCTCCCCAACACCAGTGTCTCTTAGACCACACTCCACTAGCTTTCTCTTCATGGCAGGGATGCTGGGAAAATGCCTTGTGAGTAGCATTGAATTTTTTTTTTAAAGAGGTAGAGAAAAATACTGTAGTCGAAGATACCACGAAGTAGAAAGGCTTCGGGTGAATGGCCAGGCACTTCTTCCAGGGAATGTTTTCAAGTACAACTAAGGATTAAAGGTTTAATTTCTCTGGGATCCACCGCTACCAGAATTCAAAAGAAGGGCAGATTAGGAAAGGAAAACAGAGAAAGACGCAAAAGCAGGTGAAAAAAATCAGCATTACATTAGGAAAAAGAAATTTAACCCAAAAAAAGTTTCCTAGAAAATGATGAATTGGCTGCTGAAACTGATTTTTAAAAAGGCCTAACATTGGACAAAGTGAGTCTGTGATTCCCAAGCCCGGTTTTGTGTACCCCAGGGCTGTCAAGGCATTTAAAAGGATGGAATGAGAGTCTCAAAATTAGAATTATTGCTCAATTCTATTCTAAAAATAAACCATACCATGTAGGGCCCCACCCAGGTAATGGTCAAAATGTTAAATTATCAAGAAATGGGGAGCTGGCTTCAACCTCCAAGAGAGCTGGCAATCAGCCAAGAAATGGTTGACCTCTCAACAGTATTTCTGCACCCAAGAGTCACCAATCCAGATTAGAAAGTGGAATGAAAATAAGAGCCCCAAGTCACCTGGCCCTTTGAGCACAAAGAAGAGGCTGAGAAGGAAGCAAGCTAAGCAGCCCTTCTCTGGTTTTGTTGTCCCATCACTCACCCTATGCTGCTTTGAACAAGGTCTTTCAGCATCTTGACTGGGCAGAAATTGGGTTTAGTATATGGTTTGGCATAGAAAGTATACTGAGACCTGGATTTAAATCCTGGCTCCAAAGCTTGCTAGCTATGCAGCCTTGGGTAAAGTCACTTAACTTCTCTTGGTTTTTTCTTGGTCTTCTCTTAGTTTTCTTCATCCAAGAAATGGGCATAAAAGAACAAAACTTGCTGTCTCACTGGGTTGTGGTAAGGAAAAGCACTTTGTAAACCTTAAAGCCCTACAGAAATTAGAAGAGGAGTTATTATACTGTAAAATTCTTTCACCTTTCCTGAAAAGCGTGGGGCTATTCTCTAGAAAAAGAGTGTCCCAAAAGTCTTAGTGTAGTTTTAAGTTTTCTTAAGCTAAGACTTTTGGAGCACCGTGTGTAAATAATTTGGGATTATCAATTCTATAGCAGCAGTAAGAATGCTTAAATTAAAAAGAATATTAATATCATTTATAACAGTCAGAGGTAACGCAATATAAAAGAGAACCAGCCTCCAAGTCAAGAAGAGCTGGGTTTAGGTCTCAACTCTGACACATACTGGCTGTATGATTGGGCAAGCAACTTGACAGGAAACTCTCCCAAGACTTCCTTATCTCAGGCAGGTAATGCTAGGGAACATGTTATTTAAGGAAGGCCAAAGCAGGAAACCCCTCATTTCTTGAACCTTATATTATTTGCAAAATGGCTGCAGATCTGCATTGGCAGAAGACATTTTTTTCACCAGCAGAGCTTCACGTCAATTAAATTACTGGACAGATTGGTTGGGACAAATATGAACAACTGCCATTTACATCGATTTTTAAGGTTTGCAAAGTGCTTCACAAAAAATTCCCATGTGTTCCCCCTTATGCACTGTGTCAAGCCCCATCCAAAATAAAAAAGGATCTATTTTTTTTATGAAGAAAGAAAATTTGACATCTCTCCTAGTCCTAAAATCACTTAAAGGGACCTCTGGCAAAACTGTACAAAGGAGAAAAACAGAAAAGGCGTGTGGGTGGTAGGAGAAGACAGCATGGCAGACAGGGAGTGTGGCAACAGCAGCTAGTTTTGTCAGCTAAAACGAGATGCCCATCTAATTTTTTGTCTCTATTGTTTGTATGTCTCTATCTTTGTGGGTTGGGGTGTGTGGACTGGGTGGGAGGGAATTAGCCCTGGCTTTCTGAACATTGGTGACACTTCGTCAAAGGAAGAAAACCCCTGCTGATGTCAGAAACTCTCAGTTAAGACACTCTAGATTAGGTCATCGTAGACAAGCATTGGTCTGAGGGAAGGAGACAACCCACCAGTCCAGATTGGTGATCTCTACAGCTGCAGAAACATTGTTTTTTTCAATTCCTGAAAAAGAAGTCAGAAACAGGTTGTTAACAAAACAGTTCCATTGCTTTGAATCCTCATTCAAAGAACCGATCCTGGAAAAGCATCTAAGTATTGATTGACATAAGACATTACAGACCTTGAGGGTAGTAGGTGTCTTTTACCTCTCTTTGCATCCCCAGTGCTTAATTAACACAGTGCCCTGACACACAGTGGGTGCTTAATAAGTGCTTACTGATTGACTGACAGTGGCTAAATTACTGAAAGGTAAGTGTGTATACAGAAAAATAAACACACACACACACTCCAATTTCTTACCGTGGTGAATTAAATCCACTGTCCACGGTGATACTGCTACTGTCCATGCTGTCCAGCCGGGCAGAATGTGTCGCCCTCTGGCTGTTACTGTTATCGTTTTCCTTTGGGGCAAGGAGAGTGAGGTTCTTCTCAAATTTTCTCTGTAGGTCTCTTTCTTTCTCCCTCTCTAGCAGCCACTGCATGGTCCCCACATCATCCCGATTCTTCTCCTCCTCCGCGTTCTTGTGTGCCCCTTCTTCAGAGTCGTCATCGTCGGAGACATTGTAGTAGTCAAATGAAGCTTCCTGGTTCCCACTGGCTTCCTGCTGTCGCTGGGAAAGGGGCACAGCTTGGCTGACAGAGGCTGCCAGGGACTGTTCCAGGATCTCGCAGCGGCCCGGCAAAGCATCAGGAGACGACTGTGGGTGAGCTTTCAGGAGGGACACGGTTGGCTTGTGATAATTATTTATGGACAGGGCACTATGGAGCGGTTTGAAGAGCGTGTCTTTGCTGAATATCTTATCTAGGCTGATTGACTCTGTGCCGTGGTGGGGGATCAGTCGTCCATTGGCAATAGGGTCCGTGGCTGGGCCAGAAACTGCTGCCAAGCCTCCCCCTGGCCCTTTGGGCGACTCCTCTTTGTGCACCACGGGTTCTCTGGTGGGATGCTGGGGCTGCCTCTCAGAAGAAGACAGCTTTTTTATCCCATCAGTCAAGGTCAGAGTGTCAGGATCGTCTTTGTTCTTCCCCAAAGGTGATGGAGCAGTGAGGACTGTCTCGCTGGAGGTGTTACATTGAAAATAGTCATCCATGGAAGCTTTGGTTGGACAGGCATTGAGTTCATTATAAGATGGCAAACTCTCTGGAGGTTTGCTTTGTTCCAAAAGGCTACAAGAATTGGGGGGTTCAATGCTGCCACTGACAACTTCAGGTATACACACCTCTTTATAGTTTGTGGATGAAATGTGAGCCCTTTGGTGACTGACAGTCTGTGTAGGCCTTAAAGTACTATCGTCAGTATAAGACTGGCTAAGTGTGGGATCATCTTGGCTACAAGCTTCAGTTATGTCTTCAGTTGTCCCTAAGGAAGCAGCACCGAGAGGGCCTTTGGAATTATCCATTGACCTAGATCTCTCCTTGGCTTTATTGGACCTTTCATTCCTGGACCTTCGATCCTGGGTATGGCTGTGACTTCGATGGACCTTCGAGTGAGAACTTCCCCGGGAAGGCTCAGGAAAAGGCATCTCAGTCCTCCTCTTTGCCAGTTCGCCAGACACATCCCATTCCGGTGTCATGGGAAAATGAGGCTCGATCATGTTAGGGTGGCTGTGCGTGATGAAATGATCTCCTTTGTGTTCAACGATGAAGCAGCCTTCCCGTGGTGACCGAGTCAGAGGGTCGTTCAGGTCATAGTCTCTGTCTGCCGTGATATCCAGATGAGAACCATCTGAAGGGTCCCCTCCTTTGGACCCCCGTGTCTTGCTGTGGGAACGAGCCTTCCCGTGGGTTTTCCGATGGTTCCTGCTTTTCTTGCTCCTGCCGCTGTGGTGGGCGGATGACCCCGTTTTGCTCCTCTGAGCTTTTTCTTCATCAAGTTTCTTCATTAGTGCAGTATGCCTCATGACATTTTCTACAGTCAGATCTGGGTTAATGCGCCTGATAATCTCCATTTCTACTTCTCTGGGGATTGTGGTGGGCGTCTCCTCATCTCTCAGAGGCCATTCCTCTGGGGGAAACTGTGCAGAAAAATTAGTTAGTTGTTTTGTCTTGTCTTTCTTAAAACTTAGCCTAAACAACTTCAGCCCGAATTTTTTGGACTGTTTTTCACTGTCTTTAGGTTTTGAAAGTGTTTCTGTCTTATAAGAAAAATTTACAGTACTTTTACTTTTTTCAGTGGATGGCAATTGGCATAGTGAAGGGGGGCAGTCCTTGGCGGCTTTCCTTTGCAGCGTAGATGCATGCATGCTGTGCATGTCTTCTCTACAACAGTGGCAAGAGTCGCAGTGGTTTTTGGGTAATGTTCTGTCCCTGACACAGCCCGAGGTGGAGGGTGTGATGGTTCCTGGCTGTGGAGAGGTACACTGAGTCCTGTCGGGTATCCTCTCATCCAAATGATACCATTTACTATTAGTTCTTATGAGGGAAGGAGTAATAAAATAAGTCTGTGGGGTCACAATAAAATAGCCATCTGGAGTGGGGTAGATTTTCCTCTCGCGAACCAACATGCTCAGTGTGTGCCGGAGGATTTCTTGGCTTGGAGTTGGAACACCTGAAACCAAAGCAATACACAGATGAGAGCTGATCAGCCACTCCTGGCCCTTTCTCAATAGCCTCCTCCTATCATCCATCCTTCCTTCCCTCCCTCCTTCCTTCCTGACAGGTGTGTTTTGCAACTAGAGGAAATATATTAAAGAGAAATCTCTACATATCTACTGGATAGGAACAGGCTGAAAAATTAATCCAAAAGTGACAATCGGGCATGCTAATGAATATTTTTAAAGTGCTATAGGTATCCATAACAACATTGCTCATTACATAATGCCAAATAAGAAACATATTATATTATGATTATGATGCCAATGTTTACCCATCAGGAGGCAATTGAGGCATTTTTCCAGTAGGAGAAAACTCAGCAGGGCTATTGTACAGACAATGTACAAGAAGTAAAAATACGGTCCTAGATTTTAAAGGGATCATTTACACACACACACACACACAAGTCACAGAGAATGTTAGATCTAGGAAAGGACCTTAGGGGTCATCTTGGCTCATACTCCCTCCTCTAATCACCCATCAGCATTACATTCACTTTTTTCCAATTCTTGGTTCCATGTTCTTTCTGGCTACACCATATTGTCTTTATCATCATCACTTCCTTTAAGAATTATGGTAAAGAATCCTGCCCCAGTACTTACCATTGATGTATTGGTGGCTACAACCTCCTAGAGCAGTGGTGTCAAACTCAAATAGAAAAGGGAGACACTAAATGGTCTTTCCTGCTGGCCAAATACCGACTAGGAAAACCACATAGTAACATTATTTGTGTTCTAGCATATTTTTTATTTTGTTAAATTTTTTTTATTAAATGTTTACCAATTATTTTTTTAATCTGATTTGAGCTGCACTCAGGAATGTTGTAGGTTTGGGGTTTGGCACCTTTGTCAATGTAAAATGTTAACTAAACATTCACTACGTGCAAAGAACTAACAGAGTCCATTGTGCTTTTAGGATCCAGTGAAGCATGGGATAAATAAAAGGAACTACACTGAAATTGCAGAAAGTATGCATTTGATTATATCATCAGAATCTGGTAGTTTACATACATACACACACACCCCTAGAATCTAGTAGTTACTAAGTAGGTCTGGGTGCACGGAGAAATTTGCCTTCTTAACACATAATGCTGATGAACAAAAATTCCTAATGGAAGGCTCCAACCACATCATTCCCCTCCTCAAAGTGGAGGAGGTGGTGCCTCATTTTTTCAGCCTATCTTTCCTGTCTTATTGCCTTTTAAAATCTCTCTCATATGCTCCTGTAGTACAGTCCAACGAGAGTACTTGCAATTTTTTTAGTACTACTTGGCTTTCTAATCCTTGCATCTTGGCTCATTTTATATCCTAAATCTAGGATACCCTCTCTCCCCAAGATATTCTCTACCTGTTAAAACCCTTCCCATGTTTCTTTTCCCCTAGAATTAATTTCATTTTTCCTACTTTTCCTCTCCTTCCCATGTTCCCCTCCCCTGTTAAGCAATAAGATAAAGAAAAATGATACCCTCATAAGCAAATACACAGTCACATCAAAAAAGTATGTCTCATTTTGCATTTTAAGTTCATTGCCTCTCTGGCAGGAGGTAAAGAGCATGCTTCTTCATTTGTCCTGTGGAACTGAGGTTTGTCACTACATTAAACACAGTACTCAAGTCTTTCAAAATGGCTTTTCTTCATAATGTTGCTGCCACTGTATAAACTGTTCTAGGACTGTCCACTTTGCCTCTGCTTAAGTCCACAGAAGCTTGCCTAATTTCCCTTGGAACTCTGAATTTTGTCATTTCTAAGGCTTAATGATAATGTTCCATTACATTCATATATGAAAGTCTGTTTAGCCATTCCCCAAGAAATGAGCATCCCCTTAAGTATCCTGGGGGTTTTGCTATTATAAAAAGAGTTGTTATAAATATTTTTGTACATAATGGTCCTTTTTCCTCTTCTGCTGATATCTTCTGGGGTATTACTGGGTCAAAAGGTATGCATAGTCTGGTGACTTTGGTGGGGCTGGGGTGTCTAATTCCAAATGGCTGGACCAATATAGAGTTCCATCAACAGTGGTCCTGGCACAGTCTGAGTCAAAGTACATTGTTTCAGCTCGAAATCAAAGATAATCTATCGGAACAGAGGTGACATAACATAGAACATGTACACAGCAGAGCCAGTCTCTGTGATGAAAGCAATTTAAGGAGTTCATTGTTTTGATTCTGTATCCCTAGTATATCCCAGAGCTTGGGAAATAGTGGGAACTTAATGCATTGCTTTTTGAATTGAATTGAATTGAAATTGAAATCCCAGTTTGATCATGGGACGATAGATTCTTCTGTATGTTCACATTTTATCTAGTTGGATACCTTGGGATTTCAATGCAATTTTGTCTTTCACTGGCACTTTTGTGAATGGTTAAAAAAAAAGGTTAGGGACAGTCAGAAGAACTTTCCAGATGTGTACAATGGTAAAAGCATAACAAGTATAAAATTAGATATATATCATAGATACTACATTTTATTACAAATTAATATTCACTGATGGAGGGTTTCTAAAACATGGGCTTAGCAAAACAAAAGCAGATGCCTATCTTTAAAAGCAGAATGTCTGGCTACTCAGTAAACTGAGGAGTGAAAAGTTCTTATACAGATAATTGGTATCTGGTCTTATTATTTCGAGGATTTCTAAGTGCATAAATCAAATAATTGATATGATTCAACTCCTCCTGCAAAAATGTCTACTAATTTGTCAATGGATAAAACACCTAACATTTACCAATAGTCAAAATTAAAAGACAGTCAAGACAAAACACTCCCAAACCTGAGCATTAGCACCCTTCCACACCCTTTTCGGCCTCTCTGCCGTGATTACTGCAGAAGCAGTAAAGTGTTAAAACAGGACTGAGACCCATTTTGTATTTTAATTTGTTTCATGAGAAGCCATGACCAATTTTTTTTTAATTTTAATCATCACCAACTGTCAAGCCTATTGGCTGACATTCTTGCCATAAACAAAAAGGAAAGAAAGAAGTTAAATTGTAGCTAATGGAAGAATGACTGACAGATATTCTTAGAGAGGCAAGAGTGGAATGGATTTTATTGCATCTCCAGGAGCAACATGAAATATTACTTTATGGGGCATATAGTCATCATACCAGAGTGAGTATTTCCAAATAAGACTGCTATGAAAATAATTGCAACTTATGTATGAACATCAGTTGCTGGAGATGAACAGGTAAAGAAATTCTGCAAAGAACTTAATAGGACCCTCCAAATTAAATCAACATTCTGACACTTGATTGTAATGCAAAAATGGAAAACAGTGGAGACATGGAGAAATATATGGGAAAGTATAGTTTGAAAAGAAGGAATGAGACAAGCCAAAGTCTCAAGGACTGCACAGAAGTCTCAGCCTTTGCATCTTGGATGCTTTCTTTGAGAAAATAAATGGCAAGCATGGGACAACGGTGAGCACCAAACAATATCACCAAAAAATGAAATAATACATATTTTGACAGCAAGACTTGTTTTTGACAAAGGACTTTTTCCTGAATTAACTTTCTGTGCACAGACAGGCCATTGAATTATCGAACCTAAGATCAGAATTTGTTTTTTTAAAAAAAAAGCAAGACAAAGAATAAGTTATGGTATACAATTTACACAACTTGATCCAGAATCATTTAAACAAGTAAACAACGAACAAAATTGGGAAATCCTATCAATATTGATCATAATGATTTTATACTTTAGCTTAACCAATATAAACTAATTAACAAAACAAAGACACCAAAAGAGCCCAGAAAATACCTTAGTCAACAACCATCCAGATGAAGAGAGATGACTGCCAAAGGCAACACCGAGATAGAATATAAACTCGTTTGTAAAATCTGACAAAGAAGGATGATGGATAACGATGAGTAGGTTCATCTCATAAAGCAAAAACTGTAGAGGGTAAAAGTAGTTTAAGAATCTTGGCAAGGTATCCAACTAAGCAAAGTCATCCCAAGGGCATGGAAGGATGAAAATGGAAGGAGGTCAACAAACAGAAGACAAATGGATGAGATTTGTAAAAATCATTATCAGAGCCTGTTTTCTCCATCAAGGATAGCACAACCAGCATACTTAAGACTCACAGCACAATCCCAGATGTACTCATATGGGAAGTAGAAATTATAATAAAGAGAACAAAAATGGCAAATGCAGATGAACTACATATAGAGTCTTACACATATATAGGTCACATGTGTACATAGGTGTTTATGTATAAATGTAAATGGATTTATATATTGCATATAAGTAATATATGTGTGCGCGCACGCTTCTGTATATCTTGGAGGCCATATACAAAGAAATGATAACAATTAAAACTCACAAGAGCTGATGAAGTCATCAAGAGAGCTGTAGAAAAAGAGAGCTTGGAACACAGCCTTATCTTCCCCCAATCAATCTACTCAACTTCATTTCTACTATCCGCTCCAGTCAGGACAGTATTGTCACCATCATCCAAGAAGGCCTGCCTGTATCTAAGTTAATGGTTTCTCCCTCACACACTTAAAACAAGGAACTCCTCAGCATTTCCAGATTTGACCAATAATAATTGTTCTGCTCATGTTCGTTCAATCAAGCGAATTAACATAGGTGAGGTGCTTTGCAAACTTTAAAGTGATATAAAAATGCTAGTTATGAGTATGTAATCAGTTGTATCTCAATCAGACCATAAATTCCTTAAGGGATGACATCTTATATTTCTTTTGCACCTCCTGAAATACTCAATACAATTCTAGGTGCTCAACGTCCAATCCGTATTTTAACGTATAAAGTGTCAGAGAATGTGGTCAAAACTCCTATAGTTCTGACACAAAGTATTCTTTCATTTGGAGAAATCCATTTCATTACTACCGATAATTCATAAAGTCTGCCAAACACTGTGTAAATGCTTCTTTAATGAATGTTTAAGTCATACAGTGATTATTACTAATAGGGCAGCATCACAGGCTTAATTAACATATACATGATAAAAATCTTACTGAACAGAAGAGACATGCAAATCATGCTATTCTTAAGTCTTTGGACTACCCCAAAAATCACCCCCATTTAGATTTCACATTTTTCAGCCTTCTAGCAACCTTCTAGAAGTAGATTAGCCAAAATAATGAAATTTGATGAAATTCTGTTCTGTAGTCAGATGATAGAAACATGCGAGAGCATTCTCTATGGTGTTCTTTCAGAGTCTCCCTTTATTCAACAATGTAAAAGACTATATATGAATCTAATATTGGCCTATAATTCCTATAATTTTAAAGTAAGGTATATATGAACAGTTAGTTAAGTTTTCTCTCTAGTTGTGGATATATCTACATTCATTACCCTAAACTGAACCATAGAACTTGAGCTATTTTTTCTGAATTAGCAATTGGTAGACATACTACATTTTTCTCTAGAAGTTATTTTTTTACGTAGCACTTTCCCATGCCTATGAAGGAATTAAAAATATTTCAGAAACATTATATACATAGTGGGCATTATCTTCCTCCATTTAAGTCCTAGTCTAATGCTTCATTGTGATGTGAACAAGACCAGAGGTTCATGAAAGCCAGGCTAGGGTACAATGTCTAACAGATCTTACACAAAGCTGGAAAAACCTTAAGTATGGGCTCAACAACAGACTGTATTTGGGACATGCCTAGATAAATGGGAAAAGGATTACATGACCAGAAGTTTGGACACAAAGAAGAGGTTTGTTATGGCCACAGCAATCTATGGAATGGGGAAAAAAGGCCAAAATGCCCTTTGGTCTTATGCATTCTCCAGTGTGATAGCAGCAGAATGATGGGAAAGGAAAAGTGGATCTAAAAATTATACAGTTCACAGACTGTTTACAAACATTAACTTAAATGTTGGCGTTCTCTATATGACTTTTCTCCATCGTCAACAAGCTGATATACTAGTAGAGAGACCAAACCACATCAATACTGACATTTTTGCTGTAAATTAAACCAGAAGGCATAAAGAAGTTAGAGCTGAGTGGAAAGACAGCTTTCAGGTTCTCCTTGGAAAGGCAAATAAATGAGTTGGCAGGGGGTTGGTTTCATCCTGTGCCCAAAGGCAAAAATAAACATAATTTCATGAAATACTTAGTCATCTCACCTTACAGTACCACTCATGAAAAGCATAAGCAAACAGACCACCGTGAAGATAATTGCAGCTTATGTGCCAATATCCACTGAAGAAGATGAAGTATACAAGACCCATTAAGAAATTGACAAAATCCTCTGAACTCTGCCAACTTTTACCTCAGCACTCAGTGACATCCATGTGAAAGTGGGCACTGGGGAAGATATTTTTCAACCGATGTTGAAAAATTAAAGATGAAAACAAGAAATCAAGGGATACTTGAGGACCATAATCAGAAGGCTTTTCACCTACAAATGACTACTTCAAGGAAAGGGTCAGGAGACAATAAACCAGATGAGCACTGAGTGAGATACAGAACTGACAATATGTTAAAGTTAAGAAACAACTCATTACAGACATAGCATCCACTTCAGAATTAACTGTGTTCCATCAAACCATCAGCTAGTTAGAAGTGAAGGTCAAAGTAAAGACCAAATTAAAAGAACAAAAATAACGCATCATGGGATATGATTATAATAGCTCCAACCCAATCTGTTGATTCTTAAAAATAGAAAATAGACAAAAGTAAAGATATTAACACCAATTATCATCATTTTATAGAAAAATATAATTGCTATAAAATAGCTTTCATGATGAGGAGGCTGAAATGGGCAGCTACCTTACCTCTGCTTCAAAAAGACAAATCATGAAAAACATCTCCCATCTCACCTCTCACACATTAGATAACAAAAACAAGAAATGACAGTTGTTGGAAGGGCTGTGGAAAAGCAGATACACTAATGTACTGTTGATGGAGTTGGGAATTAGTCCAGCTATTCTGGAAAGCAATTTGGAAATATGTCCCCAAAGTCACTAAACTGTAAATAATATTGTTTTACCTGATGATACTACTAGATACATACTTGAAAGAGAGCACAGAAAGAAGAAAAGGACCCACATATACAAAAATATTGAGAGCAACTCTTTTTTGTGGTAATAAAAAAACTGGAAGCTGGGGGGTATGTATCCTATTGGGGAATGACTAAATAAATTATGGTGTATTAATGTAATGGAATACTGTTGTGGCGTAAAAAATGTCAAAATTGATTGGAGAGAGACATAAACATTTATTAAGTGCTTGCTATGTGTCAGGCCCTATGCTAGCTTCTGAGAAAATTGGAAAGACTAGTATGAACCGATGCAGAGAGAAGTGACCAGTACCAGGAGAACAACTTATATAATAACAAAAATAATACAAAGAAGAACAACTTTGAAAGACTCGAAAACTCTGCTCAATGTAACAACCAACATTATTCCAGAGGACCAAGGATGAAGCATGCATTCTACCTTGTGACAGAGTCTGTGATATGGAGAAGATGAAGGAGACATATTTTGAGGCATTGGTCAGTGTTGGGTAATCTTTGCTTGATTATGCATATCTGTTAGGATGGTTTTCTTTTTTGTTGTTGTCCAATTTGCTAAAGTATAAAAGGTCCCAGCTGGTGGAGCGAGGTGAGCTCCAACCCATCTTGCCCCAACACATCATCACGATCTTCCATCTTCCCATCTCAAACTGGGCAGGTTTAATGTCATTGGCTGGTTTAGCAAGCAGCTCCACAAAAATTCATAGTTACCACTCTACTTAGGAAAAAAGGTGGATTAAGAAATTTATTACCTGTGCTCTGACATCTAGTGCCATGAGCAAGTGTTGCAAAAGTCATGATTTTGGAGGGAAGAAAAAGATAAAGTGGAGGATACATATAATCTTTTAACTAAAAATGACTGAGACTGATTCCAGGAAAAATTCTCAGACAGTATTAAAAAGGATGGTTTGTGAGCATTTCAGAAGAATAACAGTGATGTCTAAGAGCCAACATGGGTTTTATAAAGAATGGATCATGCCAGAATAATTTGATTCTTTTTTTTTTGGATGGAGTTAATAAACTAGATCATGTGATTGCCATAGACAGAGTATACACCTGGATTCCAGTAAAATGTTTAGCAAAGTTTTTCATGATATATTTGTGAACGAGATGGATTTATATAGTCTAGATCAATCAATCAACAAGCCACTTTTTCAACATGAGTTTTATAAAGAATGGATCATGCTAGAATCATTTCATTTATTTTTTTGGTGGGGGGAATGGAATTAATAGACTAGGTCATATGAATACCACAGACAAAGCATACACCTGGATTTCAGTAAAACATTTAGCAAAGTCTACCATGACATATTTTTTGAACAAGATGGACTGACATAAGTCCACATCAATCAATCAATCAACAAGCACTTATTAAGTGGCTGTTATGTACCATGTACTAGATGATGGTAATTAGGTATATTTGAGACTGACAAAGTTATTGAACACCAAAAATAATGAGTCATGATTAATATCAACTTGGAGGGGAGTCTCTAATAGATCTTGTCCTTGGTCCTATGTTGTTCAATGTTTTTATTTTGAATATTTTATTTTGAATATATTTTGAACACAGCAAGGTGAAATAGAACATTGGTTTTGAATTCCAAAGACAAATGCAGCATTTTAGCCAACAGGGTGACATGGCAACCAAAAAAACTGATGTGATCTTTGGTTCTATTAACAAAAGCAACATTCAAAGTATAGTCTGCCTTAGAGCATTCTGTTCATTTCTGAATGCCACATTTTAGGAAGATCATGAAAAATAAAAGGGGGATCATGTCCAAGGAAGACAACTGGAATGGTGAGACCATATCCAATATCAGATGGTTGAAAGAACTGGAGATGCTTAGCCAGAAAAAGAAAAGACTTTGAAAGGAAATGGTAGTTGAATCCAAATATATGAAGAATTGTCTTGTGAGAGATTTAAAAGATTCTTGCTATATGGAAAACTGTGAAAAAGGAAATCTGAAACAGATTTGCCAGTGAGGAAGTTATTAAAACTGAAAGATCAACAGGCATCAACAGCATGACTTGGTATTCCAAAAGTTCTATTATTTTTTTTTTATCATAGTGGGTATTCTCTTGGTGTAGACTGCAACTTTGTCTATGTCTTTTCATTCTGTGTGATTTTTATCTGTCTTCCCGTAAATCTTCTAAAGGGATTCTTCTTAACATGCTGTTCTTTCCCCTAGATTTCTTGGTATCATGTGGATACCTGTGGATCACACATCCATGTGTAATCCTTTCTTGATTGCTACATGACCCCATTTCCTTTTACTGACATGCATCTACTTCATTCTGTTTTTAACACAACCTCTGGCACACAATTCTTCACTGCTAATAGGTTTCAGTCTATCTAAACCCAGCATTCAGATGTCCATCACCATTTCACCATCACCCATCCACAAGTTCTGGTCTTTGGAAAGTGTGCTACTCCATGATTCACAGCTACATAACCTTAAGAATTCTGATGGGCTCTTGTTTCAGGGAGAAGCTGGAAAAACATAACACAATCCTGCCAAATACCAAACATCTCGCTCTCTTCATATTGCGTTTGGTGATCAACATGGCAAGGCAGCCAAAACAATTTAGCACCATCTTAGGCTGTGTTAACAAATGCATGGTATCCATACCATGGAAAGGGGTTATACTACTGTTCCCTGGTTAGACCACATCTGGTGCAATGTATTAAATTCTGGGTTCCACTTTGGAGAAAGGATGGTGAAAAAAAAATGAAGACTATACAAGATGAAAGTGACTAGGGTGGTAAGGAAACTGGAAAACATGCCATATATAAGAAGCTGTTGAAAAACCTACTGAAGTTTAACTTGGAAGATAATTAGGGGGTGAGGCTGAGGCAAAACATGGACATAAGAGGATAAAATTCGTTCAAATGTGCAAAAATTTTGAAGGGAGGTCATATAGCAGCCTTTTCTGATTCCATCACTGAATATGGTTGTGTGTGTGTGCTTGCATGTACATCCTATACTGATCTGTGAACATGCTGTATTCCTCCAGTAGAATGAGAATTCCTTGAGGGCAGTATACCTGACACTCAGTATAATGCGTGGTACTTAGTAGGCACCTATTAAATATTTCTTGATCAATTGTTTCTCCCCCATAAGGCAGAACTAAGAGTAATGGGCACAAATATTGAAGAGAAAGGAAAAAATTAAAGCTGTCCAAAAAAATGGAATGAGCTGCCTCAGGAGATAGTGAGTTCCCCATCACTGAAGGTCTAGTCTAGAGCTTCAAAAAGGGAGGAAAGTTCACATTTGGGTCCCTCCTCCTGGATCTCCTAGACCTCTTCCAATTCCAAGATACTAATTTCTTTTTAAAAATTTTTTTTTAATTTATTTTTTTTATTTTAAACAAATATTTACATCTCATTTTTTCAAATTACACATCAAAACAATTTTCAACATTTGTTTTTTAAAATTCTGAGCTCCAAATTCTTGCCTTCCCCTCTCCTTAAGAAGGAAAGCAAGTTGATATAGCTTATACACAGGATAAGTCACGCAAAATATATTTCCATCTTAGCCATGTTGCAAAAGGAAACAAGGACCAAAAAAAAAAATCCAAGAAAAATAAAGTAAAAAAATATGCTTTGATTTGCATTCAGACTCCATCGGTTCTTTCTCTGAAAGTGGATAGCATTTCTCATCATAAGTCCTTTGGGATTGTCTTGGTTCTGTGTATTGCTTAGCTAAGGTCATTCACAGCTGATCATCATACAATATTGCAGTTACTGTGTACAATATTTTCCAGGTTCTGTTTACTTCACTTTGAACCAGTTCATAGATGCTATTTGCAATAAATTATTTTTCCACATCTGTAGATTATTGAATGGCCAATGCTGGCCTTTGAAGCCAACTATCCATATATGGTCATTCAACTGAGAAGAAATTTCACTTCTACTCCTTATTCCAGGTAATTTTAGGTCAATTTTGCCCCTGACCACTGGCAATGGTTTGTGGCAAACCTATCCTATACTTCCTCCTGACTTCCAGTACGAAACAATTCTTCTGTATCTGGATCCTTAGGCAACCTTCCCTCATCTTTGGACCTTCCCAATTCCTTTACTTTGTACTCTCGGACCTGCGGGAAGCTGCTTTTCCTTCTTACTTTGCCTCACGTGATGAAGCTGAAACCACAAGTTAGATATATTTTTTTCTTGCGTTCTTCCCTCGTTATAAAAATCGCCTCTCTTCCACGTGCACCATGAAGGCTCTTTAGCAGGTACCTCATAGACCTGTTCCTCCACTTCTTTATACCATGACTATTTCCCTCTAGATTGACTTTATTTCCCGTGCAGATTTTACATTATCTGGACCGCCCATCACTCTCTACTAATAGTTAAGTTAATGTAACAAATATGCTGTGGGCCAATGGATGCCAGATAGTCTTTTTTCCACTAGTTGTTAGCTAGAGACAAAACCCCTTACCCACTGTAGGACCTTAAATCACTTGGGGGAGAGGAGGTAGATGCTGAAAAATTATATATTACAGTAATAGACACATATATTATTACAAGTATATTCTACACATGCAAACACAAAAATTGGGCATGAACATTTTATACACGAGACAACAGATGGGCACTTTGAGGAGAACACTGGTCCTCTGCCAAGACACTAAAATAATAAGGCTGCTTCCAACAGAGCCTCCCTTGTTGCACAGGAAAATTCTCATTCCTGTTGATAAAAATCTTAGCGGATTAAAAAAACCCACAAAGGTCTCTATATAGAGGAAGTACTGACAGTGAAGGAATCATTAATCTACCAAAGGGTCAAAGTAACCCTCTACAATCTGGCTTCTGACTTCTACTGGCACTGCTTGTTTCTAAATGCTTCTTCTGCATCCTCATCCTTCTTAACTCTCTGCTAGACGTGACACTGTTGATCACCCTCTTCTCCTGATCATTCTTTCTTTCTCTCTTTATTTCCTTCTTTCTCTCTCTCTTCTTTATTTAGAGTGAGGCGATCAGGGTTAAGTGACTGCCCAGGATCACAAAGCTAGTGTCTGAGGCTGGATTTGAACTCAGGTCGTCCTGACTCCAGGGCCAGCACTCTGTCTATTGTCCCTATTCTCTGGGTTTTTAAGACACTGTTCTCTCTTGGTTCTCCTCCTACCTGTCTGACTACTTCCTCTCAGTCTCTTTTGCTGTAATCATCCACGCTCAATAACATCTACAACATCCTCCAAAGTTCTGTTCTGGGTACCCTTCTCTTTTCCTTCTACGTTCCCCCTTGGGGATCTTCTCAGCTCCCATGAGCTGAGTTGAATTATCATCTCCATCCAGATGATTCCCACATCTATTTATCCAGCCCAAATCACTCTCTCCTGAGCCCCAGCCCTGTATTAAGAGGCATCTCAAACTCAATATGTCCAAAGCCTAACATCTTTTCCTCCCAACCTCTCCCCTCTGGTATCCAATCCATTGCCAAATTTAGTCAATTTCTTTCTCTACGAGATCTCTCAAATACGTCCCCTTCTCTCTACTTTTCTACCACCCAAGTTAAAGCTCTTATTTCTTCTCACTTTGAAATGATCTTCTAATCGGTCTCCCTGACTCAAGTTTCATCGCGCTTTAATCTATCTTCTACTCAACTAATTTTTTCTGAAGTGTAGTTCCGACCCTTTTACTCCCCTTCGCAAAAAACTCCAGTCACTACTGCCTTCGGGATCAAATATAAACCCCTGTATTTGGTTTTTCAAGCCTGTCCCAATTTTCTTAAATTCCACTCCTTTCCACAAACGCTGTCTTTCAGCCAGAGTGACCACCCTTGCCAATCAACTCGTGCAACATTCCTTCTCCCGCAGATGGTGCCTTCATATTGTTGGGTTCTCCATGCCTGGAATACTCTCTTCACAATCTAATTCCCGGTTTCCTTCAAGACTTAGTTCAAGGGCCACCTTCCAGGATACCATTTCCTAGCTTCCCCCAACTAGCCACATGTAAGACTTGACATTGATCTGAAATGATCCACTAGGAATATCTGAAGCCACACCCAAAAGAAAGCATGGTTGTGAGAGAAGTCTAGGTTTATTTTTTTTCTTCTCATCTCTAGATCTTACCCCTCTTCCCCCCAAACAAAAGTTTAGGGATTTGGAGAACAAAGGGAACGAGGAGGAGCTTTGGATCCTAAAAGGATAAAAATAGTAGTACTCTGCTTATCTACCTCTTTACTGACCTCAAAAACAAAAGAATTTATAACTAGTATCAGTTCAGATAGTATATGCATCTAGTCAAATTATGTGAGAATATGTACTGCTTTGGGGCAGTTAGGTGGCACAGTGCATAGAGTGCCACGCCTGGAGTCAGGCAGACCCGAGTTCAAATCTACCTTCACATACTTACTATCTGTGTGACATCAGTTTCCTCATCTGTCAAATGAGCTAGAGAAATAAATGGCAAACCACTCCAGTGTCTGCCAAGATAACTGCAAATGGGGTGATGAAGAGTTGGACACAACTGAAATGACTTAACAACAACTGCACTGTGCTTTAATCATTTAATAAGCAAAACACTGAACCTTCATAAATGGGCAAGTTCCTCGCCTCAAGAATTCCTTATGCTCTCCAGTGATTTTGCATGGATTTCAGGGAATTACATCCTTTATTAATAAATTCCAAAAAAAGTAACTAAGGATAAATTCAAATTTTAAAATTTATGATGAATTCAATGTAAAATTATCATTTCTAAGTGCCAACTAATCCCAGCTTTTCCCCTCAACTCCCTGAAGAAAATATCCCAATGGTAACATTAATTAGAAATTACTATTGCACCTTAAGTCATTGTCTATACCAGATGAATGGACGAGTGTCATTTAGATAGCTGGCCAACAGATGTGTGTGTTGGGGAGCAGGGAAGGAGGAGAGGGAGAAATGTCCTTCCTTTAAACATATTCTTATGCCTCTTAAGCCAATGATATTAAGGGAAAACTTTTTAAAGAACTAAAAACTGTCAAGTCATTTCATCGAGAACAAGAACTATAAACTCTGCTCACTAGAGAGCTTCACAAGAAGATGGAGGAAAGAACAGGAAGGATAAATTCTAAAATACTCTTTTGTTTCCAAGATTTATATCCAATACTGGAGACTTTAGAAATGTTCAAAAAGTAGAAGTCAGGCTTTCATGAGTATTTTCTTGTGAGATTGCAAATTAAGAAATAGAAAAATGTAGTTTCTTTATTCCCAGTTTTGTAAGGCCCAATTTTTTTTTAAATGTGATATTTAAAGAACAACATACAAAAATCCAGATCCTATATTTTGGGCATTGCTATATGTGTTTATGAAATGTACCATTTAAGGGGTATTACATTTTGTAAAGAAATGCTTTCATTTGTTCATTGAATTAATGCAGAGTGGTTGCTCTGGGAAGTTATAAATAATTAGCATACCTCATATTTCAAGGAGGCTGTGTCCCAGAACTCTGTCTACAGAGCAAATCTAAACATCTCCAGCCAATGCCACGCATTTGAAAAAGGATTATTTTCTCTTAGCCAGACAACTGTGGCCTGTGGATATATACATTCGACTTGCTGTAAAACCTAGCCAAATTTTTTTAATGTATATTTAAGTGTAAGCAATCTATTTCTTTCCATACTAAATAGTTTAACTTATTGGAATCATTACAGGCTGCTTGGCAATGACAAATCTTTCACTATTGTTCACTGGCTCTGATCTACTCCCCACCCCTCTGATTTGCATTCCATAAAGGAAGATATTCACCTGAATTCTACAACATCTCAGGAAGGCAGCATGGTATGGTGAGTGATGACAGCTCCGTTGTCCAGTGGAAAGAGGGTTCAACCTAAGAGTCACAAGTCCTGGGTTTGAATTCTAGTTTTCCTAGCTAATAGTTGTGAAAGTTTAATCAAGTCACTTATCTACTCTGGGCCTCAGCTTCCTCATCTTTAAAAATGAGGAGGGTGAATTTGATAACCTCTAAGGTCCCCTTTTCCAGTTCTATGATCCTGTGAAGGTTGGACTTCAGCAATAAGAAGACCTAGGTTTCAATCTTACCTCAACCAAATACTAGTTTTGTGTGATCATTGACAAGTCATCCTCTCTCAGCTTGTTCCCTTCATTATAACATGAGGATAATATAATATAATATAATATAATATAATATAATATAATATAATATAATATAATATAATATAATATAATATAATATAATATAATATAATATAATATAATATAATATAATATAATATAATAATAATTACAACATGGGGATATAATAATAGCACCTATCTACCTCCCAGAGTTGTTGTGGTGATCACATGAGGTAATGTGTGCAAAGTGATGTGTAAACTTAAGAGCAATAAATAAATCTGAACTGATTTTATGAAGTTTATTGTGAAGCCACGTTTTTAAAAAAACACCAGCAATTGGGGTGGTTGACTATTAGTAGTAGGCATCAAAGTGAAACTTTGGAGCAAGGGACACTCTCTGTAAGCGAATTACATTTATGGATGATGTAGAAACTGCTCGAGAGTGAGAATTTAAGATTTTAGCTAGGTTCCAGATGAAAAGACAAAATTTATCTGGGAGTTAGTTTTTTAAAAAATTTTAAAAAATAATGATAGGTATAGAGAAAAGGGTGAAGAAGAGCCACTCCAGGCATTCAAAGATAGAAGAATATGTAATCTGGCATATCAACCAAACAACATGTGGGCAAGGAAGAGAATCTGGAAAATACAGTGCCATACTTCTGCCCCCTCTCCATGCCCTAGGGTATAGAAAAGGGATTAACTTTCCTTTCCTTTCTCTTACCCCCTCTTCCCCAAGTTAGGCACAGATGTAGTCCTGGAGGGCTGAATCTTGTGTAGGAGGGAGTAAGATGTGATAAAGTAAGGGAGTTTGATAACAGTGGACTATTTTGACTAAGTAGTGAGCTGGTCTTGGTGGGGTGGAAGGTGGGGGAAGGGAGATGGAGGAGAGGGGGAGGAGGAGAGGGACGGATGAAGGGGAGGGGGAGAGGGGAAGACGGGTAGAGGGGGAAGGGGGAGAGGGAGAGAGGGGGAAGAGGGAGGTGGGGAGGGGGAGGGACGTGATGAACAGAATTATACCATGAGATGATTAAGCCATGAAAGATTATAAGCCAACTTTTGGACTGAAAAATAGAGTACAACAATTATGTGGTAGCAATGACTATGTGGTGAAATATGGTAAATGCCTATTGAGTTGAATTTTGTGAGAGAGAAAGTAGCCAGAAGAATCATGAAATAAAACCATTGCCAGAAGATTGAAAATCACTGGTGTACGCCCTGATGTCCATGCATGAAAGGGTAATAAATCCGTCAACAAGCATCTATTTATTAAGTGCCTGACAGGTGGGTGGAGCAGTGAATAGAGAGCCGGACCTAGAGTCAGGAAGACCTAAGTTCAAACCCTGCCTCACACACTTACTAGCTGCATGACCCTAGGCAAGTCACTTAACCTCTGTCAGCCTCAGTTTCCTCAATTGTAAAATAGGGATCATAACAGCACCTACCTTCCAGGATGGTTGTAAGGATCAAACAAGATAATGTTTGTAAATGCTTTGTGTCTGGCACATAGTAGGCATTTAATGTTTCCTTCCTTCCTTTCTGACACTAAGGATACAAAAGTCAAAAATCTTAACAGATTTGCTCTCAAGGAGTTTACATTCAAATGAGAGATGACTCGACTTACGAGATAAATATACTACAGGGACACAGGAAATCTTAGAGGGAAAGTCATAAGCAGGAAGAAGAAATGAACCAAGTCCTCCAGCAGAAGGGGACATGAGAGCAGAGTCTTGAAGGAAATCAGGGATTCCCAGAGACAGAGGTGAGGTGGGAGGGTACTCCAGGTATGGGGGGACAGCCATTGCAAAGGCACTGAGAGGAGAAATTTTGTGTAAGGTATAGTGAGCCAGTGTGGCTAGAAGACACTAATATCCTACAAGTATGGAGGAGAAGGAAAGCACCAGGAAGTGAAGAACATGGAATAGTAAGTAAAGATTATATAGGGAGTTTATTTCCTGGTTAGATCTGCATTTTAGGAAAATCACTTTGGCAGGTGTGTGGAAGATGAGCTGGAATGAAGAGAGCCTCAAGTCCTGGAGACCAATTATCCAGGTAAGAGATGATACCATAGAGTTGCTGTGGTTAAGAGGGCCAACTAAAGGGATGATACTGGAGCTATAAGAATGAAAAGATCGGGCAGTCTATGTGGGATGAGTGAGAGAAGAATTGAGGCTTGACGTCTGAAATGATAAACCCATGTGGACTGGAAAATAATAAAGAAATTCATTAAATGACTCGGAATCCTAGAGATCTAATTTTTTTCAGTGTCTTTGTAGAAACATAATAGTTATCTGTAATTGGTTTGGCAAAAACTATCCTCTTAACCCCTAAGCAAACTTAGAGCCGGTGGTATCCCTTAAGAAACTCACGAACAAAAAACCACAAGTGAAGTTGGAAAAGGAATATTTCCCAGAGTTTTTTTTTTATTATTTAGCTATTTTTAAATTAAATCTCAAATAACTAAATCTCAAGTTCTTAAAGACCAAATTAGGTAAGAAAGATAAATTGCCGGCGTACATATTTATTTTAGACATATCTTCTTACATGATTTCTTACATATCTTATATATTTTACACAATGACATGTCTTACACAATTTCTTACACATATCTTCTTACACAAAATCTTACACAATTGAGAACTTTAGTAACTAAAAGTTACTCATTTATTTCCTGGTCAGATCTCTTAAATCATTGTATTCAAACGTCTGAACAAGAAATTAGACTAATTCAATGGTTTGTAAAAATTGAATAGAATATTTGTTAATTTTTTGCTAAAATCTTTGCATGAGCTATAATTTAATGCCTTTGCCTAATCCCAATTTTAAAACCGTGGCTGTCTGGTTGAAGGAGGTAGGTTGATTGTTGGTTTTTTAAAAGTAATATAGCTCCCTTATTCCACAGTCACTTCAGATAAGAGTTTATTGCTGGTCTATGTAAACTCAGAAAGAATGTCTCTTTGAAGTCCCAGGCAAACCACTAGATAAAGGCTACATTATGTCTCTCTTACCTGGAAAACAAGTAGTCAGGTGTTCCATCAATGCTTCTGGTGTGACAGGTTTTCTTGCAGAGTTCATTGCTGAGATGGCCAAGCAAAGGATTTCCCCAAGTGGAATAAACTGAGATTGACTGATGGGAGACATGCTGATTGGAGAGACATCACCTGTAGAAAAGGAGAAACATTTGAAGCAAGTACTCCATTAAAGAAATGCAATTATATTCTAATTCTAATTGTCTCCTTCTCCCCCTTCCACTCCCCCTCTCCTTCCTCTAACACACACACACACACACACACACACACACACACACACACACACACACACACACACACACACACACACTCATAGGGGCAATAAAGTATTCTAAGATTTAATCCAACAAACATTAACCAATTGTTTATACAGGAACCCATGCACTATGCTAGGCACTGGAGACACAAAAATAAGAAACACCCTTCGGAGAGGATTACAACCCAACAGAAGGAACAGAGCTATATAACCAAGATTGTTATACAGTAGCATATTCCATTTAAGTTAAAAAAAGAAGGTGTTAAAACACAGTTAAGGCTCCTCTTGCCTTGCTAAATAAAGTAAAAGTTTATGACAAAACAGATGGGCTAACTCAGGGATTCTCAATTTTTGGGGGGTGGGGGGTTTCAACAATCTCCTTGGAAATCTGGTGAAGCCTATAGATGCCCTTCTCCAAAAGTTTTTTTAAAAGCATAAAATAAAATATTTAGGATAACAAAGGAAACCAATTACAGTGAAATATAGTTATCAATTTTTTAAAATAAGTTCACCTGCACCAGGTTAAGTGAGTCTTAAGCCAACTCATGATGCAATTTAACAAAATAATTTTAGCCATAACACATACATATAAAATAATTCTGACATCATAGTGCAAATGTAAATTGAAGATGAGATAGTCTATAGAAACACAAGGCTGTTTTGTTGTTGCCCTAAAATACATTTTACTTTTGTCTAACAGAACTTCTTATCTTTTCCCCAACTCTCCCCCATTCCCAACTTTCCTGTTCCAGGCCAGCACATGGCCACCATCCTTGCTTTCTCTCTTGTACTCATCCCACCTAACCAAGATGTTGCTAAAACTTATTTCTTTCTTCACGTGTCCTTCTATACGATGCTGATGTACAAAGCATTACAATCTGAGGACTTCCTGTATCTTTTTTATAAAATACAGTATACACTTATCAGAAAAAAAATCCCCCCAAAAATTTGCTAAATAATCGATAAGGAGGAAAAAAGATATGTAACAAAAGAAATCTCTCAAAAAGAAGCACATCTCTAAAGTTAGGAACAAAGCTCCTAAATTGAATTACTGTAGAGTGCAAAGAATGAAGCTCTTGAGATGGGTAGCACATGTGAATGTGATTAATATTGAAAATGACAGATAACAGTCAACATAACTCAGCTTTGTCATGTTTAGTTCATTTCCCAACAAAAGTATTTGAATTAACTAAGCATTCTATTTTAAAATGTGTTTATTCCAAAGCAATAAACTACAGACTATAAATATTGGTACAATGCCACAACACGTGAGTATTTATAGAAATTACTACATTGGGGATTAATTATGATCAATGATTAATAAGCAAAGAAAAATTGTGAGTTAATCTAAAGCATGAATACATCTGTCAATATTGTATCAGTATATGGAATGAATAATCATTTGAATAAGTAAACATATTTTCTTTCTTTCATAGATTTAAAAAGTGAGAGACCTCCCAGATCATTAACTTAGACCAGCATAATCAACAAGTTAAAAAAAGTACTGACCCTACGGGTGGAGCTATGAATTGGTACAGCCATTATGGAAAGCAATTTGGAACTATGCTCCAAAAGTTATCAAACTGTGTATACCCTCTGGCCTAGCAATATCCTCAAGACCAAGGAAAGAAAAAGAGGACCCAAAGATACAAAAAAAATTTATAGCATCTCCTTTTGCAGTGCCAAGAAATGGAAAATAAGGGTGTGTCCATCTACTGGAGAATGGCTGAACAAGTTATGGTATACGAATGTGATAGAACACTACTGAAGTGTAAGAAATGACGAGGGCAATGGTTTCAGAGAAACCTGTGAAGATTTGTATGAATTGATGCAGAATAAAGTAAGCAGAACCAGAAGAACAATTTGTAAGATAACAATCTTGTAAAGGACAAACAATTTTGAAAGACTTAAGAACTGTGATTAATACAGTAACCAACCTTGATTACAGAGGACTATGACCCCCCCCCCTCAAAAAAATCATCACCGTCTGACCAATCTGGTGCTTAGAGTCTCTGAATGGACCTACACTGTTGGTCATCACAGGCCCACATTTTGAAAACCCTTTTTTTGTTGTAACAAGACTGGCCAGAGCCAAGCTCTGATGGGGGAGGGGGGCAGAGTCACTCTAAAACCAGAATGAGGCAAGGTAGCAGAATTCTAGTGGAAGGTCTATCTCTCTTGTACTTTTAATCGAACCTGATTTTTATCAATGCCCCGATGTATATGTTCACCAAATTCAACCATTTCTTATGAAATATTGTTGTTTTCTATTTGGAATATTCTAATAATATTGCTTTCTACCATTTTTCACTGTAAATGTACAGTATTTCAGGCGCACCATAAAAAGCTTTTGGGGTCCAAGGCTGGAGGAGGTAGCAATTATTCATGGCATTGTTTCTATTTCTTAAATGGATTACATATTCATGAAAACTGAGAAACACATTTGTAAAATATGTCAAGGGCCCAGTTGTAATACAAAGATCACCCATCATTCTTTCCTCTCTCCTCCTCCAACAAACCTACTGATAGAGTTACTAATTCGCTAAAGTTTTATCTTAAATACCCTTGGGCTTCAGGGGAAAATCACAAGCAGCTTGTGGTTAGAGTTAAATGAACAACTTTGATAGAGAACATCAGAAAATATCTTGTGTTTACAACTTAATTTAATATATTAACACCAATTATATGTATAAATACTGCTTGGCTCTTGAAACAGAAGGTTTACTATAATATTTTTGAGAGATCTGTTCCAAAATTCAAAGATTCCTTTCCTAGAACATTTACTTGAAGACTACAATACCCATACATAAGGGACATAGCATATGGCTCTCATTAACTCAGACTGCTGGTAGTTGCTAGCAGCTTCCCTTTGAAACCAAATTACTATACTTGACTTTCAAATGTATGTATTTGAAATTAAAAGGAAAACTGGCATCCAAAAAGCAGCTTTTCCCCTAAAGTTACTGTGTGTTTTATTTAAATGCCACAGTAGTATAGGATTTTTACTTCATTGCTTCTTACAGTGGGAGAGAATTTGGCATGAAGAGAAATTCTGAAAGGAAACAGAAAACATTTTTAAAAAAAACTTTATTTTAAAATTCCCTAATGCTCTCTTTAAATACTTCATAGCCCTGTTAAGAAGGTTCAATTCCCACAGCTATTAATTGAAAGAATACTCCTGTTAAGAAAGAAAAAAACAAACTCCAAAAAGTCCTACTGAAGTTGGCCTTGCTAACATCAGTTCTGGCACCACATACAACCCCTAATGAGGTACAGGGAAACTGCAAACAATGTGGTAGGTGGAGCAAAAGACCCATGCACAAGTGAATTCAAACCAAACTCAAATCTTTTTGCTCAGAGAGTGTTTTTTTTTCCTAACTGTCCAGTCATCCCACAAGATAGATAATGCTCAAAAGAAAAAAAAAATTAATCAGCTAGCTGTCCAACTCAGCAGGTCCTGACTCACTGCTTTATTAAAGAATCCATCACTGTCCCTACACATAGTACACACTCTCACTAGGCAAATCAGCCAACGTTGCTGTTTTAGAGTTTGGTCGGGGACTAACTGATTGATGGGGAAAAATAGGGTGAAGGTGGGGCCAAGTGAGGAAGAAAGGTAGAAAGCAGAAGGCTATGCATCAACACTGTCTGGGAATCTGCTTCCCTCCCCCTCTCCTTTGATAGATTATACATATTAGGTGCTTCATTGTCTCTTTTCTTCATTCAGAAATTCTGAAGCTATGTTAAGATATGCATCAGTGGGGGAGAAAGTCTAATTTAACTCCCACTATTACTACTGTAATTACTATAGGAATATTAGTTCACATCTATACAGTGCTTCTAATACATCAAGCTGCCTCTCCTACCTTGGGAGGGTTGGGAGGGAGGCATGAGCCACTAAATCAACTCTAAACTCAAGACCTCATAATGATCCTACAATTCAATCCAACTAATGCCTGAGCACCAAGACTTAGCTCATGGCATTTGGTATACCCAAAAGAACATCGGGTCTACAGTCCAAAGACCTGGGTTCTAGGCCTGACTTGGCCACTTAATAAGCAGTGTGACCCAAAGACAGGCCCTTAACCCCACTTGGTTACAATTTCCTCACTCTAAAATGGAGACAATACAATTGCTTAGGCTACTTATTTCACAGGGTAAAGATGAGGTGTACATGAGATAATGTATGGAAAGTACTAACTGTTGGGTACCAGATAATAATGACCATTTACAGGGCACTATAAGGTTTGCAGAGCCCTTTACATATATTATCCCCCTGGATTCTCAACAACCTTTTGGCTGCATTATTTTGGGACTTGTATGACCTCTCCGCCATGTCCCCAAGAAGCTTGTCATTGGGAAAATCTCATCATCCACAGGATCCAATCAGCTTTGATACTCAATGTCGCTTGATTGGAAGGCAGAGAGCCATGAACTCCCAAACCTCCATTTAAGGAGAGGTCTCCGCACAGACAGTTCTGCATTTCCCACTGGCTTCACTACTTTGGGAATTTTCTGACTCCACCTCCCCCCTTACCAGGTACCGTCCCTCTATTCCTATCAGCTTTCCTTTCAATGTGCTGTATTCCCCTGTTAGATCATAAACTCTTTTTTATTCGTCAAGACATCACCCTCCTGAATCAAGAATGATGAAGGACAAACAACAATAACGAACTATACTCCCAGCGCTTAGCACAACGTCAGACATTAAGTAGGCATTTAAATTTCTATTGAGTATTGAGTTGTTATTACAAGTACAGGAAAAAGGAACCAAGTGACGAGCAGCCAGCGCAGTGCACTGCGGGCTCAAGGTGGAAAGGAAGGGTCCCTCAGCACAATGTCGTTCAGCTGTTTCAGTCACGTCTGATTCTTTGTGACCCTATTTGGGGTTTTCTTAGCTAAGATGCTGTAGTGATTTGCCATTGCCTTCTCCAGTTCATTTTTACAGATGAGGAAACTGAAGCAAATAAGGTTAAATGACTTGCCCAGGGTCACACAGCAGATAAGTGTCTGAAGCTGGATCTGAACGCAGGAAGATGAGTCTCCTGACTTCAGGTCCGGCACACTATCCATCTGGCTTCCTTGGCACAACGAGCACGGTGAGATTAAGCAGTACTGCATAGAGAGGGATGGATTGTGATCTGTATTGCTGGAGGGATATTCACATCTAGGAGGTCATAGAGTCCTTGGAGTGTTGCAACATGTTGAATATGATATCCTTTTATAAACGAGGGGGAAAGTTATATACACATGACATTTGTTAGGTGGCTGCCAAACTGCTTTGAATGTCTAATCGCAGAGTTCACCACTGATAATCCAAACTTATTTAACCACGGTTTCTGTCCTAATGTTCAATGCTGTGCATGCTGTTGCTGTTACTGTTGTTTTAAACCAATACGCTGAGCTTTAATTAGGCAGGGAAGTGGGCCATTTAGGAGCACGGAGAATGCTGAGAAATATCCTAGATATAACTTACAAGGACTGTGAACCTGAAAGGGATGGTAGGAGGTGGGGATAATAACAAAAGCTAGCATTTATACCTTGCTTTAATGCTTACCATGTGCCTTGCAGTCAATATTTTTTTTCCTATTTTTAACTTGATATTTTATTTTCCCCAATTATGTGTAAAAACAATTTTAACATTCTTTTTTCAAATTTAGAGTTCCAAATTCTCTCCCTCTCCAACCCCATTGAGAAGGCAAGCAATTAGTCAATGACATTTTTTAAGCATCTGCTCTGTGCCAGCCTTGTGCTAAATGCTGGCGATATACAGAGACAAGAGACAGCTCCCCCTTCCCCCCAAGGAGCTTACAATCTGATGGGAGAGAGAACAAACAACCATGTACAAACAAGCTATATCTAGGACATAAGAAATCATTAAGAAAGGGAAGAGAGGCACTACAATTAAAAGGGGTTGGAAAGGCTTCCTATAGAAGATGGGATTTTTAGGTGAGACTTAAAAGAAGACAGAGAAGGCAGTAGGTGGAGATGAGAAGGTAAGAGTATTTTGGGCGTGGGGAACAGAGAGAGAAAGTGCCCAGAGCCAAGAGATGGAGGGTATGACTGAGCAACAACTTTTATCCGCATTTTAAAGATGAACTAAGAAAAGGAGAGAAAATCAGTGATCCCCCACACCAATTTGGACCCAAAGAGCCTCCTAACAGGGTCCAATTTGAGAAGCTCACTTTCTAAGTTACACATAAAGAAAAAAGCTTCCCACTGACCGTTTAACCTTTGGCAAAACAGCTGTTCTATGTATCTGTATTTCAAGGTGGTTTCAATCACAGTGTCCAGAGTAACAAATGATTCAGAATGAAAGCAATGAAAAGCCACAACTATTTTCATTCCATATGAAGCTGACAGAAGTAGCGATTAATTAACCATTTATTAACCATTATATTCTCTCTCTCCTTCCTCTCTCAATCTCTCTCTCTCTCTCTCTCTCTCTCTCTCTCTAGAGAGAGAGCTTTTAAAGATAGATAAAGCTATCTTCAAAGGCATCTATCAACCAGTCAACAGAAGGACGGACCTAGATATCTCTATCTGTATCAGCCCATCTGCTGACAGGTTGATGGACACCATCTAAAAGGCCTTGACTATCAATTATAGATACTGGTTAATAGCCACTGCACACTGTTCCTCTTTCTGCTGTTAGCGTCCAATGTTGGGGGATTGTTTTTACTTTTCAGTGTTCATACTATGTTGTGAGACAGAAGTGGGTGGAACCAGTGTGCCTTGAACAAGATTAAAATGTAATTGGGAAATAAAATAAATTTTACAAACAACGAAACATAGATAATGTTAATATGTGGTTTTTCTAAATCAGTAGGTAGCATTTGGGGATCCTTGTATAGGTTTGCTGTCATTCGGTCAACATTTTTAGTCATGTCCAACTCTTTAGGACCCCATTTGGGGTTTTCTTGGCAAAGATACTGGAGTGATTTGCCATTTTCTTTTCCAGCTCATTTTTCAGATGGGGGAACTGAAGCAAACAGAGTTAAGTGACCTGCCCAGGGTCACACTGCTAGGAAGTGTCTGGGGCAAGATTTGAACTCAAGAATATGAGTCTTCCTGACTCCAGACCTGGAGCTCTACGCACTATGGCGCCACCTAGCTGCCCTCTGTATCGGTTTAGTGGCCCCCATTTCTATTTGAGTTTGACATCATTGTTGTAGAGTCCAGTGCTAGGCACTATGGGGAAAATACAAAGAAACAGACATAGCACCGACATCTGAAACACAATAAATGCCTTGGTCAAACAGAAACGCCCATGCTTATTCACCACATATAATCTATAGACATTAAGTGCAATGAGAGTTCAGTGCAGGAGCAAAGATTAGAGCTGGAAAAGATGTCAGAAGCACTTAGTTCAATCTTCTCATTTTACAGATGAGAAAACTGAGGCCTAAAGAAGTTAAATAATTTACTCCAGGTCACACAGGACCTGGGATCTGATTGGTGGGATCTGAACCCACCATCCTCTGACTTCAGACCCAGTACTTTCACCCAGGCTGGGGTCATCAGAAAAAGCCTTCGTAGAAGGAGGCAAGATCTGAATTGGGTCTTAACAAAGGATGGAAAGGAAGAGATAGTCATTTAATCATTATCTTATTTTCTAATTAAATATTTGTAGTTCATGACAAAAATTGTCCTTTAAAAGCCAGTTAAACATCCTTGACTTTAAATTTAATTGGTTTAGCTGTAGTTTGCTATGCATTTTTTTCCAATATACTTTTTCTTTCATTAAATATCTCACAACTACATGCAAAAAAATTTTAACACTTGTTTATTTTTAAATTTTGAGTTCCAAATTCTCTCCCTTCCTCCCACTCTGCCCCCTCCTTGAGAAGGCAAGCAATTCAATATAGATTGTACACATTAAGTCAGACAAAACATATTTCCATGTTAGTCATGTTTTTGCTCTGCATTTTAATGTCATTTGCATGATAAATGCAGAGAGAAAGAAAATATCTCATTATTCAGTGAAAGTAGGATATGTTCTGAGGAAGTCAATGGGCTTAAAATTTTTTTAAGCTCTTCAATTCTTGATATGAATTTCATATGATCAAAAAAGCATGAACATGGCCAGGACCATCTGAATAAACAATATGGAATACTACAAATATTTATCAGAATCAACTTAGACCTCAGAAGCTTTACTTTAAACCTCTTATTTTACAAATGAAGAAACTGAGACAGACAAGGTGATAGCTGTTGGGGTTGGGATTTGAACCCAGGTCCTTCCACTTTTGAGCCAGATCAGTATTTTCCTTCATGCCATGCTCCCACCACAAGAGAGAGAGAGTCGCACCTGCTAATGTGATGGGGCCCATGGTTTTTAGGATTGAAAATTTACCTCCTCATAATTAAAAGCCTTTACCTGAAAACTCCCCAGAGCAAGGGAAGTGACGCTTATTAGTATGGATCCTAAACCAAAGCTGTGCTAAAACTATAGCTATTTCATCATTAATATTTTTGAGGGAGGTGTTAATAAGTTCCAGGGGCTGGGAGTATCTCTTAAGAAGAAAAATCAGTCTTCCTTGGCTTTTGGTGCCTTGGAGTGTTGCTACCAAGAAATGAAAGCATGTTACCTGTTGGGAGCTATTAATTAATTCTTTGGAAAACATCCAAATGATATTTCTGAAGCACCCTCCAGCTGCCAATGTGGCTGATTTAATCCATAGTACTTTTGGATTTTTCCTCTTCTGCAAATCTTGCAGCCGGCTCACTTCAGCTCTAATGTGACATTCAAGAATGAATCATACTGTGGAGGTCACATCTGCTACATGAGACAAGACAATCTCCTAGGGCCAGGGAGGAGGGCTAGAGGAGCAAGTCTACTTTTTTAATGTACTACGCCACCATTCAAAGTGCTTTAAACATCTTTTACTATACTATATATCATTCCTTCTCCTACCTAACCCATCCCCGAAAGAGAGACAGACAGACAGACAGACAGACAGAGAGACAGACTGGGGGTCGGGGGGAGGAGATAGAGCGCAAGCGCAGGGGAGCTACTTGACCCTCTGGCCTGGCCCCATATCCCAGGTAGTTTTGATGCTAAAGAGTGGTACGAGATAAGGGAGAGGAGAGGAGAGGAGAGGGGAGGGGAGGGGAGGGGAGGGGAGGGGAGGGGAGGGGAAAAGAGGAGAAAAGAGGAAGCTTCTAAGTCATCATAGCTGAAAGTAGCAATTCAGTTTGGCTACCGGGGGGCACTTTGAAACACAAAGGCTATCTGACTCTTTGTTCAACCAATCAATCAGCCGATATTTATTAGACACCTACTATGTGCCACTGTGCTACACACTGGGCATACACAAAGGCAAAACAGACCCTGCCCTCAAGGAGCTCACAATCTGATGGGGGTGACAACATGCAAACAAACATTCAAATCAAGTTATATGTGGACCAAATAGGAAATAATTAGCAGAGGGAAAGCGCTTAGATTAAGAGGGGTTAGGGAAGACTTTCTCAATAGTTCCAGTTTTTTTTTTTTTAGTTCCAGAACTCTCAGTTCTTAAAATTCAAGGCTTGAAATAGTGGTGCAAGCTCAAAAGCAGAAGGGAAAAAAAGTGTGTGTGTGTGTGTGTGTGTGTGTGTGTGTGTGTGTGTGTGTGTTTGTGTGTGTGTGTGTGTGTAATATATGTGTAGATATGCATATATGTATATACACACATACACAAATTTATAATAATCCAAGACACAACCCTAAAAAGGTTTTGTAAATGGACTTTGCAGGTAATCTTTTTGGAAACAGAAACCAAAGCACAATTGCCTCTGCCACATCTCCACTCTTTCTAGCTATTTGCAGAACAAACAGGCATTGTGTTTTTTTCTGTGCCTACCCTGGAATATCAAAGACACTCACAACAAGCCACCTTCCCACTGCAATGCCTCAGGATTCTGCAGTATCGCTCACTCCTCTTCTGCCTGATTCTCTGCAAAGTGAAGTCATAGGAACTCATCAGCCAACCTGACTTCTCCCTACTCTGCCCAGAATCCTTTGTGAACCAGAATGAGTCATGGCTCTGAGAAAAGCAACAGGACAAAGTCTCTGGATGTCTGAGAGTATTTCTTTGTCTTGCCCATAGAGGGTCCCTGCGCTGGGGAGGGCACCCTGCTGCTGCTGGAAGTGGGAGGGGTGCGAATACTCTGGCTGATCCATGGGGGGGAAAACAGGTCCACTCCCATGCATTCAACCAAGTTAAAATTTTAATCCTCCAACAATAAACGCATGCATGCCTCTGGTGCCCCTCCCCGCCCCCCCAATAAAGCTGATTGAGATGTACTTACCAGTCTTAATTACATTTCATACACATCTTCCCTTTCCCCTCTCTGCTTTATTGTGATGAAAGGTACACCAATCTGCTGTTTATCAACAGGCCGCTCGCTCCATTGTGCACCAGATCAAAGTTTAGCTGCAGTATGCAATTTGTCATAAATTCCAACAGCTGTAACAAGTCCTCACAGGATTGAGCCTCATAACCCCATCACACTCCCGTTTCAGGCTGGAATACAGGGGGAGCCGGCACCCAGCCGCTGACAAATGAGAGCCAGCAAAGCTTGGGTGTCTGACAAAGGCATCACCATTTAGACTGAGGTCATTATGTCAGGAACTGTTCTTAATGTGTGGGGATTTCTCCTAAGTTTATGACAGGCCCCTAATAGCATGGGAAAATGGGCTTCCTCTTAATCTGCATTTTATGGAGAGATTACATTTTTATTCTACATCAAAGATCAATGAGGCAAAAAAAAAATCAATTATATATTTGTGGAATGATTTCCTTCACACTCTATAGAAAGAAATAAGCGTTTATTTGAGGACTTATTATGTGCTGTGCACTGTGCCAAATACTGGGGATACAAATAAAAACAGGCTAGACAGCCCATGCCTTCAAAGATATCCTAATAGGGGAACCATTAATCCATCAAAAGGGGCTGGAAGGTGGGGGTACTCTTTCCAGAGGGGACAAGGGTTTGGCGGTACTCATCTTGGGAGATGGGAACATGGTGGCAAGGAAAGGAATCAAGCATGGTCAGCCTGGGCCCATCCCTAACATGGAGGCCCCAAAATCAATGGGAGAAGACGCTTGCTCCGACGGTGCGAGCTATTTTAAGGTAAGAAGGCCCCAGGCACTGAAGACAGCTCCAGGATGAGCATCTGAGTCATGTTGGCAAAGTCCTAGAGGAATTAGCATCATATAATATGAACAGGTCCCACATTATACTACATAGCTGGTTTGTATATGGGCAACATAAAGCTTAGGTAACCCAGAGAGAAAGAGTGTGTATATACATAATAGTTTGCTTTAGAAGAACTTCCCCAAAACCATCATCAATATTCATCATCAATCAACCGTCATCAATATTCAGGATATAAGGCCACTACAAGTATAACTCAGGCATAGCATTTTTTTTAAAGGGTGGAAATTAGGTAAGGGGAGATAATATCAGGAGCATAAACACTAATAGTAAAGCAAAATAGACGTAAAGGTGTAAGGGCAAGCAAAGTGGGACTTTTTGCTGTTTTTTCTTCTGGAATGCTTCTCAGCACTAAGGCAATCAAGTGCTTTTGATTGGGCCTTGCCTTTGTTTGAATCAAGAGTCTTTGATGACCTGCTTAATTCATAAGAAAGCCTAAGTCACATGAGTTTGAGTCACATGGTTGTGATGCCCTCTGACCCTGGAGAAGTGTACATATACTCTGAGGTTAGCATTTTGCTTGGGGGCTCACTTATTAGAAGAGCTTTCCTGCGATTTGGCCAGATGAGATTCTGGGTAGCCATTAAAGAACCCCCTTGGCTTTGAAAACCCAGATGCTGGTGCTTTTCTCTCTGGTAACTATGTATGTATTGCTATGGACAGATAGCAGATTTGTGTTATTTACTCTGTTTATATGATTTCTGTTTATAATCTCTGTGTTTTCTCTGAAGTTCAGGGTGCTGACTTTTTCCCCCTCAACTGAGTGAATGACATATATATATACACACACACACATATACATATATACATATGTGTGTGTGGTATGTATATGTGTGTATATATGTATATATATTTATGTATGTATGTATATATGTATATTTAAGTGTATATATATGTATATGTGTGTGTGTTTAATTAAACTGAGATTATAAACCCCTTACAGTTGGTTTCCTTAGAAAAGCAGATCGAAGAATCTGTGCTAGCAGCCCTCTTGTGTGCTGGTGTTCTTGACCTTACACCTCCACAGCTGCTGCAAGCAGTATTGTTGTTACAAAAGGGAAGAAGAACAAATGACAAAAATGAATGATAGTGATGAGACTCAAGTCTTCTTATCAGCCTTTCTTGCTCTTCCTCCCCATCAAAAACAAAGCCACCAAAAAGAAACCAGCAATATACAGTATACAGGAAATTCTTGTACAGCTTCCTGAGCAGAATATAACAGTCTACAACTCAAGTTCTATAGTACAGTAAAACAATAAAAAAAACCAGACTGCAATGGAACCACAGAAGCAAAGAATCTTAAGAACCACAATGGACCTCCTATTCAACATGGCCAAAGGGTCCATCTAGCTTCTTCTTGACCATTTCCAATGAAAGAGAGGGCAACCTCTCTTTTCAAAAGGCCATCTGTTCCATCCAGGGACAGTTCTGATGGTTAGAAACTTCTTCCATACACTGGGTTCTGTCATCTGTAACTTGGGCCCACACATCCTAATTCTGAGTGATTGGAGCTACTCCCCCCACCCACCCCCACAAAGGATTCCTTTTTCTACATGAGAACCCTGCAAAACATTTTAAGATAGTTTGATCATACACACCCCAAGGCCCTCTCACATGATCGTCAGACCCCGTCATCATACCAGTTTCTCCTTCCCCGCTTCTCCAAACACTGAAAAGCCATTTATTTGCTGGTGTCTCTTTTAAAATGCAGCACAAGGAACCAGATGGGGTATGACCAATGCAGAATAAAATAAGGCAGTGTCCTACCTTGTTCCAAACACTAGAGCTAGGATTAACGTAGCCTAAAATTATCTTTTTTTGGCAGATGTATCACACTGCTGGCTCATATTAAGCATGGGATAGCAACTCAAACCCCCTAGGTCTTTTTTTTTTTCATATGAACTATATACTGTTAAAACCAGGTAACCCCCAGCTGAGAGAGGCAGATAGAAAGAGATACAGAGAGAAATAGAGAGATCTAGAAACATAAATGGATAGATACAGATGATAGATTATACATATTTAGATGATAGATGATAGATGAGAGAGAGAGAGAGAGAGAGAGAGAGAGAGAGAGAGAGAGAGAGAGAGAGATTATGCATAGTTAGAAGATAGAAAGATACATGGAACGGGCCTAGAGTCAGTTCAAATCCAGCCTCAGACACTTATTAGCTGAGTGACCCTGGGCAAGTCACTTAACCCTGTTTGCTACATCTATAAAATGGAAATAATAGTAATGGCACCTACTTCCCAGATTTGCTTCATGGCTCACAAAAGATAATTGTTAATGGCTTAGCACAGTGCCTGGCACATAGTAAGACCTACATAAATGTTAGCTATTAGTAGTAGTATTAGATAGAGGTGGAGATAGAGGGGGAGAAAGAAAAACAGGGAGAAACGGAGGTAGGTAGACAGATGAGATATATATAGACATACGTATGTGTACATATACATGTGTGTATATATGTATAGGTGTGTGTATATACGTATATATGTACTTATACTATTGATTTTTTTAGAAAACCTAAACATAGCCATTTGTTTATTTAAATTTCACCTTCACCAATAGCTCTATTGAGACCTTTTGTAATTGTTATTCAGTATGTCAGTTAATCCTCTCAGTTCTTATCATCTGAAAATTTGACCAATTATGCTTTTTAAAATGTCTTCTTCCAAATAACTGATAAGAATTCTGCATTAGAGAAGTTCTAATACCCACAGATCCATAGCCAGTTTTAGAAAAGAGATTCTTAACTTTTTTTGTCTTGAATTCTCCTTTTTGCAGTTTGATTAAACCTATGGACTCTCATTTCTTGAGGGAAAAAAATATATTTTATGTTTGTGTGTATTATTACATATATGTGTATATATACACACATGCATATACATATTTTTTTAATTTAATTTCATGGACCCCAGGTTAATAACCTCTGATACAGAGGTACAAGAGACCTCTCATAGGCCAACAAGTCCAACACCCTCATTTTACATCTGGAGAAATTCAAGTCCAGGCAGATGAAATGATTTGCCTGATAAAGTCACATGAATAGTTCATATCAAAGTGGGATTTGAACCCAGGCTCTCTGACTCTGTAGACAACCCTTTGGGCAAAGGGGAGGGGGGGGACGTCAGCAATCTACTAGTTCCTGGACCTTTTTTTTTCAAGTATGTTTTTGTGCTTCTTCTAGGCAAAATAAATGAGTCTGCACCTGTGTGCTGACATTTCAGTAGCATGCAAAGGCAGCATACAAGATGAACAATGAATGGAGAAGAATGAATGGTGAATGCCTTGGAGAAGAAGTGAGTTTAGGTTAAGAAATCTTACTTTCTCTGCTTCATCTAGTCCCTTCCCTCAGGGCCAAGGCCCCTCCCTCCTAAAGTGACAATTAGCTTATCTGATAAATTCAAAGTACTAATGGGAGAATGGGAGCCCCTCGGGGCTTTCCCTCTAGTTCCTAGGCCACACAAGTTCATCATAAAGAGCCTTCTCAAAATGAGAACCAATCATTACTGGTTTTCCAGGGGTTCTTAACCTCAAGCCTGAACTCAGAGCCCCTGGATAATTTTTGGTGGGGAGGAGTATATGAACTTGGAGGGGGAAAAGAACAGATCTTAATTTTCACTAACTTCTAACTAAAATTTAGCCATTTCCTTCAATAATGAACCCTAGGAACAAGCATTCTGAGAAGGGCTCCAAGAGAACCCCCCTTTTCGAACCTATTGTAAAAACCTTAAGTAAAGAAAACAATAACGAAGATGCACAAACCAGTACAGATAAGGTGGGTAGGTAATTTTCTCCAGCATTAACTAGAAAAGACTGAATGGGTATCTTAAAAGTTACATTCTAAGAAGTATTTTGAAAATGGTTCATTCTTCTTATACAGTAGCTCGCCTGTCCAGGTCGACGGTGATTTATCACAACTGATTCATCGATCTCACTTTTTTTTGTCATTTAATGAGTTATAAACCTCCTTAACTATACTATCCAATCCATGATTCTCCATTTTGTTGGCAAAGACAGCATATGATCATGCCTATCAATAGGCGGGGCTTGTTTGAGACAGACATATTAACAACAGATGTCTAAAATTAGAGAATTCAGAGACACAAAGCCTAACAAAAAATCCAAATGTAGGTTCCCTTTGCCCTGGCTCTATATTTATATGTCCCTTTGGGAAAGTTTAGATTCATACAGCAATCTCTTTACGGATCATATTTTAGTCTTTTTAATATCACAGAATAAATGTATGAAAAATAACAAGAAAAAAAGCAATACCGGGGCAAAGAGATGGAAAATTGTAAGTGAAGGAAAATGGGTCATGATGATGTAATACCCACAAATATCTCCCATCTCCCACGTTTCCATCTTACACAAACCAACATTAAAAATAAACAACCCATAACTCAAGTTTATGATTTCCAATAAAGTCAGTGAGCTCAGTTACAACTTGGTGCCAATGGGGCCCAGGTCATAGGTTCAATCATCACATAGCCTGGTTGGCTTCTTTATGCTTCATAGCCCCTAACAGTAATTCAACCCCAGGCAGCAAGCAGTCTTATAAAGAGAGACCATGTGGACCACCTAAGAGTGTGCTGACACATTAACAAAAAAAAAAAATAATAATAAAATAACAACCCAAAAACCATACACATCATTCATTATTGAGAAAAACCAAATACGTGCTCTGCTGACCATCTATCAATAGGCTCATATGTATGATGGATTATTCATCAGACCCTAGAAATAAAGAAGGGCTAAGGTAGAAATAGAAGGTAAGAAGGGTAGAGGAATGTATTAGGGTATTAAAGTTGCAACATTGATGGTAAAACAAAACAAAGCTTACAATCAATTAACAAATAGCTGCTGAGTACTTATGAGGTGCTATCACTGTGCTGGGAAGGATACCAAAAATCATTCCATGGAAGGAAGGAAGGAAGGAAAGAAAGAAAAACAAGAAAAAGAAAGACATGGTCTCTAGTATCAAGAAGCTTACAACAGAACTGAGGAGACATAGCACATCTCCATGAAAAATTTCCTATTGTTTTTCTTTTCTTCCTCCTTCCTTTTTTTTTCCCCAGCTTTGTATTTCACTGTAACATTTTACTCTAGCCAATAAGCTCCCTTTTCAAGGAAGGACCACTCCAGTGAAAACCTTAAAACCTCTTCCTACTATTCTTACAGTGCTCTCTATAGAGTATTGTGCCAACCCTCTCAGGGAAAAAATGGAAAAAATATGGGTAGTAACAGTTTCTCTTTCCCCTTCTATTCATGTGCCTTGTAATACTGTATAGGCATTTGAATTTACTAGGACTCCCACATCACACAGTTGGCACTTCCAAGGAACTGGCCACAGGAAGGAAAAACAGGATGGGAGAATGGGAAGATTTTGTTTGTTTCTTTTGTCTCTAAATCTTCAGTGCCTAGAATAGTGCTTGGCATATAGTAGGTGCTTAATAAATACTTGTCGGATTGGATAATAAAAATAGGCTTGTGTGAAACATAATCCATTTTTTTCTAACTCCAAAGGCTGATGAATACTACTATGCAAATGGTAGCCTTGCTACAGTTGCAAATTCTACATCAGCAACAGAGTCCAGAGTGGGATGTTAGTTCCAGACGAGAAATCACAACGCGATGAAAAGGAATCCTCTGAAGAGAAATCCCTGGACACCAGAACAGCACTTAACCATCCAGACTTTCTTAGATGCAAGAACTGATGAGAAGACCAGGCGTGACAAGAATTAAAAACATTACCAAAGTGGTTTCCAAAAGAAAAAGTCAAACCTTCTGAAGTCTTTCTAGTCAAGAGGTTACTAGGTCAAGTACATCTCTGTTATGTTAGGAAAACAATTTCAATTATAGTTGGATCAGACAGACTGGAAAATAGAAGGGGTTCCAAACATTTGAGCAACAAATATTCCTGGCATTTTTGTCTATTATGGAAATCATCAAATGACTGGACAATGTGTATTTATCACATATTTATATATTGCTATATTTGAGGGCCATCCAATGTTGTTCCTCAGGAATAATAACTACCACATTTCTATAGCACTTTATAAGGTTTAAAAAGCATTTTCAGAGAATCAATGACAACAAGCTGGGAGGGATGCCATTTAATTTAGTAACTTAAGGGTCATTTAATCCAATCTCCTCATTTATAGATAAAGAAATAGGCAACCCAGAGAATTGAAGGTCACCCAGATAATAAGTGTTAGAGGGATTTGAACCCAGATTCTCTTATTCCAGAGACAGTATTCTTTCCCCTGTACCACCACCTTGCTTCCTACAGCCTCCCAATGGTCCCGTGAAGTAAACAGAATAAGCATTATTATGTTTCTTTTACAAAAAATGAAGCTGAGACTCAGTGGTTAGGTATGTCTTGATGAGGGTCATAGTATTAAGTATCAGAGCCCAGATTCAAATTCAGGTCCTCCTGGAACTAAATCTAGTGCACTTTCCCCAATACCATGCTGGAACTGATAATGATAGGCATAGAATATATGATAATAAAATAGAAGCATCCATGAATCCCCAGAGGATCTAGGATTTTGACAAGGTAGGGAACTCTTGGTATGGGAGCACCCTTCACCAGATCAGATCATCACCAGCCTCTGACTTTGTAAAATAAACCCCAGAGTTGCTGGAGGTCCAGGCAGGCTAATAGACTTGTCCAAGACCACACAGCTAGAAAACTTCAAAGGTGGTATTTGAACCCAGGTATTTCTAACTCCAAGCTCGGCACTCTATCCACGAAGCATGGAAACACTTTGCCTTGTAAAGCATAAAAGACCGATTACTTTCTTTACAATATTTGAGAAGATACATACACACATATACATACAAATATAAATGTTACTATAAAGAGAAGCAATTTTTTCAGTGCTAGACCATTATATAAGTTGTTTTTGTGTACCCAATCATTCATTTTTTAAAAGCTGCAGGCATATAGCTTTCAGCAGATGATCCAGGGTGCAAATCTGATGGTATTAGGAAAAAGTATCCAAAAGTTTTGAACTCTAAAATTAATTTTTGTATGTATTCTAATACTACACTCTAAGAAACTAAGTTGTTGGGGGCAGGGAGATGGTAAAAAGATGAATGGAATGGAAATGCATTTATTAAGCGATTAGGACATGCTGAACACTTGGGATACAACAGAAAAGCTGGACAATCCCTGCTCTCAAACAGTTCACATTTTAATTGGGAAAGACAATACGTAAAATGCAAGGTCCACTGGCAGGGAGGATGGCAACACCCAATGATTTGTGGGCTACACTGATGGAGCAGATGGAAACAGCCACAGTTTTAAGAACCTTGATGGTTCTTAAAGATGAAGATGTTGCTCCCATTTCCAAATTTTACTGGTTTTTATTTCATGGAGCATGTTTGGATACCTGAGTGGCCTTAGACAAGTCTTTACTACATCAGAACATGGAGCCTCTCTTAAGAGATTAAGGTTCAAATAAAGCAAATGAAAATAAAACCTTGAAAGAATTATATATTCCCCCAATTACTGTGCAAAATCTTCATCAACATTATATTACCCCGCCAAGTCATCAAACTACAAACTACTGCAGTCTTCATAAATTACATACAGCTAAAGGGGTAAAACACTTAATTCTAATTCCATCCTTGACTGACATTCAAGCAGTATGATTGTGAAGAATTGACTTTACTCTGTATGTGCCCTGGCTTTATCATTTGTAATGTAGAAACAGAATAACATGTTATGGTTTGTATATGGACAGTCTTGTAATTAAAAGAGCTTCTGCTTCAAACCACCTTATGCTAATGAACCCAGTGGGGCTCCATCTTTGATTTTCTTACCATATTCACAAAGATGACACCCAAATCTCCTTGTCCACTCTTAGTATTTTCCCTTCCTCTCCATCTTATATACAATAAATCACTATTCATTATTAAATAACTGGTCTTGGAGCACTGACCTGCATGACAAAAATATCTTTGATTCTGTTGTTAAAGAGACTAAGATATTCCTTACCTTCATCAGGTTTATAGCATAAAGAGAACAAATGAAGATATATGAAAAGCAAATCACATCATCTAAAAATTAGACTATTCATATGGAGATCATCCAGTCTAAATTTGAACTCATACAAGTATTCTCTTCTCTATGAAATTTAATAGATTTGGCCTCTGCTGAAATATTGTCAGTTATGGGGAAGTCTTCATGACATTCATTACAAAGCAACTCATTCCATTTCTGCATGGCTCTAAGCACTAGAAGTAATCCCTTTATGTGTCACTGAGTAGGTCTCCCCACTGGCCTTGGTTCTACCTTTGCAAGTTAAAATGAAGTCTAATCTTCTTCTTCTCATGCAAAAATTTTTTTGACTTGAAAACAGTCCTCATGGTCCCTATCTCCCACCTCAAGCCTTCTCTTTTCAGGAAAGAAGACCTCAGGTTGCTCAAGTGTTTTCATAGGCCTATTCCTAGGCCTCTTCTGGAAATGCTCCAGTTTATCACATCTCTAGCAGAACAACCAAAATTAAGCACAGATGTGGCCTAACCAGTTGATTAGAACTATTAGTTTCCATGTTTGGGTCTTAAGAACATTTCCAGAGAAAGACATAAACATATAAGTATATTGCAAACCATAGAACATTAAATAAAGGACAACAGGATTTCCATCAGAAATGTTAAGCTCATTATCCCATCAGTAAAGTCAAATGCCAGTACCACGATCATATTCCCTACCTACCTCTTCCCTTTGTTCAACTTTCTCATCACAGTGGGCAATGCCACTGTTTCATACACAGAATATCAGAGTGTACACGTCGGGGGTCACCAAAATTCTCAACTTGCAACTGAGCTAGAATTCCCTCTGTAAAATCTCCAAGTGGTCACCTATCCTTCACATAAACAACACCGGGGTAGAGAAATACACCATACCCTGCAGTGGCCCATTCCACTTACAGATCTAATTTTTGAAAATTTAAATCAAATTTCATTTTTTCCGATGTAAATCTGTACTCTCTTCTTCAGACTCCTCGGCCCCAGGGCATCGATGAAGTTAAGAAAAACAAAACTCTGGTCATAAACGCAGAGTCAAACAAAATAAATTCTATCACTGGACATGTCCAAAAAAGAGTATTTCTCACTCTGCACTGAATCTATCACCTCTCAGTAGATGAGCACCTCTGGAATGCTGACTGTTCACTAGAATATTGGTATTTAACTGTTTTTCTATATATCCAGCCACAATTTGCCCTTTAGCAATTTCCATCTGTTACGTCCAGTTCTGGGGCCAAGGATAAAAGGTCCCTTCCTCCTAAGAACTCTGAAAACACTTCAAGGCACCTATCCGGTGCCCTCCCCACTCATGCATTCTCTTTTTTCTTATGCATGGCATGTCTAGCCATGCTTCACCCAATCCTCAGAGGGCAGTGGTTATCAGTACTCCACAAAACCTTGACCACCCTCTCCTCTGGATACTCCCATATGTCCGTGTTATTGCTAACTTATAAAGCACCTAGAGCCAAACTCAACATGCCAGATGTGCCCTGATCAGAATAGAGTCCATCAGACCTACAGCTTCCCTTGTTTTGAATGCTATGCTTTTACTACTAAGACAGCATAATATCACATTAATTTTTTTGACTGCAATGTTGCACTGAGCTTGCAGTTCTCCCTAATCCCCAAATTTGGTACAACAGAAGGAGCACAGGCTAGCTTCAGACCCTACAATCTGATAGTTACTACCTGTATGACCTTGAGCAAATTCTCTCTCTCTCTCTCTCTCTCTCTCACACACACACACACACACACACACACACACACACACACATAAATAACAATTCTGTTCAGCACTTAACCTCCTTGGCTATCATTCTCCCTCATTCATAGAATGGGATTGTGCTATCAGATAGAACCTTGAGGCCCTACTTTTAACTTTAAGATTATAATCCTATGATTTTTCACATAATTTCTTCCTGTATTTATATAGTTGATTCTTTGAACCGAAGTATGGGTGGGCCTCTATTCCTAGGAAATTTCATCTCATTAGATTCAGCCTTTTGAGATCTTTTTGCATTCCAATTGTCATCCAAGGAGTAAGCTATCCCTTCTGGTTTCACATAATTTCTAAATTTGATGTATGCCGTCGAGGCCTTCATCCACCTCACTGACAAAAAAAAGAACAAACCCTAGGGCAATCCATGAGAGACCTCCCTGCAGACTGACATAATTCATTAATTACTAAATGTTTTGAGCCAATCATTCAACCAGTTCCAAAGCAACCTAACTCTGGTCTTGCCTATCTTGTCCATAAGAATATCAAGGAAGATTGTCAAATGATTCACTGAAACCACATCTATGTCATTCCATTGATTTATCAGTCCAATAAACCAGTCAAAAAAAGGACACAGCTTTAGTATGACATGAATTTACACAAATTAACTTTTAATAACTGCTTCCTTCTCTGAACAATCACATTCTATTTTCTTTAATCTGTTTCAGAATTTTACCAGGAACCATAGTTTGAGTTTAGTTTGAAAAAATACAATTTCTTCCCTCTTTTGAAAATCAGGAAGTATATTCGCTAATTTTCCAGTTCTACAGCACCTTTCTATTCTTCAAGATTTTTAAAAGCTGTTCGGTAATCACTCAGCTGAATTCGGCATCTCCAACAAAAAACTTCCTTGTACTTCATTGCCGGCCTTTAACTCCACCGTTTTTCAGCTTTCTGTTGACAAATCCTGGCCCTTATGCCAACAATAATATCTCCTCCCTCTGCCCCCATTCTCTGTATCTGCCTGACATCCTTGCAGTATGAATTAGTGTCATCTCGCAAACTATTATGGCCCGTTATCATAGCAGTGTACTGAATAGAGTACAGAGTCTGGATTCAGGAAGATGCATCTCCCTGAGTTCAAATCTGGCCTGGAATGTTTATTATCTGTGTAACCCTAGGCAAGTCACTTAACCCTGTTTGCCTCAGCAAACCTCGTCTGTAAAATAAAAGGAAATGGCCAAACCGCCCCAGTATCTTGGCCAAGAAAACCCCAAATGGGGTCACAAAGAGTCAGGCAGGAATGAAAACAACTAAACCAAAACAAATCATCATGACATGACCCCTCCCCCCGGGGGTCACTTGAATCCTTATTGCTCCTATCAAAGCTGTCTTCTCCATGTGTCCTTCTTCTCAATCCTCTAGATCACATAGCTTGTGCTCTTAGCAGCACCTGTTACTCTGCTTTCTCAATGAAAACTTACCTGGGTCACCTAAGTTTATATTTCTGCCATTAACAGCAGAGTCCTATACATGGCACATCGAGTCACATTGTTTTACCTTTTCCCTTTAATGTAGATTTACCTGTCATTTAAAATATTGTAAATTAAGAGTCTGAGATCCAAGAGCTGTCTAGTTTTCAGTGACCTGACCTGAGAAGCCTTCCTTGATAACTCAAGTTGTTACTTGCCCTCTCCCCTTTCAGCCAACCAGGAGTCACTTATCTGCATTTGTGTTGTTAATTCCTAGGTGGAATATGACTTCCTTGATGGCAAGGGATGGTTTCCATTTTCTTTTTTTTTTTTAATCCTCCAGCACCTAGCATAGTGCTTAAGTTGGTTGAATGGATTTGACTTTTTTAGTTCATCTCGTTTTCAAAAAAGATACGGCCTTTACTATTATGGCATAGACTGGATTAACCCCCTTTTCCCAAGGGATAAATGATTTGAATTCCATTTCACCAAACCATCCTGTAGTCACAGGGTCAATGAGCTTTGTAAAGAGACCTACATGAGACAGGAAGAAAAGTAAAAGGCCTACGAGAGTCCAGAAACCAGATCATTAGGGCCTGAAAAAGAATGGAATAAAACTTTCAAGAATGCGACCCCATGTCTTCTCTACCCCTAAGTCTCTCCCAACCTACTTCCCCTTTAAGCTATCAGCCATTAACATTGGTGTACTGGATGCGAGAGGGTATTCTTGGACCCTTCAGGCAGCCAGGGATGACTAGCCCAAAATGACTACTCATTTTGGGAGAAAGAGACTGCAGAAAAGCCCAGAGACACTGAATCACTTGGGAATATTCTCAGTCATTCAAGTGAATTGGCCTGTTCCCATGAAGTACAGGGTCTGTGTGCAATTTTAAATAGTTGTAACTTGTAAATTGCACACAGACTTTATGGACACCCTGTACATCATTTGCATGTTCAAGGCAGGGAAGGGAAGTAATTTCAGCCCACATCTCTCCTTTCCTCCTCACTCCAGCCACAAACCCTATTCACAATTATACCCCCAGCCACAAATAATAAACTCAATATCTGATGACTATGTCTTTTCCAGAAGGATTTATACTAAACTATGCTTAATAGAGTCTAACAATTTCTTTGTATGTCACAATACACTGGGCAGGGTGTCTATAGAAATCTAATTTCTTTCGAAGATATATTTTTAATTGGATTATTTCTTTTCACAATTATTCCTTCTATTATTTCAATTATTCCTTTTCAAAAGGTGAGCTCATCAATAGGCCTTGATAACATGGGGAAGAGAAGATAATGTGTAATTCTTTCTGTACTGCATAGAGATGTCAATTTGTGATTGTGGACAAAGTCTGTTTATAATTTTGCCAAATACTAAGCTTGGGGCAGATCACTTGACCTCTCTGGGACTCAGTTTCCTCAGCTGTAAAATGAGAGGTTGAACTAAATGACCTCCAGCTCTATCCGTTACGTGGGGTGATATGGTTACCACAACTTCTGCTGACTGCTGAGATATGCCTTCAGAACAAGCTTGAGAAAAGAGAGCCCGGTGCTGGGCAGGCTGATTAAGTCTGGGAAAAGGCTATCTGCCTAAAGACAAGGAAGGAACTTCCAGACTTCCCTCTAGCCTTTGAAAATACATACATACATATAGAGATAGATAGATAGATAGATGTACATATATGTGTGTGTATATATATATGTGTGTATATATATATTTATTTTTTTAAAAATTAGATGACTACTTTTATCTTAGGAGGTGTGTGATTTGGCCTCTAACCCTCAAGGTAGGCCAAAGAGCAGATTATGGAGATGCCAGCAAAAAAAAAAAATGTAATTTTCGTTAACCTCTATTACATGTGTCCTAATTAGACGGCGAAGGAATGGGAAAAATATTGAGAAAACTCACACTGGGGCTTCCTCTCTCGTACTCCCTGCCAGGCCAGCATTTGGAACAGGGTCCATTGCCTCTTCCTCCTGGGTGTCCAGCCAGGAGGCCACAGCCAAGCCTCTTCCCCTCCTGAGCTTCGACTCCAGTACCATACATCTCTGCATTCTTCTTCTGCTCTCTGTCCTTCTGTTTCCATTCTCATTTTCATCCTCATGTTGGTTTCAGAGCTGTTAGGTCAAGGAACCTCATGTCAAATAAGCCCAAAGGGGGCCTGGGAGAAATACTCATTTGTAATCTAGCTGATGTTTCTTTGCTAGAAATTCCTCCATTTTTTGGTATTTTTAACATTAGTGCTAATGACTTAATGGCAGCAATTTTTAATAAATTTTCATGTTGGTATGGAGCTAGAAATTTCCCCTAAAGTTCATGTGTTTGCTAGTCCTAATTAAATATCTTATCTTGCTGGAAAAGCTGCGTGTCATTTTGGAATTTGGCCTACTGCACATTCTATCGGCCAAATGAAAAAGATACCAAGGGGTACTATTTAGGAACACAATATAAAATGAACCCAAATCCCTTCCCATAGCAGTGCTCATCAGAGGTCCTCAGCTTTTGTTCAAAAAGAGAGGAGCTTCATTAAGATATTCTCTCTCCCCAACACAACTTTCTTTTGTCATTACTGGTAATGATTTGTACACTGTCATTCTCTTCCTTTCATGTGAATTCCATTTGACATCGAAGCATCACGCGTTGCCAAATAGCAGGACGAGCTGAAGGAACCTGTGCCAATGGAACACGGTTTCCCCATATGCTTTAGCTGCCAAAATTGGTGCCTACATTGAGTCTGCATGGTGCTGCTGAATGAGGTCCTACCACCGAGACAAGGCTTTGGCCTTTTAGCCTTTTGGGGGGATGGGACAAATTGAACCGTCAAGGTCAAATGCAGCTTGGGGACTGAGACCCAGAGAGAAGGTACGCGCTTAGAGAAGAGCAATGTGCATCTTCTTCTGACTCCCCTTTAGAAATGTGGCCATTAAACCCTATATAAGGGCCCCTGCTAGCCAAATATTGACTTAGAAAACTACGTATTACCATTATCTATATTCTATTGTATTTGTATTTATTTTGTTAAACATTTGCCTGTTACACTTTAATCTGCTTCTTCACCTATTGACATCTCTACTTTAGAATACGTAATGCTGATGGAGGACAAGGTCATTTATTACTACTACTTGTGTGACCTTGGAAAGGTCACTTAAATTCTCAGGCAGAATTGGAGGTTGGACTTGGTAGCCTTCTAAGGTCTACTTCTAAATCCACACTGACTTCACTGGCTTCCTTTAAGTCCCAACTAAAGCCTCCCTTTCTATAAGAAGCCTTCCTCAACCCTTCTTAATTCTAGCACCTTTCCTCTTTATCCCATATAGAGAGCTTGTTTGTATAGATTTGTATGTTGTCCACCATTCCATTGTAAGCTCCTTGAGGACAGTCTCTTTTTGCAACCACAGTAACCACTTCGTTAATGTTTACTGAGTGATTGATGAGATAGCCACTGAAGGTAGTGGAAAAAGCAACATCCTAGGCACTTATTACATATTTAGAAGATAACAGGACAAATGAAATTTCCACATGCAAAAACATCAGGCCTTGGTACCACAAGAAAAATTTAGCTAAAATCACTTTTTAAAAAGGTAGATTGAAATGTTTTAAGTATCTGCCTTGTTATAGGACATGACCATCATTACACACAGTTCGATAATTTTTCCCAAGCAACTTTGAGGAAGCGTCCTATCAAAAGCCGCTCTGAAAACAGGCAGCTGCCCAGATACTCAGACCCTACAAGAAATCTCAGACCCCACAAGAGATTGCATATCAGCTATAGAAGGAACAGGCCACTTCCCTGAAGCATTGTACTTTTTCAATTTAACTGGGATAGGAATCGGTCTATGAGGGGGAAACTTCACGATTATATTTCCTATAGGCAGGAACAGCATAGACTTTCAACCTACTGGCAGCAGGAACAATAGAAGATATGATGGATATAGAGTCCAAGACAATGGCTAGTAAATATAGGAAAAGCATCAGAAATTCCACAAGGCTGATTGAGTATTTAAAGTCTAATGATTTTTTAATGGTCAGTTGTTTTTTTTTTTGTCAGTCTAAAGTAATTTACAAAAAAGGTCACTGGATTCCTACGACACCCAGGAGCTATGAGTAAATTATGCAGCTAATTATGGTTTGAATTTGGAGGTCCTTACTACTCCTCTCACCTTTGCACTCCTTCGCATGAATAAAAAATATTTCACAAGTATGATAATCTATCTGAAGACTGAGAAAGCCTATGGGTGCATAAAATATAGTTGATTTTTTTTTTCCTGTCCATCTATCAGCTAAGTAAAATCTTGGGCACTCTGCCAAATAAAAGATACTTTATACCACAGGTTGTTCAATTCATCATTACTTTTGGGTTCTCTCATATCTCAAGTGAAATAAGACTTTCAAATATTTTTTTATTTTTTTCCCCATCACTAATACATGTGTTCAAATGAGTGTTAACTGCCTAGCCTATATTACTAACAAAGCATTCCCAGGTTGGTATTCTAGGACTGAGCAGTGTGGCAGACTTGGGAGTCAAAGGAAGTGGTTTTAAGTCATGAGTGACAGTAGCTGACTCTACACAAGATTCTCAGATTATACAAGATTTACCTATCAGATGGGAATAACAATGCCCTATCTACTTCACAGATAGAAAGGTTCTGGAGATCCAGAAAAAGGAGTATGAAAGTGGTCTGGAGGGAAGGGTGTGTTAGAGCCAGCTCAAACCAGCTCCAAGGCCAATTGCAAATTTTCAAGGTGAATGTTTACACCTTAGAAACTGGCAAACATACAAACTGGGGATGGCTTTGTTGATTGTCTAGATTTTAAAAAGTAATAGACAAAATGTGAATAATGCAGATACAAGTGTGTCTTGCATACATTTCACCCCCTCCCCCCCGGAGGGCCAGTTGTTAAACATTTACCAGCCCACTCCTGTCTATAAGCTATATTAATATATAGTGCTGCTATTAAATGGAAGAGAAGACTATGAAATTTTTAATCTAAAAAGATCAAAATAGTGTTTCTGAATAGTAAGCTGATAACAATTTGGTTATTTAATTTATAAGCTTTATGAAATCTATTTTTCTTGACCAAAGGGTATTTGTAGAACATATATAGCCTCTTTGTTAAAAGAGACATTTACTTTTGATTTTCTCATATTTGTGTTCAATAATTTCCCATTAATAGAATATGTACCTGTTTTTAGACATGATAAAAACACCAAGTAGTTTGCCTTCCTCTTCTATGTCTCTTCTCTCCTCTCACAAATAAAACTTTAATTTTTTCCCAACTCTGTCATATATCATTTACCTAGGAAAGAGTGCTGAGCTTGGAGAACTTGGAATCAGAAAAATCTGAATTCAAATGTGGCCTCTAACACTTAGTAACTGTGCAAACCACTTGGCAACTAGTGTCCTCCTCTGCACAATGGGCACAACAATGCCTCCTACCTCGCTGGGTTGTTGTAAAGATCAAATGAGTTGGCATATGTAAAGTACTTTAGAAGTTCTATATAAATATGAGCCTTTATTATGAATATAACAGGCTGGCAATTTTACAATTCATAATTAAAGTATTATAATACACTAATAGGTATCTTTTTTCATACAACTTAGTATCTTAAAATTCTCCTGTTCTAACTTTAATTTCCAATTATCTGAAGTCTATACTCCTTTGAGTACTACCACGGAGACAATTCTTCTTTTCTTTCCTTCACTTTGAAAACACTCAGCTTTTAATGACAGACCCTTCCTCCATCCCATCACCGCCATTTTATGGTGCATTGACATGGCAACATTTCAGAGGACATGACAGAAAAGGGGGTTGACATGAGTGATTTCTCTAACATAATTTAACTGAATCAGTAACTGCTTAACTTGTTAGAGACCCACACATACAAAATAGTCAATTGCATGCACATTCTGCCTACCCTTCTCTCATTTACTCCAACTCCAGCGATATAGCAATTCAGACTATTTGGAGAGAAAGAAGGGCATGGTACAGCAATTATATGACCCAAAGTCTTTCTTCCACTACCTTCTTTCTTCCTTACAAAGGCTGAACACTATATCATATGCCATCCCTCTTTCCTCTTACCTTTTACCACTCATTCAGTTCAATTCTACCTCAGGCATCTTATTTTTCACATACAAATCCTCATTAATTACTCTTATTTTCTTCTGTCCTCCACCACCTTCTCTCTCTCTCCCCCTCTCTGTCTCTACACACACACACATGCGTGTGTGTGTATGTATGTATATATGTGTGTGTGTATATATATACATAAATATATGTATATATATATATATATATATATATTTACATTCCATCTTTGAGCCAAAATATGATCCTAGTTAGTGATGGTTGATAATCATAGCTACTGAACAAAAAGAACTCTTCAATAGTCACCAACCACTAAAGAAATACCTTGAAAATATTTACAAGATTCCTTCACAATCCACCCCCCCACACACACTTCCCTTGCCCCAGTGAAAAAAAAAAATTTCATCAACTTAATTCTCCTCCAACCAAATCTGCTTTCTACCTTCTGTATCACTGGACCAAGGCTATCTGGAGTTTGGTTGGGGCGGGGGGGGGGGGGGAAGGCGGTCAGAGAGTGGCAGGAAGGGAAAAGTCAAGGGGCAGGGGCAGGGACAAAGGTCTAAGACCTGTCCTTACGAACTGAATCTGTGTCCTCTATACCACAAAAATCTCTGTTACATATGGAAACACCCTCTATCCTGCACCAATTCAATCTGAGAATCATCTGAGAAAAACAACAGTGATACAACCAACCATGGCCAGAAGACAACATAGACTTTGGGTGTATTGCTACTAGGAAACCACTTAGAACCAGTGACAAAAATACCAAGTCCAACCAGAAGCTAACTGCACATTTGAATTTAGAAAATCTCCTGTGTAGGTACTATCTTATCATCAAAGAAAGAGAAAAAGGAATTAGTGCCCCTGATTCAGATCCCTAAGAACCTAAACACTAGGCATTTACTGAACCCAATGCTTGGCTCGATATCCATGTGGGATCAACCCCACCTTCCTTAGTGTTAGTGTAGAACACAAACTGATGTTTACGTTTCACCAAAAGACCCTGTACGGTAGAGACCAAATCACTGGTACCTGCCCTATGCTGTGGCTATCAAATTCCCACTTTCTCTTCCCCTAATATCTCTGTCTGCTAAATAAAAACTCCCTTCCCTTGCTATAGCTCAGTCGCTAATCTCTCATCCCCACTTCCCACAGCCCTATCCTTCCCAAGTTCTTATTCCCTTTCACCCTTCCTCCTTCCACTGTGACCCCTGGACTTCCTATTCTACCATTAACAAGTGTCCTTTCCTCCAAAACCTCATCTCCTTGTACACACAAAAACCTGATTTCCTCAAGAAGACAATGTATCCCCAACCAACCCTACAGTAATGGGTAGTCTTTATCTCAGGCCTCCAGAATATTGGGTGGTCCAAGAGTAAGAGTGACGAGTTCACTGCCCCTTCTCAAATCTCCCTCTGACACTGTCACTCATAAACTTCCTTTTTGTGGAAGTTTGTTCAATCTGTTTATATCACCCCAAGCACAACTCCTTGTTGCAGTCACTTATAGACCTTCTGGTTCAGAGATTCTTAACTTTGTGTGTGTGTCATGGACCGACCACTTTAGTGGTCTGACAAAGCCTAATGGACTTCTCAGAATAATGTTTTAAAATGCCTAAAATAAAATACACGGGATTACTAAGGAAACCAATCATATTGAAATATGATTACCAAAGTATTTTTTTAAGTTCCTAGATCCCAACCTAAGAGTCCCTACTCCAAGTCATTCTCCCTTTCTCAAGGAGAAGGAACACAAAGGTCCCCTCAAACAAAGTGGCCTCCCAGTACCTCCTCCTTCTTGAAGACAATGACCTATGTCTTGACATTAGCTACTCTCATGTAGGACCATAACTTAAATCTCACCAATACCCATAACAGGGTCACTGCCATGATCCTGAATTCAAATTCCACTCTTTGACTTTAACCTATTATACTTTCATCTCTTTTTCTGAGGCAACTAAGCTAGTGCTATGTATAGACCACGGGGCTTAGAGTCAGGAAGACCTGAGTTCAAATCTGGCCTCATTTACTAGCAGTGTGACTCTAGGTAAGCCACTTAACCTCTTTTTGTCTGTTTCCTCGACTGTAAAATGGGGATAATATTATACCTACCTCCCAGGGTTACTGTAAGGATCAAGTGAGATAATATTTCTAAAATGCTTATCAGAGCACACAGTAGTCGCTATATAAATGCTTATTCTGCTTCTTTCAGTCCCTCCATTCTCCTTCTGTTCTCCCAGTTTATTGCCATGTACTCTCCTCTGTCCTTGAATTCCTCACTCCCCTATCCCACCATCACTGCTCCTACTTTGCCAAACACTATTCCTGGGTCACTCCGCACTGTCTGCCCTCTACAATCCTGCTGAATACCACTGGATTGGGGCCGCTACCAATAAACATTTTCTACTCTCCAGTAGGCTTCCCTGTGAATGCCTTTATTAATCTTCCTGGAATGACTTTTTCACACCTACAACAGAAGGTGGCTTTTTAAAAGTTCAGCTCTTCTGTCAAGTATCCTATACCATCAATAATAATAATAATAAACAATAATAATAGCATGTCTATAGCACTGTAAGATGTGCAAAATGCTTCCCAAATATTATCTCATTCGGTCCTCACAACCACCCTGGAAGGCGCTAAGATAAGCTACTATCCCCATCTGAGGAAACTGAGTCTGAGAAAGGTTAAGTGACTCACCTACACCCCATGGTTAGTAAATGTCCAAGGCAGGATTCATACTCAGGTCTTCCTGACTCCAAAGTCCATCATTCTCTCCATCGCATGACCTAGTTCCTTTTCCCATAATTCTCAGCAGAAGGCCTCACTTGTTTTGCTGAGAGAAAGCAAAGATTCTCTGCTATCAGCATTTTTTTCCTCACAAATTCTGCACCTGAGAACCCCTTCCTATCATTTCACATCTCCCCTTTCCTTTAGTGTCAGAGGAAGAAAGGCTCTACCTGATCCCTGGATCCCAGTCCCTTCTGACCAGAGCTTGCTCCATGGATTGTCCCCCTCTTGTTTCACCTTCAACCTCTTCTTTATTGACTCATTCTCCATCTTTTACGAACGCACCCAGTTTTCTCCAGTCCTATTAAAGAAAACTTCACTTGAGTCTTCCATCAAGGCCTGGGACTACACCTTCCTTAGTGACCAAACAAGACCGGACTCCTGGAAAGAAATCCATCTGCACCCACTTTCTCCTCCCCTTTCCCATCTCCCACTCAGTTCTCACCACCTGGTGATACATCACGATCCTACCCTAAGACTGTGCTACGGTCCAGCCACACTGCCCTTCTCTCTGTCCCTCACAGGTAGCTTTCACCTTCTGTCTCTTTGTACCAGCCATCCCTTCTGTCTGAAATACACTCTCTCCTCACCTTTTCTCCCCCTTTAAGATGAAAACTCAAGCCTATCAGAAGCCTTTCCTGAAACATCATCCCCTCTCACCCCGTTGCTAGTGCCTACTCTTTCTCCTGAATTACCCTGCATTTAGCTGTTATTTATTCTGTAAAAGTATACTTACATGTAAGAAGGTAAGGGGATGAGGATGTAACGCCTACTATGTTCTAGGCACCATGCTAAGTGCTTTACAAATATTTACCTCATTGATCCTCACAACAACCTTAAAAGGTAGATGCTGTTCTCATCTCTTACTTTATAGGTGAGTAAACTGGGGCAGGTAGAGTTTCCCTGAATCACATAGCTAGGAAGTTACTGGGGTCTTCCTGACTGTAGACCCAACGTTATATTCACTGTGCCACCAGATACATGTATGTGTGCCTATATGTATATATATGTATGTATGTATATATATATGTGTGTATATATATATGTGTGTGTGTATGTATATATATATATGAGATTCTATTGAGCCATACATACCACATATAACATGAGATTCAACAGTCATGTCATAGTCATATCATATATAAGATATACATGACTTAATAATCATGGCATTAGAAGCTAGGTTGTAATCAATCAAGCGATATGCATTTATTAATTACCTACTAGGTAATTAGGACTAGGTGCTAAGAACACGACTCAAAACAGAAAATCCTTGCTCTTATAGAACTTACATTCTAGGGTAGGAGTTGGGGATAAGGAAAGCGATTTGTATAAAGCAATACACACTAATTATACTAATACACTGATACACACAATAATATCTACCTATATATACACACTATTTGTTGTTTGGTCGTTTTAGTCATGTTCAACTCTGTGACCCCATTTGGGGTTTTCTTGGCAGAGATACTGGAGTGGTTTGCCATTTCCTTCTCCAGCTCATTTTACATATGAGGAAACTGAGGCAAACAGGGTTAAATGACTTGCCCATGGTCACACAGCTAGCAAGTGACTAAGGCTGGATTTGAACTCAGGAAAATGAGTCTTCCTGACTCCAGGCCCCACAGTCTATGCACTGCACCACGTAGTTGCCCTTATACACATATACACATATGTTGCAGCCATACAATATAATATATGCATACATATGTATGCACATATACATAATATATACAGCTATACATATATACATATATACAAATTTAATGTGTACCCACATATGAATATGATATATATGCACATGAATACAAATATAATATACATACTCATGTATGCAAACACATACACATTTATACAACTATGCATACATATACAAAACTATATACTCATGTATATAACTACATACACATATATACAAGTACACACACGCATGTACACATGTATACAAGTACATATACACATACAAACCTATGTATGGCTACATACACTGTACACGTGCGTACAGCTACATACACATGTGCATATATATGTACGGCTACATATACATGTATAGAGCTACGTATGCATGCACACAACTACGTCGACATGCATACACATATATGTAACTATATACATATGTATAGACTATAATATATACATACGCACATATACAAACATATACACACATATACAAATATATCAGCATATGTATATTATATCTACATATACATGTACATATATACAGGTATATAATATAATATCTACACACAGACGTAATACACAAGCATACAAACCACTTTCCCCAACCCCAACTCCTCCCCTAGAAAGGAAGTTTTCTACGACCAGAGAGCTCCGCTTTGGATCACTGTACCCCTAGTATTGAGACATAGCAGACACTATTATTATGTATCTCATCCATTCCCATGAATTCAATTCATCATTTCTGTGCAAGTGACTCCTAAAACTCTATCTATCAATTTCATCGATATTTCTAGCTATCTCCAGGTAACTTGGTGGCACAGTGCCTGCCCTAGAGTCAAGAAGACCTGAGTTGAAATGCAGCCTCACTTATCAGCTATGTGACCCTGGGCAAGTCACTTAACCCTGTTTGCCTCAGTTTCCTTATCTGTCAAATGACCTGGAGAAAGAAATGGCAAACCACTGCAATGTCTCTGCCAAGAAAACCCTAAATGGGATCACAAAGAGTCAGACACAACTAAACAATAACAAATCTGTCTCTAGTCCTCTTCTCTTCAACTCCAGTCTCACCTTATCAAATGCCTCCTAGACATCTCCTTAAGATAGATGTGTCATAGGTATCTCAAACTCAACATGTCAAAAACCTTCTCTTTCTAATCCAGGTCACCCCTCTTCCTAACATCCCTGCACAACCATACTCTTCCAGTCACCCAGCTTCATAACGTCTGGGTCATTCCTGACTCTCCTCACTGTCCATCTCCAATCGATCGCCAAGTTTTGCAAAATCTGCCTCCACAATCTCTCTCTCCTCCTGTGGCCTTTATTACTATATTTAGATATCTCATCATTGATGACTGCCTTCTGATGGGTCTCCTGCTGCCAGCTCCTGCCCCTTCTAATCCATCCTCCACATGGCACTACACAGGTACCAAAGCTCTAATCAATCATGTTGACTCTTATACTTAAAAACTTTGTGGCAAACCTGTTCACCAACAAGATACAACCCAAACTCCTCAATCTGGCATTTAAAGTACGACCCTCCAATCTGGCACCAACCTACACCTCCAGCTTCATATCAATTTACTTCTTTCATACACTATATTCCAACCAAACTAAGTAATTATTCTCTGCTCTTGGCACTTAATCCCCTACCTCCTTCCTCTCCTTAAAGCACTCATCTCCAACCCCCTTAGAAAAACTTTATTTTCCCTACAATGTTTATTTCAAGCACTACCTCCTAAGCCAACAATTTTTTAATGTAATTCAGGGACCCCTGGGGTATTCCTTTCAGGATGAGGTTCTACAGAGTCCAAACTATTTTTATAATAATACTAAGATTTTTTTTCATTTTTAACGCAGCAAAAAACCAATCAATATGAACAAAAGCTCTTTGAGGGGGTGCACTGAATAATTTTTAAGAATAAGAGGGTCCTGTCTTGGGGAGGGAGAGGGAGAAAATTTAAAACTTATAGAAGTAAATGTTGAAAATTAAAAATAAACAAACTTTAAAAAAAGAATGTAAGGGGGTCCTGAGACCACAAAATTTGGGAACTACTGTCCTAGGCAAATCCTTCCTCATTTCTCTTCTCTCCCCACTCCTGGCAGCAATGCTTGATCTCTCCCCATATTGCTTAGTATTTTCTTCTCTGTGTAAGTATTGTACTCACCACAGCTCCCAGCCAAGTGAAATGTAAGCTGCATAAAATCAGGAGTATTTGCTGTTATGGGGTTGTCTTCATATCCATAGCACCTAATATACCATGCCCTACACAGAGTAGGTACCTAAAGCTTATTGAACTGAGAAGATCACAGGGCTCTAAATTTGGAGATCAAAGGGAAACTTGGCCCCAAGTCCAACTTCCTTATGTAGAAAATGGAAGAATACAAACTTTCTCTCATTCAACTTTACTTTCAGGGTTTTGGTTTTTTTTTTTTAAATCACTATGCTTTGGATAATGCTGTTTTCTATGATTTTTTAAAAGAAAATCAATGTGTCCTATGCTTCTGTTTCATTATGGATTAAAACTAGTTTTTGTAGTGCCTTGGGAAAATGCCCCTGCTTGAAAACAGCTGACTTAAAAATGAACTTCTCTAACAACCCAGTTCTAAGTGGGAGATTGCCTGTAATAAATTTAGCTTCTAGTGACATTTCTCCTAGAATTCACTTATCATCAACAATAGATTTTGCCATAATAATAGGCTTTTCACCAGACATTTCTATATGATGCCTTGTACATTCCTATTGAAAGTTAACATCATCCCTTTGGGTTGGCAATAGATATGTCATCTTCTAACTATTTCCTTTTGTATTAAGTCTTTTCCCCAAGCCATGTTTTAAAATTCTTGAGGTCAGAGATCATGTATTATATTTCTTTTGTACCCTCCACCACCCTCTTCTCCTCCCTCCCCCTATCCATCTGGCCCATTTCTGCCTATTTAGTTGGGAATCAGAAAAAGCTGATTAGTTGATCTTATATTCCTCACATATTTAAATATATCGACTCACAAGATGGTTATCTTTAAATAACATTCATATTTCTTTTAGACTGATAACATCAGGGAAATATTTCCAACCTCCCCCCCACCCACTCCATCTCACTGTCACCACCTCTTTATTTACTACGGCTTTCAAAATAAACATCATCCCAGTTTGTTTCTATTCCAAATTTTCTTCTCCTTACCCTTTGCTTTGCTGCCTTCAAAATCTCTCTATTCTCTCAGCTCCCAATCTACTAATTATCATCACAGGCTGGACTGGCAAAAGCAAAACTGAGTGAATATTACAGTAATTTCTCTTCTTCTCAAAACAGAAAGTTTGTCTAGCAGAACAACCTCTCAGGGCCTAAACAATCATCCTTCCATCGTTCTCTGCAGGAAGGAAGGTCCATCACAAAGATCTGGGTCAGGCACAAGGTGCCCATCAAAACCAGGGAGCCAATGGCAACCACTGAATTAGAATGGGAACTCTCTGAGGGAGAAGGCTGTTTTTGAGCTTTTCTTGGTAGGCTCAGGGCTTAGCACCTCTGGTACACCATAGGAGATTAACAAATGCTTGTTGATTGATAACCTGTTAAACCAGAAAGCTCAAAATGTCCTCAAGCTTTTTCTACATTTTGTTATTAAATAGTAAGAGGCTCCATACCAACGTGGGTCAACTGACTTTTGCCCCTGACAATGAGTTAATTTTCTATGTGTTGTTGCTGTTTGTGTTTGACTCTTTGTGACCCCATTTGGGATTTTCTTGGCAGAGATACTGGAGTGATTTTGCCATTTCCTTCTCCAGCTCATCTTACAGATAAGGAAACTAAGGCAAACAGGTTAAGTGACTTACCCGAGGTCACACAACTAGTAAGTGACTAAGGCCAGATTTGAACTCAGGTATTTCTGACTCTAGGGCTGGCACTTAAAATTCTCTATGTAAGCAAACCTTACTGAAAACTGACTTTGATAACAAATACCTAGAATTTATATAGCACTTTAAGGTTTTCAAAACCCTTAAACAAATATCATCTTACAAATTTACAAATATTATCTCATGACGACCCTGCGTGGTAGGCAGGGGGTAATGAGAGAGCCAGCTTGAGAGCAGAGTGTTAAATTTTCAATGTGAGCAATCAACCTCAGAAATCCACAATCTCCACAAACTAGGGGTTGGTTTATTGTTTTGTTGGTTGTCTAGACTTGAGAAAATGTCAAGAATGCACATGTGTACGTGTGTGTGTGTGTGTGTGTGTGTGTGTGTGTGCAGCAACACGTTCGCCTTTTTTCCTGGTCAGTTGTTAATTATTTACCAGCCTGCTATTATTAACCCTATTTTAGATCTGAGAAAATTGAGGCTGAGGGAGGTTAAGGGAATTTGCCAGGGTCACATAGCTAAGTAGGCACTATTTGAGCTCAGGTCTTCCTAACTCCAGGTCCACAGTTCAGAGATTTCCAAGGTTCCTTCAAACTCTCAAATTCTAGGACTCTGTGACTTAGTAAGAAGAGATCATTGTCTGTAATACTCAGCACAATACCTGACCCATATACAGTAGGTGCTTAATAAATGCTTGTTGACTTGAAAAAGAAAAAAGAAAAGAAATATCACTGTTGACCTCAGAGCAACCTATTTCAATTGAGTTGTTAAAATCCAGGTGAAGAAGGGTTGCAAAATGAGAGGTGAGGAAGTCAGAGCTATAGTGCAGAGATTTTTCTGAGTGGCCATCAAAGGGAGGAGAAATATGGATGGACAGCTTGAGGAGCTAGATGGTAGAGTCAAGTTAAATCTTTATAAAGATGGACAAGTCTTAGGCATGTATGCAGGTAGCAGAGAAAAAACAAGTCATTAAAGAGACTAAAAATTAGAAAAGATTCAAGATTAGTCTAGTTAACCTCTCCATTTCCCAGACAATTCCCAAACCAGTTAGAGATGAGCTGTTAATCTCTATCAGAGGAAGGTGTTTTTACCTAGTTTTTTACCTGCCTCTACACCAATGAAAATCACCAGTTCAGAACAACAACCACCAAGAGAAAATGGTGAGCTTACCACTATATGAAATTAACTTTTGGATGTCACCAGGATATCCAATTTTATTCTCCTTTAAATACACTTCAAAGTTTTATAGTACTAAATATTAGTAAGCTTCATGCAGTAATAATTACCAGATATATAATTCATGTTAGCATTTCTCAGGATTGTAAAGATGTATTGATGTCAGTTTCTTCGAAAAAGCAGTTTTGTATGTTTTACATGATTGCACATGCATAACCTATATCTGATTGCTTACCATCTCAGGGAGGGGAAGGAGGCAGAGGAGGGGAAGGGGAGAATTTGGAACTCAAAACTTCAAAAAAAAAAGTTTAAAATTGTTTTAACATATAATTGGGGGAAAACATATCTTAAACTTTAAAAAAAAGAAATGTAATTTTGTACTCCTTAAATTTCTGAAATTCTTTAAAAACGAAGCTCATGCCTTGGTCATCTTTCAAAGCTTGTGGAAACTTCAGAAGCTGTCAGTGTTATCAACAGCACATTGAGTAAAGCCCTTTGCTTACTAGTTGCGATTGATAATACTTGATATTAGAGTAATATATTAAAATATTGGTACCTGCTAGTAGTCAATCAAAAGTCAATCTTTGTGTGGTCTGTCATGGGATATTCTAATTCACATGAGGTCAAATTCAATCTTGCTCCTTTGAAAGATTTTTTTCAAGCCAGTAAAAGGGTAAGGTTGGAGCAGATAGGTAGTACAGTAGATTAAGAGCTGGGCCTAGAGTCAGGAATACTCATCTTCCTGAGTTTAAATCTAGCCTCAGACACTTACTAGCTATGTGACCCTGGGCAAGTCACTTAATCCTGTTTGCCTCAGTTCTTCATCTGTACAATGAGCTGAAGGAAGAAATGGCAAACTACTCTAGTATCTCTGCCAAGAAAACTCCAAATAGCGTCACAAAGATCATATATGACTGAAAAACTACTGAACAACAACAAAACAAACCTTCCCCAGGGTTTTGCACATAGTGGCTGTTACACAAATAATAATAATAATAGAAGCCAGTATTTTATAGTGCTTTAATGTTCACAATGTATGAGCTCATTTGAGCCTCACAATAACTCTGGGAGGTGGCCCATTTTACAGATGGTAAAACTGAGACTGGGCATTTTGCAACATATTCAGGATCATCCAGGTAGATTTGAATTCAGGTTTTCCGGACTCCAGGTCCAACTCTCTTATTCACTGCATCACCTAACTAGCTACCTTCAAATGCTAAAAATTTATTAACTCTGAATCATGCTAAAAGATTAAGGCAAAGAAGCTGGCTATAAGGTACCATGCAAATGTATAATATCTTAAAAATTAGTTTAATTTGAATGTAATTTCTACAGTCTTTGCCTATATGGCAGAGTATGTGTATATATGTGTGTGTGTGTGTATGTGTGTGTATATGTGTGTATATGTGTGCATTTGTATGTGTATTAGGGTATATATATATACATATATATTTTAGAGTATACATATTAGTATACATATAAGTATATATAAGAGTATTGTATGTGTGTATATATATATACATATATAATATACATTCCTGTAAAGTTTCCAAAGTGCTTTATGTACATCATCTCATTTTAACTTCATTTCTAACCTGTAGGTCAAGTACTAGGTACAACAGTATCTCCCACTTTATAATCAATGAAGAAGCATTTATTGAGCACCTATTGCAAGGAAGGAACTAGAGATTTAGAAATAGAGGTATAATGATTTACCCATGTTGAAATAGATAGTAAGTGTCAGAGCTGTGGATTGCAACTCGAAATCCATCAGTCTGTCCACTCCCGCATGCTACCATTGTACTCATCCACAGGAAAGCAAAGAAGAAAAAAGTATATAGTCTGAGAAAGTGCCTTCTCTTGACAGATGTTTCTGATTGTCTCTATGCTTAAACAATTTCCGACCATAACATTATGTGATTTCCAGTTTTAAGTGGCCCAGTCACCTGGTACACCATCCTTACCTTAGAGATGAGGAAATGAAGACACAGGAAAGTTAAATAAATGATCTGCCCAAGGCCACACAGGTAAAAAGGCCTGCATTCAAAACTACGTCCTTCTCATTAATGCTCATTCTCTTCCACTACACATCACCTTTTTAAAGATGACAAAGGCTTCTACTGATGTCAGGTATGACTCCATCAGTCAACCAAATAGAGAATTTTTCTTTGGCATTTAAGTGACTACATGACTAAATCAACATATTAATGAAAGTCAAGATGCCATCTTCATTGTTTTTTTTTTAACTTTATCAATTTCTCTACCTAGTTAAATATTATTTATATACTGTGAGATTTCCACTTCTCCCAAGGATAATCACCAAAAAACACCCAAGACAAAATTCAAACAAATTTTAAATACCTTCAAGATTATGGGATGGACTAAGCCAACAGCCAAAGACTGAATCCTAGCTGGTCCCACTAGCCACCCTGAGTTCCATGAATCACATGGTAACTGGAACTCTGCAATCACCCAATTCCAACCGTACGTCTATGGCTGGATTTCACGTATCACAAGGTAGCTAGAAGAGTGCAACACACAGGCTATTGCAGTAGCAGAGGACACACCTCGTTGTTAAAGGTGTTTTTATTCTTTGTTTACAAATGGAAACACCTATAAATTTTTACGAACTGCTTGTGAAGTAAATACAGAGTGCTGGTGACATGAAAGATCATCTCTGGCTAACTCACGTGCTTTCACTTAGGTCACTGAGAACCAAACCATCCCAATGGCAAAGCTTCTCTCAGACCCTACCAAGCAGCACGGTATATGCTGCACCAACCCTTTCAGGCCACAAGGGCACTGGTCATTCCCATTCCTGTTCTCAAAGTATCCGGGAGCCCTGATAAAGGGAACCCTGAGAAGCTAGGGCTAAGAGAGCCAGATTTAGCCCGACGTGAATCCAGTGCTGTGTCTTGGTATGGGTCTCAGTCCACATTCCTTTGTTACATCATCACCTCAGTGCATTTGCTTCACAAACAGTCTATGACTGCTTCTTATAGTTTTTTTTTTAACAGTCATTACATTTATATTACATTTTACTGTCATTACATTACACGTACTCAGTGCCGCTTCTGGTTAAAACCACAAGTTTAAAATGCCACTATCAAGCAGATGATTTCAGGGCAGTCAGGCACTGTGTTCAATTAAAGAAAGGCTAAGTTCAGTATTACCATTACTTGAGGCAGGGCTAATGGGGGAAGGGGGAGAGACACACAGGATAAAACCACCTATAGGCAAGGAACCTAAAATGGTTTCAACCTTGATGACAAAGCAAATTTAAAATGTTTACAATCTCCCTTTGTGCCCATTGTCAAGAACTTACCTTTAAAGAATTTAAAATGCAATCAACACCAAAAATCTTTCTGAAAACTACAAGCTTGTTACACCCAACCTAAATGTACCTCACTAGAGGATTTATCCATGGTACTATCAATGACACGCAGGAATCTGAGATGAATTGTTGACCATAAGCAGAATGACAAATATGGTGGGTTACATTTTTTCACAATATAAGCTTATACATACACATATATATCAATATACACAAACACACATATACATATGTCCGTAAGACACATACATATATGTGTAATATTATCTATGACATACACACCCATACATAAATGAATGAGAAAAGGCACTTGTAAAGATTCTTAAACATGTAACCATCAATAGTTAATTAAAAATAGGAAGGTAAATACTCTAGACTGCAGCAGTCTTTTGGAGGCAGGAGCTTATAATCCCCAAAGATCCAGAAGCATTACCTCATTGCAGCCTTGAGACAAACTGAGCATTCACTCTGGGTCTTACCCATCATCCACCGGCTCACACAAAGACAACAGAGGCGTGACCAATCGCATTGTGATGAGCAGGCACTGTTTCAACGCTCTCTCTCTCTCTCCCTCTATTGCCCATTGACATGCTAAGCTGGCAGCCTGCTGGACCCGTTGTCATGGCAACAGAGCCCAGCTGCTTACCCAGCCTTGTTACAGAGCTTTTCCTTTTCAGCACTCACTTGGCTAATTAAAAATTTAGACCTGTTTTGCATGTTGGATGCAAACAGAAACAATGGGGGGGGGTCTCCTTCCCCCAACACACACACACCCCGACTTTCTGCTGGAGCTGAAAACATGCTGGGTAGAGCAATTTGAAGGACACTCCCATGAAGTCTCAATGTAACCAATCAATAGGCAGCGATGGAGTCCTGGCCAGATGGAATTTGTTGCTGAACTTAATCTGTTGTAAAGCAAAACAAAACCCCAAATGTAGCTAACGATGACTCTTCCTGCTTGAAAATATTTAAATCTACCCAGCACAGATTATGCGTGTTTGTAATATTTGCACTCTTCCAGGTTGAATTGTTCTTTAAAAATTCTTCCTTAATGGACTTCTAATTTTAAAGGGCTTTATCCATAATTCCACAATGTAAACAGGCTAAATAAATGAGGGTGGGGAGAAGATGCTATGAAAACTACCAATATGGGCAAGAGGTACCCATAAAGGGTGATAAAACACAACACACACACACACACACACACACACACACACAATAGTAGGAGGAGAGGCCCACGGGAGAACTACTTTGCCTGTGATTCAGATGCAACCACTCAAATCTACCACTACCGTGAAAGAAAAAGCAATAGCATCTTTCTGGTTGGAAAACATTAGAAAATAAAATACCAGATTTTGTGTGCCAAACCACAGAAAAAGAAACTCAACCTGGCAGACAGTTTTAAAGATAACTGCTGTCTCATGTAAATAAACCACAGTTCCTCTGGAAACTCCTATATCCTTAGTCACAGAAAATAACAACAGTGCCAGGGGCACTCACGACATTTCCCAATGTAAAAATGTATACCTTCCATCTCTCCCTGTGTTATTCCCTTAGAGATAACTAAAACGAGGCCATTAGAAATTATCTTTGTTACAAATAAATTACAAGATGATGGAAATTCAAGGGGTCCAAACTGGGGCAAAGGTTTGTCTTTGGAATGATTAATGACAAGGAGAAGAGACCAACAAGTGAGAAATAGGCAATGAGGTAAGGTAAGCTTAGCTGATGATCTCCTGCTTTCTGGTGAGGCCTGCCCTATGTAGCAGCCCGAAACCATACTGGATGGCTCTCCAATATTTGGAGCACTCCATCCCACTCTGAGTACTATTTGCAGTATAAAAAGGATAAGGTATTCAGTGCTGCTCCGGTACTATGAGTGAGACTCTCTGCCACTCACTGGGGCCGGGAGGGTGTCTTAGAGGTGGCACAGAGTTCCACATAGGAGAGGTACAAGAATCAAAGGGAGAAGGAAACCAAGGCTGAAATGAAGAAGAGATTTCCTTCATGTATACTGTTGGGAGAAGGAAAGGGAGCAATTAACTTGTTTTCCTTTCACTTCAATTGGTCCAATTAAAAAAGTATTAATATGAATCAAGTGGTTAATCGGTAATCAGCTGGTGCCATGGACAGAGAGCGGGACCTGAAGTCAGGAAGTGCAAATACAGCATCAGACACATACTAGTTTTGTGACCCTGGCCAAGTAAGTCATCAGACAGCCACCAGGCTGTCTGACTCAGTTTTCTCATCTGTAAAATGGGAATGATAATAGCAACTACCTCCCAGGGTTGTTGTGAAGACAAAATGAGATAATATTTGCAAAGCACTCTGCAAACCTTAAAGTACCATGCAAACACTAGTTGTTATTACCTAATGCTAGTGTTATTATTATTATTATTATTAAAGTGCCTTTTATGTTGTAGTTATAGTTTGTTCTTCATTCTCATAAAGGACCAGGACATCAGGGAGGTGATGCTGTGACTTGCAAGTCCATAGGATGTAAGTGAGAGAGGGCTGTGCAAAGTCAGCAGCCTCACTTTCTCCTCTGGAGTCCTCTGGGTCTGGTGACCAGATACAAATCAGGACAACTGGAGATGGCCCAACAGACAGTAAACAGACAAGGTTTAAGTAGAGAGAAAAACTCCTGAGCATATAAAAGCCAAGTTGTCAGTGACGATGTGGGGAGAAAGAGGAGAGGAGCTAACGTCACCATGTTCCACAGAAGCAACCAATCATGACTCCAAAAGACTGATGAGAAAACAAATTTTCAACCTGTTGGTAGATGGTCATGGACCAGACAATGGTGTCAAAATCAGACAGAATGGAATCCCTGTGGGCTGCAGAAAACTGGTCTCTGCAGTCCACATGCTAACTTAGAAAACCAAAAATTAACATGATCTATGTTGCATCATATTTTTATTTTTTAAAAAATTGCCAATTACAAAACTTTTTGGCAGGGTGTATAAACCCAAGATAACTGAGGAGATGGTGACACAGCACCTAGCTGTTTTCAATGAGTTCAAGCCTCTAGGCCCAGATGAACTAAATCCAAGAGTCCTGAAGTAAATGGCAAATGTGACTGATGAGCTATTCTAAGATCTTCAGATTCTGAGCGATTAGAAGGACTGCAGAAAAACAATTATCGACACAATCCTCAAAACAGAAGGTATAGTCCTTTTCTTTTTCATTATAAACTTATCAATCACAATAAACACATTTCCAGAAAAAAAAACTGGAAAGAGGATTGTACAAGCTTCTTTTATGTACAGTATTTTGTTTTCAAAGAAATATACATTAACTTTTAAAAGGTAGTAACAAAATCTGCTCTATTTGCAGACTTTGTCACTTCATTTTTTCTTCAAAGTATTTTAAAAAATGTTTTATTGATGCTCTTTTTCTCTTTAATCCTTTTACTGCCCACTAATCTGCCTTTTATGAGCTGGATGATAAAAAGATAAAAAACCAAACAGTTTCTGCCCTCAAGGATCTTACATTCTATCATGGAAAATAACATATGTATATACATATATATCATAAAATATATAGCCCATTTATATGGTTCTTAAGGTTTAGCAAAGTATTTTACCTACATTATCTCATTCACAAAAGCCCAATGAAGTGGATTTTATTATATCCCATTTTATCAAATGGGCAAACTAAGCGATGCCCTGGAATCACAAAGTTAGTACACATCTGAAAGCATCTATCCAACCTGGGCCTTCCTGACGGGCAGGGCTTTATCTAGCCCTACTTCAGGATGAATAGCCTAAACCAGACTGGAGGGTTACTCAATCAATAAGAATTTATTACATACTTGCTAGGAGCCCATCAATAGGGATGCACATTGGACATCTAATAAGGCCTCTTCAATCAATCAACAGGTATTTTTGAAGCACCTGCAAGGTGACAGATGGAGAAGTAGCCACACAGGTAGGAAAAGAACCAAAAGAGTGAATTTCACAAAAACACAGAGAGAAAAGAACATCCAGGAGTAAAAAAAAGGAGGCCCACGGCGTCAGATGTTACAGAGACATCAAAAAAGACGTAGGCTGAGAAAAGTTCACTGGATTTGTCCTTTGCAAGATCTTTAATAACTATGGGGACAGCAATTTCCATTCAGAAATGAGATCAGATAGTACATAAGGAATGTGAGGAAAAAGAGAAAGCCATGAGTTGGAGGCAGGATTTTGGCTATGAAAGGGAAGAAAAACACAGGACCACAGTTTTAAGGATGGAAGCTACCCAGTCATGTGTGTAAATAGCAAAGAAAGAACCACTATTTATGAAGAGATTAAAGATTAAGGAGAGGAGGAGGCTAATTGGGGGAGGCCACCTCACAGCCTTCTAGAGGAGAGGGGACAAGGTCACAAATAGAGAGGTTGACCTTGGACTGGAGAAAGGCCAAACTCTTCATTATAGATTTGAGTAGGAGAAGAAAGAATGAAGAATAACGACAAGGGGTTATGAGATGGAGAAGAGCAAGCTCAAAGCAGTGAAGTATGAGGTGACATCCTCAGCTGAGAAGAATTAGGGAGGAGGGTAGCACTGAGAGGTTTGAGGAGAAAAAGGAAACTGCAACAGCCATAAAGGGTGTTCCATTGGGAGTAAATTAGAAATGAGTAATAGGATTGCCTTCAGGAAGCTAAGGAACAGCTGAGATTAGATTGGAAAATGTGTAGCTGACCCAATAAACAAAGTTGTGTGGCTTTCTCCATCACAATTCAGCACCATTTGAGCAGAGTGGAAGGGATAGATGGTGGAGGTAACCTAAAGTTCGATATAACTCAAAGCACAAATAGCAATAGGATAAGAAGATCGGAGATTCAGGAGTAGAGGACAGTGTAATGTTGAACTTGTTAGCTATAGGGTATAAATTGGTAACGGAGAAAAGTGACTTAGGAGAACCCCAAGCCTTTACTACTGTGAGGAAGGGAACATGTCCTCATGCCATAGTCAATATTGTCTTATCAAACACTTCTCAGCTATTTAAAAAAATATGCCATCTGTAAAGTGCCTTAAGGATAAGGAATCATTAAGAAACCAGGACATTAATCAAAGGGTTTATAACCCAATATTGGGTTTGTAAGAACACAGACATCATTTCTTCAATGCAACTGCCTCAAATAACACCAGCAAGGTTAGGCTTCTCTAAGGCACAACAGTGTGTTGGTAAGCAAAATGGGCTCCTTAGCACTTAGTGCCCTTGAAGAGTTTGGCTTTTGTTTGCTTTGAGTGTATTTCACAGAGTTTTACTAAGTGCTAAGCCCCAGGCCCAAACCCCTACTAGGTGTAAATCCTATGTGGGTGTGGATTGGCAACCAAGGTTGGGCCAACTCCAGGGAGGGCCTAGTTTACATGTCTGGACAGCTGAGGCTCTTAGACCACGTGGGTTTAAGTCACCTCTTTGTGACGATTTTAGGTCACATGGGTGAGTTGCATGTGTGACTCACCCCTGATGCTGAAAGAGATATAAAACCAGGGCTTGGCCTCCTCTTCCTTGGAACTCATTCCCGCAGCAGTGGTGGTGGGCATGACTCTGGGCCAGCCCTTGTTATGAGCTCCTGGGCTGAACCTAGATGTTGGTAACTATGAATCTATATTGGGTCTGTCTGTTGATGTTTGTACATTGTAATTTGCTCTGAAGATGGGGGTGCTGGCTTTTTCCCCTGAACTAAGTGAATGATATTTGTATGCACAATTAAAGTAAGCTTGTCAAACCCCTTCACCTTGCTTTCCTTAGTTAAGCAGATCAAAACAACCTGTGCTGCTGGCAGCTTTCTGGGTGCTGGCTGTGGGTGGATCTTTCACCCCCACAGAAGCTGCTAGCCAGATTGTTGAAACAAATAGGTACAATAAAACTAAATTAAAACTCATTTAGGTTTTTTGAGGCAGCAAACCTGGAGACAGAGTTTCATCCTAAATCCCTTTAATTTCATCTGTCCTACACACACACACACACACACACATACACACACTTTTAAAAATTATCCTGATCACTTCAAACAATTCTGAACCCGGAACTCCCACAAAGTTCTGGGAACAAAGATGAAGCCAGTAACATAACCCTCATTGCTACTTTTAGAAGAGGAGTATTATGAATAATTCGCCACATGAGCAATGGGATGTGTTTTGGGTTTTCTAAGTAGATACAAAGAAGTTATATCTAAGGCTTTTGTAAAAGAACATTCATTTTAAAATGTAGCGTGTGGGTTCCATAGCAATTTTCCTGTTTTGAGACACACACGACTTCTTTCAGAGTGTCCCTAAACTCATTTTACATTCAGTTTTTTTTCTTTTGCCTTTTAAAAAATAGACATATAAATATATTCGTTCTGCACTACAGCTCTCTGAAAAACAGAGGCTGGAAATGTACCACCGTGACAGGGCTACAACTGATTATGGTTTGTGTCGGGGACAAAGTTGCTTTAATGAGAGGCAGCACGGGGCCATGCGAGAGAACATTGGTTGTGGAATCTGACATTGTTGAGTTGTTTCAGTTGCGTCTGACTCTTCGTGACCCCGATTGGGGTTGCAGTGGTTTGCCATTTCCTTCTCTAGCTCATTTTACAGACGAGGCAAACTGAGGTAAATAGGGTTAAGTGACTTGCCCACCCCTGTGCCACCCAGCTGCCCAGAGTCAGAAGACTCAAGTTTAAATGCTGACCTCAGGACTTCACATGGAGAAAGCTCTCCAATCTCTCTGAGTCTCAATCTCATCCTCTGTAAAACGGGGGTGAAAATATTTGTACACCTACCTTATGGAGTTGTGAGGAAAGGATTGTGTAAACCTTGGAGAGCCATACAAACACGAGTGAAAACTATTACTGCAGAACACTTATAATATAAAGCCACCTAAAGCATTACAATGCAGCAAAGATATTTGGGTCATTGTTTTTAGCTGCATCAGGGGCAGTTCTTCCTCCAAATCAGTACTAGGAGCTCTTCTACAGGGCAAGGGCATTGATGAGTTGGTTAAATCTTAGTCTAGGAAAAAGAAATCCCAACTAACCTACTCCATCCTGTGCCAAATGACTTAGTTTCTTATAGCCTGTCAACCTGTCCTATGAAACGGAGATGAGAGGATTGTGTTGCCCATTTGGCAAATAAAAGATGACAGAAAGACAGTGAAGGACAGTGATTAGAGTGCTAAGTAGGAAATAGAGTTCTCAGTAATAATTCCAGCTATTAACTGGCTGGAAGTAACCTTGAACTCCATGCCAGTATGCCTTGAGGAAAAACACTGAGAAGGGGGAGGAGTACAAATGCTACTGAATACAATAAGGCATATGTATTGGAATGAATAAGGTAAAAATTATTATTTAGTCCAATTACTAAATTTATAAGAGCCTTTTAAAATGCATTATGGTTATTTTTAAATGGACTCACTAGAATAAATTCCATGCATTCAGGAAGAAGTGCTCATCCAAATTTAAACCCAGAGTCAACCATGGTTGACAAATGAATTATATATACTTTATGCAAGTCTGTATTAAAAATAAGACATCCACTAATACCAAAATCTATTCAGTATGATCATAATAAATGGCATCTTTTCAGCTAATATTGAAAACAAGTTTATTTTTTAATGTTAAGACTACAGGCAGGAGGGAAAACTATTAATTGACATGTATTTATTAATGCTTTCTGTATGTGCCAAGAACTGTGCTCTAAGGGCCGAGAATACAGAGAAAAATACATGTTGTAAAACAATCCCTATCCTTAAGGAGTTTACATTATAATAAGGAGACATGTACATAAATACATAGATATAAGATCCATACAGAGTAGATGAAAGGGGAAGGCAGTAGCTAGCAAAGAGAAGGAACCATGGATCTCTATAACTTCGAAATTAGGAGTAAGTCATGGCTTGGCCCCACTGGTAACATTCCATGTTAGAGCAGTAAAAAAATTATCAAAAGTTAAAAGTGACACCCTCTCTATGGGAAGCTGCTCAGAGAACAAAACTCACGTCAGATCTTTTTCCCTAACTGCATACAAGCATGACTTAGTACAGTGTGGAGAATCCTTACTTACTTTAGAAATCCTGAAATTGAGGGTATAGAAAGATTAAGTGATTGTCCCCTGTGGGGGGGTCACATAAAGTTAGTATTAACAAAGTAACATATAGCTGGGACAGACTCCAGCTAACACACACACACACACACACACACACACACTCCCATGCTGGTACTTGAGTACAAATCAACATATTTGCTTCCATGGAAATTATAAGAGAACAAATGACTAACAATATTACCTACAAGTAAACTTACGAATATTCCCACTGACAATGAAATGTTCAAGTGTCATCCATCAAGTTAAAGACAGATAATGAATGAGCAACCTAAAAATAATCTAATTAAAGGAAGATGGAATGGAACACACACACACACACACACACACACATTCTCTCTCTCTCTCTACAGAGTCACTTCTAAATATAAGCCTGAATGTAGCCTCATTAAAACCTAACCCAACCTAGCATAAAACTCAGTACAATGGGCTTGTTTTGCATCCTGAAAAGGGGACTTCACTAATGAACAAATTTCTTATAACATAGTTCCAGTATCTATAAGTGATATCTACCCATAGCATTCATCCTTAGGGTATTATTTTAATGGGTCCTCAGTATATTAAATTAAATCTATAAATGAAATGAGTTCTTTCTGCTCATCTACTTGACTTTAGAAACATCTGACCCTATTATTTGCAACAGCCATCTCATACTCTCTTATAAACATCTATTCTCTTTGCAAACACCTAGGCAGATATGTGATATAGTAGATAGAGTAGAGGGTGTGGAATAAGGAGTTCAAACATCTCAGACACTCAATAGCTCTGTGATTCCAGGCAATTCATTCAGTGTCTCTCAGTTTCCTCATCTATAAAATGGGAATGATAATGATAGCACTTAGCCCCCAGGATTGTTGTAAGGATCAAATTAGTTAACATAGCTGAGTGCCATGCCTAAATTTTATCTATCATTATTATTAATATCTCCATTTCACAAAGCCAACAAATGCTTCTCTCCAACAACAAGGAGTGAACCTCAGGGGGCAGTTATTTTTCTCTAAATGATGGCAGGATGATAATAACTTGTAGGATGTGTGCTTGAATTCTCAAAAGTGCAGATAAAAACAGTGGATCACATTCAAAATGGTGGCTCGACCTCCAAAAATCTCCAATATGAAAATGGACACAGGGTTAACAGACCAAAAATTCACCAAATGACCATCTCACTTATCTTCTGGATCAATCACAAACTCCAAATGTCTGTTTTCTTCTCTGTAAGCGTCCTCTCAGGAGAGCTGTGAGATAGGCCTCTTGTTTGAACCCATCCAAAAAGCTATTTTAAGTTTCTTACAAAAGAAGCACAATACCAATGTAGCAAACAGTTAACATCATCATTAAATCTATATCTTCCAATTGGACCTTTTCTTTTTTAGAGTAAATTGATGTGAAAAGGTAGGTCATCATGAAAATCAGGGTCAAATTCATCGTCACAAATATTATCACCAATTGATCTACGATGCTGGAATTTTAAGGGTAGTCCCTGGTTTCATGACATTCACAGCCTGAGGGAACCTTAGAGATTATCTAATTGCAAAGCCTCATTTTACAGATGAGGAAACAGCATTCAGCTTATGGTACTCAACTTAGACATCAGGTGCAAAATTAAAATAGATTTCCTTGCCCTTGTGGAATTGGTAGAATGGAACCAGATAAATATGACAGGAAATAAGGTATAGATATGTGAACCCTCACTACCAAACTAAAGTTTTAGGCTTATGACATTAAATTCTTGTCTCCATTTATATGATATATAGAATTGGTTCATTTTCACTTTTTGTACTTCACTCTCAAGCTTTCCCTTTGTTTCTTATCTAGATGACCCAGTGCATACATCTCTGGACTTGGAGAGAAGTCCCAAGTTCGAAGTCAGCCTCAGACACTCATTAGCTGTGTGACCCTGGGCAAATCACTTAATTTCTGTTTGCCTCAGTTTCCTCAATTGTAAAATAGGGATAAAAATAGCACCTACTTTCCAGGTCTGTTGTGAGGATCAAATGAGATGATATTTGTAAATCACTTAGTACAGTGACAGACACACAGTAGGCACTTAATAAATGCTTGTTTCCTTCCTTCTTTCTCTATAGCGATACCACCATCCTCATCACTCTCAATCCATCTTTGAGTTTCTTTGGATGTTTTGCTTCTCGTTTTCCTTTGATATATGCTATTCCCTAAGCCTTATAAAAAATTCTAGTACATTCCCTTTTCCCAAATAAGTGAATTCAACTGTGTGGAAATAGAATCCAGTTCAAATAACAACATGCAAGAATTTTCTTGGTGCTCAGAAAGACAAATTACAGTATTGACACATCTAGTAAAAGGAGGTTTCCTTGAGCGTAGGCACTGTTTCCTCGTCTTGGTGTACTCTGACCCCCCAGAACCATGCTTAGAACATAGGAGATGTTTAATAATGTTTCCAGAATCAATTCCTTTCATTAAAGTCCTGCTCCCACATTTCATCCTGGTGCAATTACCCAGGGTTCTAGAACATCATCTTACCAGAACTGAAATGTAAAGGCTTCTACTATAAGCCCAGGATAAGCATGTATCTTTGGTCCATGGACCAGCCTACATTTAAAGAAGTTCATCACTGGAAGACAGGTAATTGAGTGTTTATTTTTTTTTTTTGTTTGGCCACAACAAATGAAATTGTCTACACCTGTAGTGTCAAACTCATAGAAACAGAAATGTGCAAATACACATAAGGATTCATGTGGGCCACATATTAACTTAGAAAACCACATATTAAGTAATATCTAGGTCTTATTGTAAGTTATTTGTTTTTAAAAAATATTTCCCAATTATATTTTAATCTGCTTTGACCCTATTCAGGAATATTGTAGGCCACAAGTGAACCATGGCCTGCAGGTTATGTGGGTGATAGTTCTGGTCTACACTACTTCATGCCTTTGTGGAATTTTAATTTCTATTGAAGCAATGAAATCACAGGTCTTTTAAAGGAGCATAATAACCGATTATCTTGGAATTAAGAGTAGGGAATGAGGAACCATGAAAACCTTGTCTAACAAGTTAGTCACCATCCAAATTTCACATTCCCTAAAATTGTAAAAGGCAATAATTGATTCATTAGACATCCAACAAAGAATATTTCTCTGCCCTGAGACAAAAAAGGATATATATATGATCAATTTGTGTGTTGAAGTTGGTGACCATCAGGTCACTGATTTGATTCTAGCTCAAAGGATATACTAACATTTTTGATATTTGTCATTATTATTGAGCAGCAACACAGGTTAGTGGGTAGACAGCTGGATTTGGAGTCAAGAAGACCTGATTATAAATCCTTCCTTAGACAGTTAACAGCAATATGACACTGAGCAAGTCCTTGAAATTCTATGAGCCTTGGTTTCCTCATCTGTAATGTCCTTGTGGCTCTAAATCTATGTCTGTGACCCTATGATCCTATGATGGCAACCATGACAGTCCTGTATTATGCAACGACAACATGGCATATCATTTTTGAGCATAGGCATAATAACACAATCACACAGGTGACTAAAATGTGCAAAAAATATAAGACCCCACTGTGCTTTCTTATTGATTACCAAAAGCCATTGAATTCAGCAGAGAAAAGCTACCCTGAAGGCTCTCCTCCAACTGACTGTCTCCAATGCCTGGGTTAAAAATTATAAGACTCCTTGAAAGATATAACAGGGTCATTCTGATTGCTACCACTCAGATTATTCATTTCAATTAAGGAAGAAACTAGGAAGACCTAGGTCACAAGTGGTTGCCACTTTAGTGGAGGAAATCCAGTGCAGAGTCTAAATAGGAAAAGGGATTTCCTATACATATTTGGGTCTTCCAGATAGTCCCATTTATATATGACATTGTGCTGATTTCATTAAGCCTCAGAACACTGCAGAATCTCCTAAAAGAGATCCATAAATACTCAGAGTTCAGCCTATGACTAATAAACTATGATATAGATTGAAGAATACATTTTTCACTTTTTAAATTTTTCTTGTGTTTTTTTGGTCTGTGCTATCTTCTGCAACATTGCTAATATGGAAATATGTTTTGCATGACTTCACATGCATAATGGATATAAAATTGTTTGCCTTCTCAATGAAGGGGGCAGGGCAGGAGAGAAGGAGAAAGTTTGGAGCTCAAACTTTTTAAAAAATGAATGTTAAAACTTTCTTACATGTAATTGGGAAATACTTAATGAAATAAATAAAAATATATTTAAAAAAGAATGCAGCCTAGTGATCCATAAAGAAAAAAAATGGAAAAAACGAATGAAGAAAGTTTATAGTACAGATGATGCTATTCAGTCAATAGAGACACAAAAAACCTGGTCCATTGTCACAGAATACTTATCTTGTACAGATGTGCAATGAATTGAGTACCCGAATTTAACAGGAATAAGAGAATGGACAGATAGCCTTTTGGGAAATTGTTAAGTGCTCTTAAAGACCCCAGGCTTTTCAAAGAAACAAAGACTCTTTTCTTTCAATGATGCTACAAGACCTAAAAATCATGGAATAGAACACTGCCCAAAGAATTCAATTTGTGAGTAGCTCAAAGGGAATTGGAGAGGTGCCTGGTAGGCAGAAACAGTTCAATTATAGGCATATTACCAAGGAAGAACTGCATACAATTTCTTGTAAAATACATCAAAGAGAACAAACAAATGGAAAAGGAAATGGGATTGGTCACATAGCAAGAATGAAGGATAACTACTGGACACCCTGTGTGCTCCATTGTACATGTCAGGGAAGATAGAGGAAGGACCCAAGCACATTGGATGGACCCTCGTAGAAGATTTGAGAGGACATGGCTAAGAATTACATAGAACAAGGAGGCATAAGCAAGATGTACAGACCTGTGCCTTTACATGAATTGTGACTCTTCCTCTAACAGTAGTCTCAAAAATGCAGTGGAAAAGACCAGTAAAAGTAGGTAAGGTAAACACAAAAATATCCAAATACTATTTTCCAATGTTTCTACTGAGTATTCCTAATTATTTATCGCTATTCACTGTCAACCTGCTCAAAAATGATCACATATCTACTATATACTGTACTTTACTCAAGCCCTCTGACTAGTTTGTTATATTTCAGTGGCGCCCTATCACCTCCAGAAACAAATATAAAATCTTCTATTTGGCATTCAAAGCCCTTCATAACCTCCATCCAACCTTTCCAAGCTTCTTAAACCTTACACTACTCCCTCAAGTACTCTGAGACCCAGTAATGTTGGCCTCTTTGCTCTTCCTCTAACAAGACATTCCCTCTCCTGACTCCCAGTATTTTCATTGGCTGTCCCAAAGCATCAATTTCCTCTTTTGGAAAATGGAGACAATAATAGTACCTGCTTTATAGGGCTGTCCTGAAGACCAGATGAGAACACATGCAGTTTGCTTTCTAAACCCTAAATCACTATATAAATGTGAGCTATTATTGGTCAGTCAATAAATATTTATTAAGCGCCTACTATGTACCCTGGCACTGTGCAAAAGACAATCCGTGCCCTCAACAAGCTCATTATCTGAGAGATTAGTGTTGTTGTGGTTCTGGTTGTTATATCCCTGGTAACGACACTGGGGAAAAACAGAACGAAAATATCCATGCTGCACTGAACCACTTCTTCTGGACTGGCATCTGAAGCTTAGGCTCAGTTCCTTTATTCTACAAGCCTGACAATATCTCAGCTAACCAGCTACAACTACTTTTTAAATTCAGTTACGAGGTCTAATTGGAACATGAAGTCAGGCTTTGGGTTTTTTTAATCACTACTCTTCAAAGTAATACTACAGTGGATAGGTATAATTACTAGGCATAAATTGATTTAAATTTGTGAAATAAAAACTATCAGGTTTTCCAGTTGCTAATCTCAAAGTAACCATTTTACCAATAATATTTAGTATATTTAGAGAATAAATGAGGAAATACAAATATTGAATTTTTTAACAGTTCTATGTTTTACAGGCTGGAAAACCAGGGCATGGGGAGACGCACTGACCTGCTACAAATCACACACAAAGGAAGTCCCTGGTAATGGAATTCCACCTACCAGGTTTATCTGGACTGCAAACTCTTTAAGGAAAGGGACCATGCTGTCATTTTTTTTATAGCAAGACTATCCCATAGCCATGATCACGCTATTCTTTGAATCAAGAATCATGGTCTGACAAAAGGTTTTCCTTTTGCAAAGCCTCATGAAATGTGCACTTTCTTGTCTTTAAAGTGGAACCATCTTAATCATCACAGTACCCATGGCCCTTCAGGCTCATAGAGCAGCTTAAAGGCTTGGTGAATTATTCCATTTCATATCTAACAATCTGTGCTCTTTTTCACACTAGCACTTTCATCTCGATAAATGACTTCTTATGCTGTAGAGACACAAGACAGAGGTAATAGCCTAGTGGAGAACCAACCCGGAGTCAGGGGAAATAAAGTAAAATATTCAAGTAATACATACTGGCTCGGTGACTGGACGAGTCACTTAACTTTTTAAGACCTCACAGGTAATTTTCTCAGATTTTAAGTTTCGGGGAGAGTGCTTTCCAGCAATGATAGAGGTGGTTTGCTCACTGGTAGTTCTTTACATCGATTAAATCACCGCTGCGCTCCTCCCATCTACCCTCACTCAGAAAAAAAGCTTGAGTAGATCTCGGCTGGACATCATGCAGTTCAACATTTTCATTTTACAGATGAGTAAACTGAGGCACTAACAAGTTAAATGATGTATCCACAGTCACAGAGATAGATAGTAAGTCAAAGAGCCAAAATTCTAACTCACATATTCTTTCTTCAAATCCCAGTATTCTTTGCAGTATGCCATTAGAGTCAACAGAAAAAACGAGTTTCCCATTTGCATGTCAGGTTGAGCTTTCATTAAATCCTGAAAACTAATCAGTTTTTTTTCATAGTACAATATTTAAGTTAACCTTGACTAGAGCTAGAATCCAAAAGTCAACATTAAGAATTACCAACTAAAGCCAGCTAAGAGCCATGGATGCCCATTTCTTTATGAAGTGAAACTATCTTGCCTGAACAGTTTCTAAGAGCAATGTATTTGTAGTTACTTGGAATTAGTTTCTGAAGAAACTCAGTTTAAATCCATAAGCGACAGGAAGGAAGGAAAAACAAGATCCTCCTATGAAGCTACTCTCTGTTGTCTTCCTGTTCCCATCACGCAGCATTATAGCGAGTCAGCAGCTCTACCAAGCTTCTCAAATTGGATTTGTTTTTGACATTATTGCTTCAGGACAGGGGTGGGGAACTTGTGGCCTCAAGGCCACACGTGGCTCTCTAAGTCCTCAAGTGCAGCCCTTTGACTGAATTCCAACTTCACAGAACAAATCCCCTTAAGAAAAGGATTTGTTCCGTAAAACTTGGACTCGGGCAAAAGGCTGCACCCAACCCCACCTGTGCTTCAGGGTTATTTTGAGCCTTTATAATCTTTGGACTCACTTTTTGGAGCACCTAGGAAGTGCTAAGAAGGCAGTTCACATGCAGAACTTTTCCAATAACAAGTGGCCATCATTAAAAAGGAAGAGAAGGTAAAAGGGGGATTGAAGGAACCAGACAGGTGAAATATTCTTATTCTCATTCATTCTCCATCTCTCTCTCTTTCTCTCTCCGTGTGTATGTGTGTGTGTATATACATATATGTACATATACATATACACACACATATATATACACGTATATGTAAGCTCAAAAGAATCACATTCTTTTTTTTTTTGAATCACAGTCTTAATGAAGATTCTTTGCTATCTTTTTGCAAACTGATGGAACCCAGATCTAAAAATCTGAAATGTGATCAGATGGAATGAGCCACAAGAGTCATCTTGGGAATGTAGGCACCTCAAATTTCCTTAAAATATATACATGTGTGCGTGTGTGTGTGTGTGTGTGTGTATACACACACATACACACATATATATTTGCAATAGAAATATGTAAAATACTTAGGATAAATCGAGACAGATATGTACAGCAAAAGTTCATAAACTGGATCAACAACCTATTATTACACATCAATCATCAGCAAATTAGATTTTGCTTTTGTTGACATTTGTCTTCTCAACTTAATGGTTTATTTAACTGGTGGCTGCTGTTTTCCTCAGGGGCTATTAACACAAAAATAGCATTTATTGAGCCAGGCAAAGTGATAAATTACTTGTGTTTACTCTTGTCACCAAGGCTAATCGTTGACTAATCCCTGAGGTTTTGGGGGTTTTATATATATATTTTATTTGCTAACCATTCCCCCCAAGATAGTTAATTTTTTAAAAATTAACAGAAGAATAGGATTGTCAACCAGGGCCCAATATAATAACTTGCTGATCACAGATGGATGTATGTAATCCAAACAACATTAAGAAACATGTCAACTAGTAGCAATAAAGGCAACTGTATATTAGCCAACCAGCATTTAAATGGACAAGAGAAAGGGGGACCGAACTAAAAATTCTCTTATTTGTATTTCATTGTGTCACCAAATATAGGATTTGGAACTGAAAGAGACCTTAGAAATCATCTAATCCAGAGATTCTTAACTCAGGTCCACAAATATGTTTTTCAAAAATATTATGATGATTTTATTTCAATACAATTAGCTTCCTTCACAATCTCACATATTTTCTTTTATGCATTTTAAGAACATTATTTTGAGGAGTCCATAGGCTTCACCAGACTGCCTGCCAAAGGGACGTACACAAAAAAGTCACGAATAGTTGCTCTAGTCTAAATCTCTCATTTTGCCCACAAAGAAACTGAGGCTCAGAAAGGAGAAATATTTGCTCTGAGGCATGGCTGATATGTGACAGAATCTGAACTCAAATCCTTTTCCTTCTCACAGAGGCACTTGTGTTCAGTGTAACAATTAAACCAATAATAGCAAGAGGAAAAAATAAGCAGGTGAGCACAAGCAACGCCATAAATTACTTGGATTCTATGAATACACTTTCTAGAGTGCAGTTACCCTATCACACACGTACACAAACACACAAATCAATTTTAATCTGTCTACTCACAGATGCATCTACTACATCATATCAAGAAAAAAAATATGGCAAGTAAAAACCACAAGTGTAAACTAAAAGAGTAAAGGATAGCTAGGTGGTGCAATGAATAGAGCACGGGGCATGAAGTCAGGAAGGCTCATCATCCTGAGTTCAAATCTGGCATCAGACACTTACACGCTATATGACCCTTGGCAAGTCCCTTAATCCTGTTTGCCTCAGTTTCCTCATCTGTAAAATGAGGTGGAGAAGGAAATAGCAAACCATTCCAGTGCCTTTGCCAAGAAAATCTAAAATAGAGTCATGAAGAGTTGGATACGACTAAACAACAACCAAAAAAATAAAACCCAATATAAAAATCTTTCATCTTGCCTCCCTGTCTCAGGCTTGTCTACACATGACTTTTGCTCCAATATACCGAGAAGTAATTCTAGGGCTTCTGTAAAAACCAACTTGCAACCCATCATTTCTCAGATGAACACAAAAGGCAGAAATCAGGCATCAAAAACTTAAGGGGCGCCAAGCTCTGAGAATTGGACTCTAAGTCAGGAAGTTCTGTGTTGACATCCTGCTTCCGACATACGCTGCCTGTGTGACCCCTGGGCAAATCACTTAACTTCTCACAGCACGTCCCACCCCAAGGCAACTCTCCAAGGCTGCAAACTGAGAAGGTTCTAATCAGTATTGGTGGAGGAGCATCCTCATCCAGGGATTCCCCATACCAATGAAATCCCAGGTCCCGTCCCTACTCTTAGCAAAATGTTGGCAACAAAATAGGGGTCCATCAATGGGTGAAAAAAATCATGTTGATTCTCTGGTCCAAAGTATAATTACTTTTTATTTATGTTGGCACAAAAAATAGATTTTCAAAACTGAACATTCTGTTTAATTGGGCCATAAAGGAAAGAAAAACTGTGAAGCCCTAAAAACTCCACAAAGCCTCCAAAAAATGAATACATTCATTAAAGGCTGTGGGGGTGGGGGGAAGAATGCCCTAATTTGTAAGATATTCATCTTACAAAACAAATGCCCTCCTGTCTCATTAATTTGGGAGAGCTGAATATACTGTTCTTTACTGTGTGCCCAACAGAGTTTTTCTTCTCTTCCCATTCCACTCAAGCAATGACAGCTTAAACAATCTCTGTGCTTTCAATTTAGAAAACTTGCCTCAGGAGATACAGTATTGAGTTCATGAAACAGAGTAGGGAGGCTACTCAAGGTAGGTTATTTTTTATTTGGGGGGAAAAAGAATCTTCGCTCCACTTCCACAAAACAGTAACGAACAACAAGGACAACAACTCAACCTTCAGGATGAAGGAGCGGCACCAGGGGGCACATTCATCTACCCATTGTCGGAAGGGTCACAGGTCATTGCATCTAGAGCTTTCAGGGGCCTTAAAGCAAGCACCCCTGGTGGGTAACTCAACCCCCTATTTTATGGATAAGGAAGTGGAGGCCCAGAAAAGTTAAGTGATTTGTTCATGGTTATAAAAGTAGTAAACTTCGGAACTAGGATTAGAACCCAAATCATCTGACAGAAAAACCAATGTTCTTTCTACTATACTATGATAGAAAGCAGAATCTATTGGGAAGAGTGTTAGACTCAGAACAAAAAAACTGAGGTTTTATTCTCTTCACTCTGCCAATGAGCTACTATGAAATTAAGCTATTAACATTCTTTGTGACTTAGCTGTACTGATTTTTGTGCCAGGTGTACTGGTTTTAATAGAGATGATGGTGCTTGTTTTACTGATTATTCTAAAAGTGAATGAAAAAATACATTGCGGAGTCCTCTGATTGATTACCCATGAAGATAAAATGTTCATCTGAATTCAGTTTATTGCATCAGTTCACAAAAATCTTCCCAGGTTTCTCTGAAATCATTCTTCTTGTCTGGTCATTACATTTCTCTAATGACATTCCTTACATTACTGCTCCCAAGCAATTTTTCATGTGCAATGGTCTCCTATGTGTCTCTCTATTGCCCTGTGGGCCATTTTCAAATTCAATTCTCCAGTTGTATTCTATGACTCAGTGGTACAAAATCGCAGTAAGAATGCTCAAATGGAAGAGATGGACATCTGTTTTAGGGGAAGCTTGGTGTTATTAAAAGAACTGTATAATTTCCAAAAACAAAAGCAAACCAGCAGTCTGGTTCAATTCTGGGACCAGTTCATTGTTCATCTGAAGCATCTGCTCCAGATCACATATACCATACCCATGGACAAGCTCTGTAGACTGTCTATGTAACTGTAAAACTGGACCAAGGTGGGGGGTGGAGCCAAGATGGCAAATGGAAAGCAGGGACTAGCGTGACCTACCCACCAAATCCCCCCAAAAACCTATAAAAAATGGCTCTGAACCGATTCTAGAACTGCAGAACCCACAAAATAGCAGAGGGAAACAAGGCTCCAGCCCAGGACAGCCTGGATGGTTGCTGGGTGAGGTCTTTCGCGCATGAAGCTGGGAGCAGAGCAGAGCCCAGCATGAGCTGGGCGGACCAACCAGACCAGGAGCCGGGCAGAGCATGCCCCAGTGCCCTGAATCAGTGAGCTGCAGAAGTTAGCAGACTTCTCAACCCACAAACACCAAAGACAACAGAGAAGGTTAATGGGAAAAGCTGCTGGGGACAGGGTGATAGAGTTTGTGGTTCAGCCACCAGCCCAGGGGCAGCAGAGGTGGGGTAGCTACAGAACTACAGCTGCAGTTGCTTCCTGCCCCAGGCCAACCTGGTGGGAAGAATTAAGTGGCAGATCAGAGCAGGAGTGCAGAGCCTGCTGAAGATCTAAATCCAGTCCTGGTTGGGGGCTCTTGGGGAAGGAGGAGTGCTGGTGTGGCACAGCTGGCTGTAATAGCTCTGAAATCAACAGCACATCCCCCCAAGCTTGAAACATGGTACTCTTTACTCTACAAGCAGTCATATCCCGCTGAAAAACTCAAGGGTCAAGTAGGTTGGCTGGGAACATGGCCAGACAGCAAAAACGCATCCAGGTTCAGTCTCAGACTTTGGAATCTTTCTTTGCTGACAAAGAAGACCAAAACATACAGCCAGAAGAAGTCAACAAAGTCAAAGAGCCTACAACAAAAGCCTCCAAGAAAAACATCAACTGGTCTCAGGCCATGAAAGAGCTCAAAACGGATTTGGAAAAGCAAGTTAGAGAAGTAGAAGAAAAATTGGGAAGAGAAATGAGAATGGTGCGAGAAAACCATGAAAAACAAGTCAATGACTTGCTAAAGGAGACCCAAAAAATACTGAAAAATATTGAAGAAAACAACACCTTAAAAAAATAGACTAACTCAAATGGCAAAAGAGCTCCAAAAAGCCAATGAGGAGAAGAATGCCTTGAAAGGCAGAATTAGACAAATGGAAAAGGAAGTCCA
>CM053623.1:265010319-265078229 GCA_028646595.1 Phalanger gymnotis | reverse complement strand
CAGAATATATGCCATCTTGGAGTGGGGGGGGAGGGTAGAAATGAGGAGAAAATTTGTAATTCAAACTCTTGTGAAAATCAATGCTGAAAACTAAATACATTAAATAAATTAAATTTAAAAAAAATTGGACCAAGGATACTTGTACTACTTCCATCACAGGGTTGTGAGACGATATTTATAAATGTCATGTTTGAGTAATTGGAATGAATGAAGAAAGGCAGAATGAATTTACTATGCCTTCCCTAGGGAGGTAATTCTCAAGGGATGTTAGCTAAAGGAAGGGAATAGAGGTGGCCAACCTATGTCTAATGGTAGCAGCAGTAACAGTAGCAGCAGCAGCTGCAGCGGTAATTAGCATTAACGCAGTACTTTAAAGTCTGCAAAGAATTTTAGAAATATTATCCGATTTGATCCTGCAACAGCTATTATTATTCTAATTTTACAGATGAGGAAACTCTGGCAGACAGAAATTAAATGACTTGTTCAAAGTCTCTAGTAAGTGTCTGAGGCAGGATTTGAATTGAGGCATTGCTGACTGCAAGTCTGACACTACCCACTGTACCACCTAGCTGCTAGTGAACAGGGAGCTAAGATAAGGCAGCCCAAGTGTCATTAACTCTATGGCCACAGCAAACTGACTTAACCTCTCTAAATATCAGTTTCCCTATACATAAAATGGGGATATTTAATATGTATGGTATTTAATTTCAGAGGGCTATTTGGGAGACTGAGATGAGGCAATACATGGGAAATGCTTTAAGAACTTTAAAATGCCATATAAATGTCAGCTCATATTAAAAGGCTAGAAGGCTGCTATTACATATAGGTTAGATTTAGAAGGAATCCAGAAAGATGTTAAGATCAATTAGAGGACATAGACCATCAATTGGCGCAGAAAGGAAAAGTAGAAAAATTACGAAGGTGGGCATGGGTTTTCAACTGTCGGGTGCCCCCTCCTAACTCATTGTTGGGAACCTGAAAGCAAAGGGTAATTGGGAGAATGGCTTTTGTTGTTGCTGATGTAGACTAGAGAAGGGAGAGTGTGCTACTGGCAGTAAGAGGCAGCTAGGTGGCATAGTGACTAGAGCTGTGGGCCTGGAGTCAGGAAGACCTAAGTTCAAATCCAGCCTCAGACACTTATTAGCTGTGTGACCCTGGGCAAGTCACTTCGCCCTGTTTGCCTTAATCCGCTGGAGAAGGAAATGGCGAACCACTGCAGTATCTTTGCTGAGAAACCCCATGGACAGCATTAGCTTTCAATGGCTCATGGGGCCACAAAGAGTAGAACCCAACTCAATAACAACTACGGGCAATAAAAGTGTGTGAAGACTCAAAAGAAGATGGTTAAGCCTTGACAGGATTGGGGCTCTAGGATCCTACTGCATTCTACTTTAATACCTCTAGGACCCATGACTTCCTTTCTCTTCGCACTTCTCCCCTCCACCAAGGCAGAATACAACTGCATGACTTTGAAGATGGCCATCACCACACAGCCAACCTTTCTGATGATAAGCCTTTCTGAAATGAGCTTAATTTACATGCAGTGCCCCCAAAAGTCCAGGAACATTGATTTTCAGGCATTCTGTGCAAGAGCTAACATCCTTGTACTTTAGCTATGTCAGTGTTCTGCCCTAGCCAACATCACAAGTTCCCTTTCCCACTTCAAGATAGAAGCTACCTTCATATATAGATATAGATATAGATATAGATATAGATAGATATATATGTATATATATGCATAGATATGTGTATACCACACATGTATTTACATATAAATAGATGCAGTTATATTTACATACATAAATGTATGTGTGCATATAAATACACTACACATATAATAATATTAATATGTGCATGCATGTTATATATATTAGAGGAGGATTTTACATTCATATAAACAAGAGAGAGAAGGAAGGAGAGAGGGAGGGAGGGAGGGAGGAGAGGGAACAAGAGGGAGAGAGGGGGAGAGAAAGGGAGGAAGATACTCCACTGAAGTCTTCCTCTAATGCCTCATTGTGGTATGGAGGTAACCCTGGGTCATCAAAGACCAAGCCAGTGGAGTACAAGTTCTAATGGTGTCTAAGAAGATAGCAAGGCTTAAAATAGAAACCCAGCAAGCAACTGTATGTCTGTAAGCCCAAGGCCCAGGCTAAGTTCAGAAAGGTTCATCTTTGGAGGCATGGACACCAGGACATGATTCTTTTTCTCAAGGTACTAAAAAGCATATGCCAGAGGTGTCAAATACACAGCCTGTGCTTGTGGCTCACAACACTCCCAAGGGTGGCCCGAGCTAGATTAAAATGTAACTGGGGACTATTTAACAAAATAAATAAAACTACAACAAAACATAGATAATATTAATATGTGGTTTTCTAAATCAATATGTAATCCACAGGGATCCCTATATAGGATCCAATTAGTGGCCCCTTGTCTCTATTTGAGTTTGACACCATTAACGTAGGCACTTATTTTTAAAATCTGTAATTACTCATTAAGTCCTCAGAGATTATGATTTGTATCCTTAGAGTGAGTACCTGTACCCACACAGACACAGTAGTATGCTTTAACTTCCTTACACATTGCCCTACCCTCACTCCAATTTTTATCAAGCCTGAATAACCCCTAGCATCTAAGTTCTCTGGTCACGCTCTAGGGCAGCTGAGCACTGCTGGGTAAAATCCTCCTAAACAAGGGCTTTCTTAATCTAGGCCCATGAACATTTTTCTAAAAGAAGTATTTTGATAACCATACTTTAATATAGTTCCCTTTATAATCCTATGTATTTTACTTTACGTGTTTTAAAATATAGGAGTCCATAGGCTTCATCAGACCGACAACGGATTACACAACAAAAAAGAGGTTAGAGTCTCCTGTCCTAAACCCAAAGCTGTCTCCCTTCCTGACGTCCTCACTTCTGTCAAGGGCATGACCGTACTTCCAGTTATGAGGCTCGAAACCTTACCATTAGCCTTAAACCTCACTCTCCCTTCATCTTCTCTTGTATCCAATAAGTGATCAAGTCTTATCAATTCTACTTCCACGACATCTTGTTTTGGGTGTGATGGGATGAATTAGTACTAAAGTCTTCCTCTAATGCCTCATTGTGGTATGGAGGTAACCCTGGGTCATCAAAGATCAAGCCAGCGGAGTACAGTCAGTACTAAACATTTAGCAGCAAACAAATGTTCTCTAAAGGAAAGACTAACTTTTAGCATGCGTATTATGACAATATATTTCAAAGAAACTAACAACATGCAAGCCAAAAAAAAAAAAAGGATTACAATAAAACACAGTTAACATAAATGTTTCTTCCAGTTAGAAAATAAGTCTCCCCAAAGCAATTTCTGCATAGAGTTAGTAATAAATAGACCCATCTCACTCTGGGGCTTTGTTCATCACTACTTCTACAGGTAAAAAATAATAGTAATCAGCAGTATCTCAAATCCTGAGATGGGTCACACAAGGAAGAAGTAGATAAAAAAGCCCCCCAGAATACACATCTCAAATCTGTTCCCTTCTCTCCACTCATACAACCAACCACCCTAGTTCAAATCCTCACTTTTCACCTGGAATATTGCAATAGTTTCCTAATTAGTTTCCTTGCAGCCAGTTTCTACCCTAAGTCATCTCTCTCATACCTGCCAAATTAATATGCCTTAAGCAGAGGCCCAAACAGGTTTTATCCCCCCACCCACCCACCCATTCAAGAAGTCTCAAATGCAATATATTCCGTTTGGTATTTAATACCCTTCAAAATTTGACTCCAGCTCATCTTTCTAATATGATTTCACATTATTCCCCTGCAGTGGTTAGAGCTGGAACGGTCAGGAGAGACCTATCATCCAGGCTAATATCGCGACCCCCCCCCATATTACAGATCAGGAAACTGAAGCCCCAGTGCAGAGAGAGTGTGGGGGTGGTGAGGGATGACTTTCCTAAGGTCACACAGCACTAGGACCAGAACCCAGGTTTAAATGACTCCCAGACCAATCCACGACTCTACCTACTGACTTTAGCTCTGGGAGAAATAGAGTTGACTGTTACTAATTAAGTCATAAAAACAAACCCCTAATGCCATATTTATTTATATTTTTTTCGATCCATATATACATCATAAATGACTTTCTAAATAATCTACTTTCTGTCCCCCTTACATTTTTTCTTTCTTGGGGGAAGAAAAGAAAATTAAACATTGATTCTCTAGGTAGAATTTAGTTTGTCCTTGCCTGGAAAGTCAAATGGGAAACAGCTCGTCAAACGCCTTCCTTTGCAGCTAATTAGATGGCTCTTCCTCCCTTCCCTCCCTATCTGCACATCACCTCTCTGTCATTCCCGGGATGTCACACCTCAAACTCTGTCAAGAGACAAACACATGGACCACAGTTAGCAGAGCACTGGGTTAAAGGCAAAGGAAATTAGATAACGTTGACTCCTCGCAGACGAGGACTAGCCATCTTGCATTTTTGTGTCGCCGGCTAGGGCACAGAGCCTTGCAAATAATATAGGTATTTAACAAAAGTTTGCTCAATTTCTGAACATTCTCAACCTAGAGAAAGGCCTTGAAAATTTTCTCGCATTCTTCACTCTCGATGTTCTTATCCCAAGCACACATGGGAGCTCATGAAAAAGCAGTCTTGAAGGAACAAGGAATTTTTAAGAAGACAGGAGTTAGATTCTAATTAATTTTTACCACTGACTGCTGCGCAACCCTGGATACAATTCCAATCCTTTAAGGAAGTTTTAACCTCAGAGACAAATGAAGATGGCTCAGGGTAGCAAGGGACTTGGATCAACGGGCTTAAAATAATGTTCTCTACTCCCCTTTTAAAGGTAGAGAAAAAGCAAAAGAAGGAGGGAGAGAGGGGTGGTTGTGCAAGCAAATTGAATAATTTTAGTCTCTTACAAAGCAAAATCTATTATGTTTGGTGTAGTATTGAGAGGGGGAGACGGGCGAGAGAGAGGGGCGATGGGGGGGAGGGAGGGAGGGAGGGGGAGAGGGAGAGATGGTGGAAGAGAGATGAGAAACAAAGAGACAGAGAGGAGAAAGAGACAGGAGAGAGAAAACGAGAGAGAAAGAGAGACAGGAGAAGAGAAGAAGGAGAATGCTAGATGTTGTAGATATATGGATGTACAGATATAGCATCTAGCTTAGTATATGCACACAGATTATTAAATGCTTTTCTGAATACAACTTACTAAGACCTCAACTACTTAAAAAGATAAAATAATTGCTAACACTTAAACTGGGCATTATATATCAAACATAAGCACAATACATTCCTTTCATTTATGGATTTCTGTACTACACACTTCTCCTTTAGTTGGAATTAGACCCACTTAATAAAAACACTCTCAGTGATGAGTTTTGCTTCATTGACAATATTGAACTGAGCTTTAAACAGTGTTATTTTAAAGAGTGCTAAAAGCCACTGCATTTGTACACCTACAAAGAATCTCAAACATATTATCCATGGACATGACCAAACACACCCAAAATTATCCAGCAACTTGAGTAGAAACATTAAGACATCAATTTATTAGCTTAAAGGACTAGGACATAGAGAGGAAACCTAAGCTCATGGGAAAATTATTAAAGAAAAAATCAGATTTATATTTTTTGTAGTTGGTACTTAAGAGACTAACCTTCATCTTGCCTGCTTCATAGCCACAGTTTAAGGATACAGCAAACAGCTATAGGAAAATGGAATGGTTATAATGGGAAGAGGATGAGATTTGCAATGGCCAGACCATAGTTTATACCCTGCCTTTGCTACTCTGGAGCTGAGTGATTATAGGCAAGCTCTAATATAATAATATAATCTGGAACTCCATTTTATCTTTGACACAATGAGGGTTTTAGAACAGACTATAAAAGGTCCCTTCCAGCTCTACGGGCCAATGGACTCCTTAGAATAAGTATTTTGGAAGATATCAGGCCTTCTCAAATATTCCAAAGAACCTCTATAAATATTTCTCAAATGAAGCGTTATGTGGGACATTTCTGTAGTTCTAAAGCTGCAGAAACGCCTACTTCTGCTACAGATCTGACAAAGAGATGGGAAACACTGTTGTTGGAGTGGGAAGCTGGGTTTCCCATCCCACAAGCCGACTTGAAAAGCTTCATCAACAGAAGCCATACCTCCATTTCCCTAGACCAAGAGTTTTTAACCCAATGTCTATAAACCTCAGCTGTTTTTCTTATTGTTGTATGCTTTTAATATTTTGATAACTGTGTTTCAACATAACTAGTTCCTTTTGTAATCCTCTGTATTTTATTTTATGTAGTTTATATTTTAAAAACATTATTCTGAGAAGAGGTCCACAGGTTCCATCAGATTGCCAAAGGGATCTATGACACAGAATAGGTTAAGGACCCTTGCCCAACCCAAGGATGGCAGGAACAGGATAGAAAAGAATGCCTGGTCAACTAAGTCACCCCCCAGATTGACAAAGGTCCTTCAGACAGAATTCATATGAAACCTATTACTTCAGGGCTTATGTGGGGACTAAAAACCAGGAATAAACCCACTAATGCATATGCAAGTTTGGTTTTAGGAATTATCAAGAAAGTATATTATTGTGAAAGGGGAGCTAGGTGGTACAGTAGGTAGAACACTGAACTTAGAACCAGAAAAACTCATCTTCCTGAGTTCAAATCTGACCTCCAATACTTAAGTACATGTATGACCCTGGGCAAGTCACTTAACCCTGTTTGCCTCAGTTTCTTCATCTGTAAATTGAGCTGGAGAAGGAAATGGAAAACCGCTCCAGTATCTCTGCCAAGAAAATCCCAAATGGGGTCATGAAGAGCCGGACACAACTGAACAATAAATGTTATTGTGAAAAGAATAATGGGTTTAGAAGGAAAGAAATTGGGTTCCAATTTGAGTTCTGCTACTTAGTAAGCAGCGTGATGATAGGACCATATAAGGAACCTTGGAGGTCCTTCATTTGACAGACAAGGAAACTGAGGCCCCAAAAAGATTATATTGACTCATCTAAAGCCAACACAGGCAGTAATCTAAACGTCAGGATTTGAACCCAGGTCCTCTTTCACTCTTCTGGGTCTTAGTTTCTACAGCTTTACAACAAGGGGTCCGAACTAAATGACTGCTACTGTCCCTTCCAGTTTTAAATTCCTAGGAACTATAAATCCAACAGTAGGGCCATCCAGAGGATTTGCCTTCACTTAATTGAAAGGAAGTGACAGCCACCAAGAGAATTATCTTCACTTCCTCCATTCAGCCAAACTACAGCCCCTTTACAGAAAATAAAAAAGCCATACAACTTTCAATACATTTCGTTCAAGCAAAACATACAAATCTACAATCTAATCTTCTGTGCACAACTCAGTCCCCTTAGCTTTGAGTCACCTACAGAAGCAATATCTATATTCCCAGAGATCATCAATTTTCCAGCTGGAAGGGACTTTAGAGATTGTCTCTAATTTTACAAATGAAGAAACTGAGATCAGGGAGAGTTGAATGGCTTATCAAATTCTAAGTGGCAAAGCTGGCATTTGAACTCAGTCCTCTGACCCTCAGACTACTGCCTTCCACTGATATTGCCTAAGCACAAGCTAGCAACAGGATTCAGTTGTTTTAAAAGGGTTGTTGTTTGTTGTTATTATTTTCTAGCCAACTCTTCATGACCCCATTTGGGGTTTTCTAGGCAAAGATACTGGGGAGCTTTGCTATTTCCTCCTCCAGCTCATTTTACAGATGAGGTAACTGAGGTAAACAGGGTTAAGTGACTTGCCTGAGGTCACAGTACTAGTAAGTGTCTCAGGTCTTCCTGATCGGTACTCTATCCACTGTACCACCTAGCTGTCCTTAAAAGAAATAACACTGACTTTATATGTATAACACAGGAAAAAGATGATCTTATATCATCTTCTCAATGTTTAACAAATCACGAGGACTTATAAACAGGAAAGTTACAAAACTCAAGTAATTGTTTGTGATATTTTCTCTAAGTATGAAAATAATCACAGAATGGGAACATAATGTCAGCTGAATAGTTTGTACCTTGGAAATAAACACAATTAACAGAGGGAGATAATCACTACTGTGACCTTCATTGTATAATGCTGCAAAGTTGTCTCTTTTTGGGCGTGTGTGGGGGTGGTAATGGGAACATGTGAGTTATGAATCCTTAACATGGCTATCTTTGCTCATTCTGGCTTTAATGTTTACAAAATGCTCAAGAGAACCCAGTAAGATTAAAAGAACTAAAAAGTCTGCGCTTTAATTTGGACTTACTACAAGAGCTACTTATATATACATATATATTCAATAATCAATGTTATAGATATGAATGGAATGGATTTTGTTCTAGAGTAGAAGACAAGCACATAAACACAGAATTGACTCCACAGTCACATTGGAAGAGGAAACAATTTCACCTTCATCTCTCAAAGGATATTATATACTTCATGTACTTTAGTTAAGTTCTAATTTTATTAGAAGGGGCAAGCGAGGTGGGTCAGTGGATAGAGCACAGGGCCTGGAGTATGGAAGACCTGTGTTCAAATCTGGCCTCAGACACTTACTGTGTAACCTTGTCACTTAAACCTGTTTGCCTCAGTTTCCTCATCCATAAAATGGACTGGAGAAGGAAACAGCAAACCACTCCAGTATCTATGCCTAGAAAACCCCAAATGGGGTCATGAAGAGTCAGACAGGACTAAACGGACTCAACAATAATAAAACAACAGCCACCGTACTATACTCATCTGTGGGTATTGCTTCTCACTCTTACTAGATAGTGAATTCCTTGAGGGCAGAAATCTTGCCTTATTTATCTTTTTATCTCCAACTTTTAGCACAGTGCACGGCACAGAACAGATCCTGAATAAAAGTTTGTTCAATGATTGAATGATTGTAAACTCCTTGAGGGCAGGGACTATATTTTGCCTCTTTTTGTATCCCCTACGTTTACTTAGTAAAGTGCCCAGCACATGAGTTCTTAATAACTGTTCAGTGATCAAATTCTGGCACACTGGTACTTACATATGTAAGGGGACTGGGGGCAAGGTCCCAACATAACAATCCTTATGTCACGACCTACTTCCCTCACGGACATGTGACTTAGCACACTGGCCTGAAGCTTTGTATCTCTTATTCCAGTAGCTTTTATCAGTCAAGGTGAATATCACCACGCAGCTCAAGCTTGTAATGTCTCTTATTTGTACCTGCCATCGTGCTGCTAATAGGAGAGGTTTTTTTTTTCCCCCATCGGTAAAAGTACACTATAGGGGAGGCTTTTGCTCCCCTTTAAATTGCTGAGCTCACTGGCTATTCTGAATGTATGAGCTCTGTGTTTTCTCTGGCTGGGATAGGAAGTCCTCTGCTATGCCCCACCCCACTATTCCCCACCATCTTCATGTCATGGTACCCATCCCCTCTGCCTCCTGCCTTTCACCTCTAGCCCTGGGGAATAGTCAATACTACCCTTCCCAAAAAGGACATGTCAATCAATACTTCTACGATTCAAATTGCCATAGTCAAGGACGGCTAGGTGGCACAGCAGATAGAATTCGCGGCCCTAAAGTCAAGAAGATCTGAGCTCAAATATGACCTCAGACATTTACTAGCTGTATGACCCTGGGCAAGTCACTTAACCTCTGCCTCCATTCCCTTAACTGTAAAATGGGGATAATAATAGCACTTACTTCAGAGAGCTTTTGTGAATATCAAATGAGACAATACTGCAAATATCTGTAAAGTGTTTAGCACAGTTCCTGAGACACAGTAAGAGGTTAGGTAATGCTTGTTCCCTTCCTCCCCCCCCCCCCAAAAAAAAACCCATTCCTCTCTGGCTACTGCTTCCCTATATGCTTTTCTCCCTCTGTTAGATTTTAAGCCCCTTGAGGGCAGAGACTGTCTTGCCTTTTTTTTTTAAATTTATTCCCACTGCTATGGTGCCTGGCACATAGGAAGGTCTTAATAAACTCTTTTTTTCTGTTCATCCGCTCACTGTTTATCTTACCACACAAGGCAAGACACATTTTTTCAGTGCCTCCAGAGATCTATGGGCACTTTCTCCACCAACACCAGTGACAATTTCTCTAAGCCATTTTAGAAAGGCTTCATGAATTGCTTTGGCCAGTTTCATAACTCATTGACCAACTTCTTGATGTACCTTTCCAAACTCAGTGAAGCTGGTCCTAATATATGAGCGACATTCCATAATCCCACCTCAATGTTTATAGAAACCCCAAAATTGGGAAACTAAGTGAGCAACCTAGTTAATCGGGTGGAGAAGAAGAGTACTTCAAGCCCCTGAATGAATTATAATAACACCGTATGTGAAGTGTACTAGGATTGGTTGAGGAAGCTCTGTTCTGCCCCATGGGTTTTATAGAAAAATAGCAAGCTCTGAATCTGGCCATTCCTGTGACCGGCCAGCCTAGAGGAGAAAGCAGTCCATTCGAGTCCCTCTGTTTTGGCAGGGAAGTGTTTCTTTCTCCCCACTTTGACCAGAGATAGCCTTTAGGAACTTTGAAAGGCTGGAAGATCTGGACTTCTCAATGGCATCGCAGCATTGTTCCAGGGACAGCTTCAGGAGCAAAGGACAACTAGGCTCACAGCTTAGGGACTCTGCCGAGAGTCCAGCGAAAGATTAAATAATGTAGAAGGGGAATTTCACGAGGGCCCCACAGTAAGGAGAAAAGGATTTCCAGCAGGAAGACTTCCAAAGGGACTGTGAACCACCCCATTTGCCACATCACATGTTCTAAACTTGAGCTTACTTTCACTTGGTCTTCATATGTACTCATGAGACAGTGTGTCCCAGACTTAGAGTGGAAGGGTATTTTGTAATAAGTGTTCTTATCATATCACTTTAATTAATCCATTTCTGATACTTAAGATTGTATGGCTAATTAATGTCAACTGATAATCAATTTAGGAAGCTCACTTGCAGGTTTCAGCCATAGTACTAGAACCTTTTTATGACAAGGATTCTTTAGTCTCCCTATGGATCCTACCTACCTCTCAGAAAAACAGTTTTACATAATTAAAGGAAATGCTAAATTTTTGTTAGCAGTTGGTGAGAGTAGAGAAATGTTTTTTTTTTCTCATCCAAGTTTACCCCTTAAAGACTCTTTAAAACATCCTTTTGGGGATCTATGAACCCTAGGTTAAGAATCTCTGAAGCAGAGAAACCCCATAAAAACCCCTCAGAAACCTTCAGAACACTGAGGGGAGAACTAGTCACTCTGAGAACCCAATCTGCCAGTGCAAGTGAGAACTGAGAGAGTGTAAGTGAAGATGAGAGATGTATAATCTGTTTCTAGACCTGTCCTTAAAGCTCCGCCAGCTTGGGGTTAGGATCTACCAGCATTTATATCCCATTGGCAAAGCACTTGGGTCGTCTCCACACCACTGGAATGGGATGTGTCCTTTTAAATTTTATTTATTTATTTTTAAATTTTATTTTTAATTTATGGAATAAAACAAGCATTTCTATAACATAGTACAATTTTTGAAAAGATGATCATACATGAAACTGTAAGTCTATGGTGTATAACTTGCTATTCCTTGCTAAGCTAATTTTTCAAGAACAGAAATTACCTCTGTAAGATTCGAAGAAACAGGAAGCAAATGCCCCTACCAGGGCTATTAGATTTGACAGAACAAATCATGTGAAGATGCTATAGAAAAATAGAAAACAATACAAAATAGAACGCAAACAAATAAAAGACTGAAAAAAGAAAAGCTGTTCTTTTAGCTCAGTACAAAGAAAAAAAGCACATTTAAGGTGGACATAACTGCCTAGCCTAGAGGCTTCTTGCTCATGACCTAAAAACAACCTATTAAGAAATGGGCCACAGAGCTGATAAGCAACGTCAAAAGGAGCACCTGAAATAATACGCCATTGCTCCTGATGGCCTCTATTCACCTGGGAACAAATTGACAATTTTCCCGTCTGAAATGTATTCCCAGTGGCCATTTCGGCACAATACATGGTGTGCTGCAGAAAAGCCGGCCTGCTGTCAAGTTTGGTTGCTTGTGGAAAACTCTATGCTTTGCTGAGTGGTTCACTCACCTGCAAGACTCAAAGTATACTAACTTTGGAGGACAGCAAGAAAACCGACAGGAGTAGAACTTCATGGAAAGTAATGCCCTGGGAAATTTCCAGAAAAGTTGGGGAAAGGACAGCAATTCAGATGTCAACCCATGCCCATGCACACTTCTCACTCCTATCAAAAATCATCAGTTGGCACCCTCAGGACTCTGAAACTCTAATTGCCACTTCCATATTAGTGTGACACGTGCACTAAGGAAAAAGGATCATATTTATCATACCAAGCCAGTCCATTTTAAACATTGTAATGACCCAGTAAGTCAAGGGGATTGTAACTGCCTCCAGTTAGATGCTTCAATTAGGAATTTCAGACATGGCAACAGATTGGAAAGAAATTGGGAGTGGAGTGCATGTAGGGAGCACATCTTAGTTTTCTTATTTCATAATGATTGATAGCAGGTCTGAGTGAAAAATGCAGATAGTTATACAGAGCCCTGGGGCCTGGAGTCAGCAAGACCCACGTTCAAATCTAGTCTCAGACAGTTTCACTAGCTGTGTGACCCTGGGCAAAATTGCTTAACCTGTTTGCCTGTTTCCTCAACTGTAAAATCAGGATCATAACCACACCTACCTGATAGAGTTGTTGTAAGAATTAATTGAGACAATATAAAACCCACTCTACATGGCAGAGCATTTTCAACTAAAAAGACATCTCTAGAAAGATAGGGTGCTATGGCAGAAGGGGTGCTGGACTTAGAATCGGGAGAAATACAGGTTCAAATCCTGCCTCCAAATTCATCCACTGAGTCCAAGGTATTTTGTCAGAAGATCATCGAGCCATGTCCTTAGAGCATAAAGCCTCCTCAGACACCATCTAATACAATCTGCTCATTTTACAGAAAGGATGCCAGAGGCTCATGGCTACTTGCCCAAGGTAGTAAGAGTCAGATATAGGATTTGAACCCAGGTCCTTTGACTCCAGTCCAAGGCTCTTTCTATCACATGCCCACTGGTTTCCTCATTTGTCAAATGGGGATAATAGTCCTTACACCATGAGGTTGTGATAAGGATCAAATGAAAAGGTATTTTGTAGACCTGGAAGCATGTGTGCCTTTCAGCTGGGGATCAAATGTTGGAATGCATTTTAAGTGCTACATAAATGCCAGCTATTATCAGCTACTCTTCTCTTTGCAATTGAGAGGAGTGAAAGAGAAAAAAGTTTTTTTAAAAAAAAATAATTTTCTTTTTTCTGACCACACTCCCTTTGTTTTCTAACACCCCCTCCTCTCATTGTCTTTGATGGGATGCCTTTTACTATCCCCCCAATGTTGTTTCACAGCACAAATACACACAGAGTTTGGGCACAGCTAAGATGAGATAACTCAGTATCGACTTTCCTTGGTATTATTTCCAGATTGAACACACTCAATTGGTACCAACTGTCTATTCTGAGGGATCTTCTTAGGCTCCTGAAATAAAAATCCAGAAATTAGTACCCTTAGCTCTGACCCAAGCTTCTCCCTTTCTTTGACCTCCACCTCCTTTTCTTCCCTTCCATTCAGGTTCTATTTGCCTCCCCCAAAGTACTGCATCTGGAAAAAGGAATTCAAAAATGAAAAAAAGAAAAGCTACCAAAAGCTTAACATTTCTCAATATGTTCATTCTTTTGATTAGTACTTATTCAATATCTGCTACATGCCAGGCTCTGTGCTAGGCTCTTGGGAATACAAGGACAAAAAGTACCATTTTTTGTACCCGGTATGTACCAGAGACATGTTGTCTGCCCATAAGAATGTGAGCCCGTAGAGGATGGGAGCTGCTTTTGCCTTTCTTTGTACACCCAACATTTACCGCAGTATCTAGTACATGTTGTTGTTTAGTCATTTCAGTTGTTTCCATTTCTTTGTGACCCCATTTGGGGTCTTCTTGGCAAAGACATTGGAGTTGTTGGCCATTTCCTTCTCCAGATCATTTGACAGATGAGGAAATAAGGAAAACAGGTCACACAGCTAGTGAGTGTCTGAGGCTAGACTTGAACTCATGAAGACAAATCTTCCTGATTCCAAGCTCAATATTCCATCCACTGCTCGACCTAGCTACCCCATCTAGCACAGAGCAACTGCTTAACAAATCCTTGCTAATTAGACTTAAGGAACTTATATTCCAGCTGAGGAGCACAAAATCTGGCCATATTCTGAAAACATTTGACAGGGCTCCTTCATGCCATCCCATTTCCTTGCCAGGAAGTAAATCTTTAGGTATTCAGGACTTCTCAAGGCTTTTTTTTTTTGAGGCCAGACAAATCAGAGTAAATAGGCATCCCATCCAACTCATTGCCCATCAGCAGCTGGGAGAAGCATCATGAAGGCTCCATGTTATTAAGAGTATTTGAAGAATCTATTTTCAATGGCAAGGAACACCTGGATGGCTTGATTTGGGCACAAGATCCACATCCTTCAGCTATGAATGTTGACTTTTCAAATCAGACTCATTTTTCAGGTTTTGAAGAACACATCCATCTCTGTGGCAACTCAGGTAAAATGAACAAACAGCCTTGGAACCCTGAGCTTTTGTATATTATGCCCCCCTGGTTTTTGTCTTCCTTCTCTAAATGTTTCCTCTTTGCTATCCTCATTGGTTCTTCTTCTTTCTTCTTGTGCCCAATACCTTCTTGATCACACAATGGCTCAATTATAAACCTTCTATTTTCTCTCATGCTTCCTCCCTTAAGGAACTCCCTGTTACTTGCTGCAAAAGGATGACTCTCAAATCTACCTCCTGAACTCCGACTTTCTATTTTCTCTCTAGCCCCCTTGTCCTTTAGAAAACAGACCGATTTCATCTTGTATGTTCCATGTATACTGGAAATATTAACATGCCCCTAAACTAAACTCTTCATTTCCTTCTTATAATATTTCTCATCTGCCCAATTTCCCCATTACTACCAACAGAACTTGACTCCCCAGGTATATCCTTGAGGTTATATTTAATTCTTGTTTTATACATCCACTATTCAATCCACTCCCAAATGTCTCCAAAAAGGCTCATCTTTGCATCTTCCTCTCCTTCTGTGGCCACCAACCTCGTGCAGGTCTTAATGCCCTCTCATCTAGACAACTTCAATAACTTCTTTAATGATCTGTCTCCAGTCTCTCACCACTTTAATCCATCCTTTATGCTGCTCCTAGAACAATCTTCCTCAAATAGCATTTTTATAATGTCATTCTCCTGCTTAAGACCCTAGAATGATTCACTGCTTCTTAGCATAGTAAATCTTAATTGCTTTTGCCTGGCTTTTTCAAAGCCCTTATTCATTCAACAAATATTTACTGAGAGTATATTATGCACAAGGCACCTTGCTCAGTACAGCGAGGTGCAGAAAGGTGTACAAGACATGGAATTTTATCATAAGCAACCTACATTGTAATAAGAAAAAGCAAGATACATTTGCAAATAAATGAAATAAAAGTTACTCTTCATTAAGTGCCATATAAATGGTACAAATGATATGTACTACAGAATATAAGGGAAGAAAAGGATTACTTCTGGCAGGACTGGTCAAGAAAAGTGTTGTGGAAGAGGTGTTATCTATAAGATCATCCCTGAAGGATTTCAATTATGAGTGGAAAGAAAGAATTCCAAGAAGAGGGAGGGGCTGGCATGAGCAAATGAATGGAGGAAGGAAACAGAATGGTGAGTGGTTCAGATTGGCCATAGTGTATGGCTTCTGCAGGGTAACTGTAGAGGGCACTGAATGCCAGCTGTGGGAAGGAACAAGACCTGTTCAAAATCCTTCACTGGCTCCCTATTACCTATTTGTCAGGATGGTCTAACCTCTCATCCCACCCTTCACAATCTCAAACCATTACTCCTTTCCATCCTTAAATTAGGATTATAAAGTTTAGACCTGATGGCCACGTTAGAGATCATCTAATCCAATCTCTTTACTTTAGTCAGTCAACTAGCATTTATTAAACATTTACTATATGTTGCTACTATACTAAGAACTAGGGATACAAAGAAACAGAAATCCCTGCTCTCAAGCATCTTTCATAAATAACTAGGTATATAACAAGATATATACACACACACACACACACACACACACACACACACAGTAGATAAAGATGATATGAAAGGCGAAGGTGATCAGCAGCCAACAGACCCGGTAAAATCCTCCCATAGAAAGCGGGACTTGAACTGAGACTTGAAGGGAGCCAAGGAAACACTGAAGAGAAAGAAGTGGGAGGTGGGGTGTGGGTAGCAGGGCATTCCAGGAACAAGAACTGAGGTGACCTGTTCAAGGAACTACAAGCAGGCTGATCTGGCTGGATCATGGAGGGGAGTATAGAGTAAGAAGGCTGGAAGGCAGGGAGAAGACAAGTTATAATGAGCTTTAACTTTGATCCTGGAGGCAATACTGAGCCACTGGAGCATGAGTATGTCACTGTCCAACCTATGATTTGGAGAAATCACCCCAGCAGCCAAGTGGGGGATGGATGGGAGTGGAAAGAGACTTGAGTCAGGGACACTCATCAGAAAGCCATTACAACATTCCACGTGAAGGTGGTTATAATTTTACTAACTCTTCCTCCTTACCAACCCACAAAACTAGATTAATCATTAACTCCTATAAATATCCCAAATTGTCCAGCCACTGTGATTTCCCTCATGTTTCTTCTCCCTGTGCCTGGAATGACCTCATCACCCCCAATCCCCATTCCTGCCTATTTAAATGTTATCAATCTTTTAAGTTCTAAATCAAATGAGATTTCTCCATCAACTGCCAATGGTTAAAGTTCTTTTGCTTCCCAGGGTAGAATCTGTTCTATGCTTACTTTATGTACTTAAAGCATATTGGTGTTACAGTTATTTGTGTTTATAATACCTTACTAGCAGTTTCTATGTTCCATGAAGACATGGGCAATATATCTAATTTAATCTTCATAGCTCCTCTGGCACTTGATACAAGAAATGTTGAATAAATGTATTTTGCAAACAATTGTTTATTAAATGTCCTGCTGCTTAATGGAGCACTTCTACACATTACAAACGCTTTGGGCAAATCATTTAACCACTCTGTGCCTCAGTTTCCTTATTTGTGAAGTGGTAATACTTGCATTACCTCTCTTCTCAGGGTTTCTTACAAGGAAAGCAATTTCTAAAGTTGGAAATGTCAAATAAATGCAAGTTTTTTATTATAATTAGTTATTAGCTAATTATGACTAGTTTTATCATCTAGCTGGAAAGTATCTGAATATGGGAACAGGAATGGCTGTCATCCAAAGACCAGCCAAGTTATCTCAAATTGAATATGCTTCTAGGTGATTTTTTTGGTGAGGAGAGATGTCAATTCATTTAATCATCTATCAAATAATGTGGAAGGAAAGGCAAGTTAAGGTACAATCCATACCTGGTAATCCCTAGAGGGATTACCCACAATGACAAAAGCATACACCTTTGAAAGTAATAGAAATTGACAGACTTCCAAAGTTACCAAGTCACTAATAATAAACACCAGAATGTTAGATGAGACAAAGGCTGCCTTCCTTCCTTACTTGTACAGATGTCCTGATACAAATTTACCTGAGGTTAAGATACTTACGGCAACTGCTTCAAATTACCTGACTAATTTCTGATAAAAGGAGGCCCAGAGACTAACATCCTAATAGTAAAGACATAAAAACTTATACTTTTAAAAAATGCCTAAGAACAAGAAAAACAAATACAGATCAGTCCTATCTTGAACAAACTAGTCCTCCAAGGTGTGCTGATCTTCCCAAAATGTCAGGACCAAACTAAATTAAACAAAAACGCTTCCCACAATACAATGCAGTGTTACAAAAAGTTTCCATGCATAAGTAGCAATGAACTGGATACAAAAATGGTTCATCAACTGAAGGAATGACAATCAAACAAGTTATGGCATTTGAATGTAGTAGGATGTAACCATATTGTGAGAAATGACAAAAAGGAAGAATTCAGAATGTAATCAGGCTTAGACACATGCTCCAATCACCTAATGTGGAGCCACCACTACCACCACCAAAAAAGGAGACACTAGCAACCTGCTTCTGGGAGAAGACTTTCTGCATTCCCCTACCAGATGGGTGGAAGCAGCTCTTTCCATTGGCTACATAGACAGATCAGCCTGCAACTTTCTAACTACACACTATGACATTCTCTCTCTCTCTTTTCTGGCAGTGTCCAAAGGGTAAAGGTCCTGCTCGCCCATAGCACAGGTGCCATGAACTAAACAGGATGGGAGAAAGGCTACTATCTCCTCCATCTTAGGCCTTGTGGCCCCAAGGAATGGGCTTGGGGTACTGATCTATTTTGTTTGTCCTTTTGAAGTTCTAGGTACAAGCCAAGACAACCTTGGAGGCAAAGTTCCAAGTCAGATGCTATTGCTAACCCAGGAGGGAATCTCTAAGATGCCAGAATATTGGCACATAAGCCCAGGGAGTACTCTGGACATGGACCTTAGTAAGAACATGCTATATAAGAACTGAGTTAAGCTACAAACCTGATTTTCCTCTCCCCAGACATAAAGGGAACATAAGATGGTATGTCCCCTAGGTTTGGGATGGGGGGAGATGTTTGTATGTTGGTTCTTGCTCTAACTTAGAAGTAAATATTCCTTTGTAAAATGAAATCTGTTAAGGGGTTAAAGAGAATTGTAGTGCAGGGACACCTAAAATTGAGGGAATACCATCAGTGTGGGCTTGAGCCAATTGCAGAGTCTAGATACCTCCAAGCACCTTTGAGGATACCAGAGACCTAGAAACCTGAGGTCAAATGCAACATAGCTGGCTTTCACGAAGTGAGGGCCAGAATAGTCACTGTTACAAGAAAACAGGAAGATTTATTTGAACTGATAGTAAAGTAAGCAGAATTAAGAAAAACAATAAAGGAGACAATGTAAACAGAAAGAACAATAAAATTGAATGGAATATAGTGTAATTATTATGACCAGGCTTAGTCACAAAGAAAAGTGAAGAAACCTCCTTCACTCCCTTCATTTCAAGGAGAGGGTAAGAAGGGGAGAAGGAAGGAAATGTGAAATTTTTTCTTCTTTTGTAATTGTTATAAAGGAAAATTTCTCTTGTTGGGGGTGAGGTAAGGGAGAGTATTTGGAAATGAAGGAAACGGCAAAACAAAATAAATCAATAAGAAAACTTAAATGCAAATTCCATAAATCCTGACAAATTAAGATTTTTTAAATTTGTCTTAAATCCCAGTGACTCTGACCTCAGAGTTCGATCTGAATCTGTCATTTTAAGATGCTTTGTTTTTAAAGGGAAAAACCAAACAGAAGCACTGTGATATACATACTTATAATATAGGGCTAGCCATTCTTTGTAATATTTGCCTTTACACTGTTAGAATTATGCAAGTCCTACACAACAGACTGTGTCTAATGCCAGCTATTCAGCTTTCTATAAGGGTAAGTGTTCATAATGAGAAATAAAATTTTAACTCTGACACTTGATGTAAATAAAGCATTTTGGTGAACCTAGGCTAAAAATCCTACAATGCATTTCAAAGTTTTGCCACTTGTTAAAAAGTTTTACAGAATAGAGGTTTGCTTTGTGTTCCCTTAAATTTATACACACTCAGTAGTTTACGTAGGTGCTAAATTGGACAAGCTCTCCTACTCCCAGGAGCACTAAATAACAGGTTACGCTTTGTAACAGAATTCTATCCACTGCAGTTGCTATGGGTTACTAAACTCATCCCCTTTGACCACTGAAGTATTAGAGGAAATTGTAAAGAATTTCATTAAGCAAAGTCAACCTCCCGTTGGGCAGTAAGGCCAACATTTTATCCCCCTCCGATTAAAATTGAAAGCTCTTTCAAAGTTGCCAGTTCTGATCACAAATAGAAAACCTGACCCCATCTTAATTCCACATACACTTTTGTTCAGTTTGCTTAAAAAAATTTCTCTCCCACATGCTCATTAATTTTTAGAATGCAGGTCTAGCTTCAGGTCTGACCTTGCTTAAAAATCTTCAGTGGCTCCCACTCAACTAATCTCTGAGATAAAATACAGCATCCTCGGCCTGACATGTAAAGTGCTCCCCAATCTGGCTCCAGCCTGATTTTCCAGATATTTGATATTATTTCCCTTGATGCACAACACATTCCAGCTAAACCGCACTGTTTCCCAAACTAAGCATTTCAGCTTCCAGCTTCTTTACTATGCCCAGACTGACACCAAGCCCCTTGCCCACCCCCACCCCCCAAGCCTAGAATCCCTCCCTCCTCACCTACAGTATTTAGAAGCTTAGAATGCCTTCAGGCTCAGCTAAGGTGCCATCTCCTATGGAAAAATCTTTCCTGATCTCCCCATGGTTAGTGTTTCCTCCATCCTCAAATCTCAAAAACTTTGTGTATATACTGTATCCCCACAGTAGAATATAAACTCTCTGAAGGCAGGAACTACAAGGCAGGCTAAGAGAGAAGTCTTCTTTACTGTGGGGTCAGCACTCTATCCACTGCACCACCTACCTGCCCCATATAAGTGGGCGAGAGCCACGTAAGTGGCCAGAGACACTTAATCTTTCCAGTCACAGATTTTTCTTTCTTTCTTTGTCTTTTTAATAAATTAAACACAAGTTCAAATTTGGAACACAAAGCTACAGAACCAATAGAATTGTACCCTGCTTTAAGCATATTAGATATTTAAAATCCATTACCATGTATTTACTGTGAGCCTAGGTGCCCAGTGGGGCAGCTAGGTGGCGCAGTAGATAGAGCCCTAGGCCTAGAATCAGGAAGACCTGAGTTCAAATTTGAACTCAGACACTTAGTATCTATGTGACCCTGGGCAAGTCACTTCACCCTGTTTGCCTCAGTTTCCTCATCTGTAAAATTTGTTTGAGAAGGAAATGAAAAAGCATTCCGGTATCTTTGCCAAGAAAACCCCAAATAGGGTCATGGAGAGTCAGACACAACTGAAAATGGCTGAATAACAAGATACCCAGCACCATGCTAGCTTCTATGGGGAATCCCAAAGTAGTATAAGATAAGGTGCTTAATGACCAAGATTTGACAAACCCAGCTGGCTGTCTAAAAAAAAAAAAACAAAACCTATGAGGCAGACAAATCAGGTACAATGATTTGCTTTGTAAAAATATTTTTTTTAATTTTATCAATGGATTCAGAGAAGTTGCTTTTAAAATAGCAGCTCTACCAAAGCACTGAAATGACTTTATTTACAAACTGGATTCATAAATATCTTAACAGGAACATATCTCCTGCCCGAAGTAAAGTACACAGATATCTATACATGGCTGAAAAATCAGTCTTTTAAGGGCGTTTCATTAAAAGCACGTAACATAACACACACGTTGCAAAGATACAGATAAAATAGCAACAGGGTTTGTTTGCATTCTCATGCGGTAGCTAGCCAGATTGATGACACCCACTTCATGGTAAATGAAACCCAAGCAAAATCCAAAAACGCAGAAGAGCATACTCTAAGCACTTGTGTGCAGGATACCATGATGGGGCTCAAAGAGGAACAAAGGAGAAGAGAAACACATTGATTAAGTAAGTGCTTTCCTGGTGCCAAGTACTAGACTAGTGAAGGATAGGAAGGCAGAGAGAAAAAGAGACAGTCTCCACTCTCAAGGAACTCACATACCATTTGATTCAATTGATTAATCTTTAAAACAAGGCGCCGTCCCTGGCCTTTCAGAGCCTATCATCTAGATGGATGAGGTACTAACACAGAGCTATGTTACACATTATTATATCAGTGTACTGAAGAAAGAATAATGATGATAATAGTAATAAACAGGTAGCACTTATATAGGACTTTAAGGTTTGTGAATCTCCTTTACATGTTACCTCATGTGATCCTCACAACCACCTTGGGATGTAGGTGCTGTTATTATTCACATTTAACAGAAGGAGAAACTGAGGCTGGGACAAGTTAAGTCAGTTTCCCAGAGTCATACAACTATTACGCATCTGAGAATCTGAACTCGGGTCTTTCTGACTCCGTGTTCATGGCACTATACATTTTGTTACCTGCCTGAAAGGGCCTAGAGGCAGAAGGAGACAGAGAAGAGGGGGAAGAAGCTGAGGAAAATTAGAGAATGGTTTCCTGGAAGTCACATTTTAGTTAGCCTTCCAAGCCTGTTAGGAACTTAACAGGAAAAGAAAGGAGGAAGGCATCCCAAACACAAGAAACAACCTGCACCAAGACAAGGAAGTGTATGAGCATTGTGTTTATTTACAGTGACCTTACAGACTATGATTTTGGTAGAGAGTGCATGGTGGGGTATAACAGGAGATAAACTGGAACGATAAGATGAACCTCTGAATGTCAAGCAGAGGGGTCTGTATTTTAATCAGTAAGCCAATGCAGAGCCAAAGATGATTAAGCAGAGAAGTGATGGGATTATGCAATAATATGCCTATAACGAAGGTGGTGACAATGGGAAGGAAGAGAAAGTACCTAAAATTGAGAGATACTTCTAAAGAAAGAATTGATAGAGCCTAGTACCTGACTAGATATAAGAGATGAAAGAGAAGGGAAAGAATGAAAGGAGAGAACCAAGGTTGGGATAGGAACATAAGAGCTAGAGTGAATGGCACTACCACACACAGAAAGAGGTAAATCAGGAGGAAGTGCTTTAGGAGGTCATACAGAAGAAGATCTAGAGTGAGAATTAAGACGCGAGTCCAAATTCTGACCCTGTCACTTAACTTACCTGTGTAACCTTGAGCAATGACTATATCAAGGGAAGGGAAAGAGAAGAGGCTCAATGTCTAGAATCCTGGAGAACATGTACAATGATAAGGAGCTAAGAAAAAGACCCTTTCTGCATCAGCTACTGAATTTGTTATCTAAGGGGTTGAAAGGGACTTTACATTACCAATATGGGGTTGTTTGTTTGAAGGTTCTAAATGAGGGATTCACTATTTCCCTGCTCCTCAGTTTCCCCATTTGTAAAATGAGGCTGTACTAGAGAAAGTCTAAACCGATGGAAAAGCAGATGCATTTTGCACATTATATATATTTGGGAATCATGTGCTTAAAAGATGAGAAATGAAATCATAGTACGAATGAGAGGAGAAACAGATACAGAAAGAGAGACAACACACCTGGACACAGACCAGAGACACAAACAGAGAGCCACACAGAGTGACAGAGACAAAAAGTGACAGAGTATGAAGACAGAGGAAAGATAATGAATTGTTTCTGAGACAGTAGTCAACTGCCAAAAGCAGAGGGAGAGAGGTAGGATCACTGGGGGAGGGACAGTTGGAGTACATCACATGGAGCTGGTTACGTGCACTTTGATCTATGGGATGAGACACACGCTCTGGGTGGTCCCTTAATAAGGGGCATGTGTGACCAGAGGCTCCAGATTGGAACCCTGATCGCTATGGCAGGTCCTGTGCTAAAAGGGAGTCAGAAAGCATCCGTGCCCATTTCCCTCCAATCCAATAATTAGGAAGTCACTGGTCTTCAAAATGCAGTTTTCATTAAGTGATAGTGACAGAGACTGGATAGCAAGGGGATGATGAAAATCTGAGCAGTAAGGAAATTGAGGCATTAGATAACTTTTAAGAAGTCTAGAAACACAGGGGAGAAAAGAGATAGCACAATCAGATAGATGAGGGAGAAGGATCAATTAAAGCCTTTTCTGGGAGAAGAGTTGAACGTGTTGGTAAACAAGTGGAAGAACTCATGTTGAGGGAGAAACTAGCTCTGGTAAGGAGGAGAGGAGGGGAACGAGGGTGGCTGTTAGAGAAAGAACCAGGATAGAAGAAAATGGTGTAAGGGATAGAGGCAGAAGGATTAGCCTTAGGGAGGAAAAGGGACATCTCTTTTTCTAGAATCAAAAAGAAAGTGGACTTAAGTTAGGAAGCTCACTGCAGATAGTCACAACCTTCTAAATCAGGAGTTCTTAACATGGGATCCATGAACTTTTAAATATGGATAGATGGATAGATTGATAGATGGATAGGTAGACAGATATAATTATATTTTAGTATGACTGGTTTCTTTGTAAACCAATGTATTTATTTTATGCATTTAAAAACATTCTGAAAAAGAGTCCGTAGGCTTCAACGGACAGTCAGGGGTGGCGGGGGTCCCTGACACTCACACCTAGCCACACAAAAAGGTTAAGAACTATCCTAAGTGAAAGGTAAGTCTAGGTCATCTACTCCAAGTGTGAGGATTAGGGGTAATAAATGGTAGCCAAGAAGGAAGGGAAGGAGCTAATAGACATTACACGGCCATCTAAGGGGTTGGATTTTGCAGTGCCGGACCACAGGGCTTCTCATGGAATGCAATGACCAGGACGTGAGAGCCGTAACTGAAGATAAATGGGTACAGCAGCTCACTCAACAGAAGTCTTCCAGAACTAACAACTGAGGTTTGGGGCTTGCTCCCAAGATTTCTCCCTCAAAAGATTCTCTGGTACTTTATAGAAAGAGCAGAGAAACTGTGGGTCAGGGAAGCCCAAATGGGTCCATTTTACTAATATTACCTAATCTCAGCTTTAATTTGCTTTTGTCCTCCTTAAAAATTGTTTTCTGTGCTGATTGTTGGACAATTCTTATCTCCAACTTTTGTTTCTCTTTATAATTTCCAGGCTAACATGTGGACACCAACTGCTGCCCTAAAGGCTCAGTAAGAGCAATTGCTGAGGTGCTAATGACTATCAGCTCTAAGTCAGCATGCTTAGACACAGGTCTCACTCCCTCAGATGCTCTTCGCCAAGCCGTCATAGATAGTTGGGGTTGATGGAGAGTATGGAACTGGGTCCCTGGTTGCATTGATTCTAACGATACATGACCTGCCCTTGAAACCTAAAATTCATCCTACTGGTAAATGTAATTTACCCATCTGATTTTATCCTTTTCTAAGGAAAAACATAACCTAAAAGTGAGTATTATGTGGACAAATATGGCAGGTGAGAAATATGGTTAAGATAGCTGCTTAGCACTCTACAACTGTACTGGAGAAGGAAACGGCAAACCACTCCAGGGTCTGCCAATAAAATTCCATGGATAGCACGGGTGCATTATGGTCCGCAGGATCACAAAGAGTCAGACACAATTGAATGACTAAACAACCACCACACTCCACAACAATATTTCGTAAACTGAGTCCCATGGAATCCCAGTTTTCTTCATAATATCAACAAGAGATTCTGTGTGAAGCTAACTTAGAAATAATTTTCTGCTAATATAAAATCACAATATATATGAAAATCCAAATTACCTAGAGTATTTTTTAACTTCTGCTTTCAGTGGTCTTTCTTCTATCTTGCTTTAAAATTTCCCAGGCTCTCTCCCTTATCCTGGAGAAAGCTTTACCCACAGGTCCACCAAACAACCATCTTGCTCCTAGCAACATATTTCAAGGCTCAAAAGATTCCATAAAGAATATAATATATTCCACTAAAATATGCTAGTTAATTGATAGCGAGACAGTTACATTTTTGTATCTTCTATACTCTACCTCTCTGTTATAGGAATTCTGTGGACTGGAGAAACACAGAGAAACTGGGCACAGATAGAGACCATGCCATGGCAATGATCCAAATTTTTTAGGTTATCTATATAGTATTAATAATATACGTTGGCTTGAAAATAAATATAGGCACTATTAATGCTACAGACAAAGAGCATGAAAAGAGATGGCAGGTGGTATGAGTAGTCAAGGAAGAAACAAACGATTGAAATCTCTGGTCTTTTAAGAGAACCTACAAGGGAATGAAAAATGGATACTTAGACTACTGTTCTGGAAAGTTTCTGAAGAGTGCATTACTTCTTTGTATTACATGGCAAACATGTGACCATTCTGCTATTTTAAAACTTTTCAAATAGATGTAGCAGCAGATAGAGGACTGTCTCTTCCTTGGAGATCTGAGTTCAAGTGCTACTTCTGAAATATCCTGTCTCTGTGACCCTGGGCAAATTACTCTACTCTCAGTAAGACTACAGGTTGTAGACAAGGTGCCAATCTGCATTAGTAGACACTGCTTTAACATTCAAGAGCTCCCTAAACAAATGAAACCACGGGGCCAAACCATATCACTGCCTTCTAAAATAGTATCTGTCATCTGCACTCTACATTATCTACCTACTAAACATGTTACTTCAAATAGTCCTATTTCTTAGATTAAATGGCATGTACTGTATATACAATGCATGGAAAGATAACAAATCTGTTCTTTGCAAAATAGCTAGAAATACACAAAACTTTTATTTGTAGAATTACTGCCAGATTAAAAAAACAGACTTCAATTAGACATGTGTTAAAAACAACCTCTAGCTCTTGGAAACTGCATTTTCTTGATGTATTATCTTAATCTCTTCTTTCAAGACAGGAATAATGAAAGCATGGGTGAATGTATGTGTGTGTGCATGAGTGTGTGTGTGTACATGTGTGTATTGTGTGCATGAATCTGTGTTGTGTTTTTGGAGAGAAGGGAAAAATTCCAAAAAAAGAATGAAAAGAAGGTAAAAGTGAAGTCAGGTAGCAGAGGTCAGAGATTTTAGTTCCCAAATGATAGCGAGCCGCTCTTACAACATCTATTTGCAAAATGAGCTGAGAGGAGGTAGTGCTTGGCTGTCAAAGTGCAGAGGAGGGAAAACCCTTTCACATCCCACTACTCCTGCTGCCATCCCAAAGCGCCAAGCTGTGCTGCCAAACTCCATCTGCTCTTATAAACACTGCTGGATTGGAAAAATATAAAAAGCCAATGCCCAGGTGAGATGGTAGAGAGAGATTCTCACTCCTGGTCAAAAGGAGGACAGAAATGCTGGCCAGCATCTCTTGAGGACCATCACCAACACCATCATCATCACCATCACCATCACCGCCATCATCATCGCTAATCTTGATAAAGCGCTGACAACAACATTTATATAACACTTACTACATGCCAGGCACTGTGCTAAGAGCTTTACAAATATCTCATCTGATCTTCACAATAGCCCTGAGAGGTAGGCGCTATGATTATACCCTTTTTACATATGGGGAAACTGAGGCTGACAGAGGTTAAGTGACTTGTCCAGGGTCACACTGCTAATAAATATTTAAGGTCCTTCTGACTCAAGTCTTGGTGCTCTATCCACTGGGCCATTTAGCTATTCCCATCAATATCAAATTTAAGGGATGGGGGGTGGGGGTGGGGGTGGAGAACACTGCCTATCATCTAAGTGGGACTTAGGTATTGTTTTGGCCACCTGGGCCCTAGATAGGGTCATTATCTCTGTCTCTGTCAGTCTATGCCTGTCTGCCTGTCTGTATACACACACACACACACACACACACACACCCCTCAAAAGCATCCATTAGCCTCATACCCTTCTCTTTCCCACATCGAGACACCCCACCCACAAGAAGCTAGACTGGAGCTCTGATCAGAGGAGCATAATGTTCAGAGTACTGAATTCTCATCCAGAGAACCCCTTCAGCCCCCAGAAGGTCCCCTGACCTCTCTGGCTCTCAGATTTCTCATCTGGAAAATAACAGGTTGGTAGGTGGCTACTACTAAATTGGTGATCTTGGTCTTGCTCTGCTATTTCTACCTGGTGACTGTGGGCAAGTCATTCACCCTTCCAGATTCTAAGTTTCTTTTCTTAAAGCAAAAAACAAAAACTGAGGACAACGGCTGTACTGCCTCTCAGACAGTTGCTCTGAAGATCAAATAAGGCAAATAAGTACTTGAAAAAAAATGTTGGGGGGGGAAGGGAGGAAGAAAATCTAGAACTCAAAAAAAAAGAGAAAAAAAGCTTAAAATGACACAAAAAAAGATTAGCTATTATTTTGTGAGACCAATATTGCTCTCAATAACACAGACACACTCGAGTCTTGCCTATGCGGCATTTGCTTAATTTTGGCATGACAGCTAACCCTCATACAAAACTACATTTTCTATGGAATGACTTAATTTTACCTAGCAATGAGAGCATTACAAAGTGAAACTGGATTAAACTTGAAAAACAAATTTGGGAGAAGTAAAACTATACAGAGAGTAGTAGATGGGCTAACTATAATCCTTAGAGGAACCAACCAGACAGGAATCAAGGAGAAAAAAGACAAAGCCAGAAGCAGCATCCCCATCAAACTGGGACCATCTCAAGCTAGGGTTTGGAGGAAGCCTTAACACAAACTAATGCACCCCGAAGATCTGCCAAAACATTTGTCTTTTATCTTCAAAAAGGGAAAACTTGGCCCTGAGGGCCAGCATGTATTAGTGTGGAAAGATAAATGGATATTTTTGTCTTCACGTATGAGCTAAGCCATAATTTTTTAACTCAATAGGTATATGACAGATGTTTAAAATATACATTATTCACATGGCTGCCCCATTCCTTTGTGTTGCTACTTTCTTTTAACTCTTAACACCTCTCTGGGCCCTAAAAACATCTTGCCCCTTTAGGTAATAGTAGAGTTTCCAAGATGATTAATATTAGTTTGACTATCTAGACTCTAGATAGTTCACAAAGTGGGTGATACCACCCTGAGAGATGATGGAACGATGGGGGCCGGGGTAGGGGGAGAGTGGGAGCAGTAATAGCCTCAGATAACATAAATTTCAAAAAAAACATTCAAGGGTTAAAAAAGTAGATTTCCAGGAGGTCACTAAGTTTTTTTTTTAAGGGGATGGTAGGCCAAATAAGTTTGTGAACTTCTGACCAGAGGTTTCACTTTTAGGAAAACAAGAGCCTCCAACTCATAAGCAGGTAAAGGAGCAGAGAAGCCATTTTCTTGACATTCATTCATAGAATCTCCTCTAGCTTTTTAATGGAACCCAAGGAAGAAGAGACTACATGATCTCTAAGGTGTCTCTTAGTTCTTAAATTCTCATAATAAATCACCTCCCTTTTTATTTTTGGTTTTAGCAGTACTTCTATATAAGTTCGGGTATGTGTGTATGAATGTGTATGTATCGGGTATGTGTATGCTTGTGTGAGTGTGTACGTATAGGTCGGTAATAGATACGCAGAGTGGATACAACTCTAGGTTTGCAGTCAGGATACCCGAGTTCAAATCTGGCCCCCAGAAAATTACTAGCTGTGTGATCCTGGGCAAGTCACTTAACCCTGTTTGCCTCGATTTCCCCATTTGTAAAACAATCTGGAGGAGGAAATGGCAAACCACTTGAGTATCTTTGGTCAAGAAAATCCCAAATAGGGCCACTAAGAGTCAGGCATGACTAAAATGAGTAAACAACCACAATAATGGGTAGATAGATGCACACACACACGCATTCATTTGCCCAATAAGTATTTATTGAGCATGGTGTGGTGACAAGAACACTGAATTTGGCATTAAAAGACTCTTATTTAAATCCCTGTTCCAATACTTATACCAGTGTTTCCTTGGGCAGCCTACTTAACAGAGCTCAGGTGAAAATAAAGACTAAGGGTAGAAGGGAAGACCTTGGAAAGAAAGGATACTTCCTCGGACAAAAGCAAAGTAGATGATGGTGGAAGAAAAAAAAAACTTTAAAGTGTAGAGATGTTGTGGGAACTGATGTCAGATGGCCTCAGTCTTCTCAGTAGAGTAGGGGATGAGGTCATCTACCATGAGTGAGAGGGATGGGACTTGAAGAATGTGGGAAAAGTCTAGAACAACTATTGCTGGGGAAAAAAGAAAAGAGTCCATGAAATTGATGAAAGTCATTGTACATCAGCAAAGAGGGCCCCATTGAGATGAAAGAATATTAATTTGTACTGAAGTCATGCAGAACTGTTTTGTGACTTTTCCTGTGATGGGAGAAGTAGATTGAGGGAGTTAACCAGAGCTGTGAATTGGAAAGCAGCCACAGAAGAAATAATCAGACTGATTTACTGTGGACTTCTAGGGAGGTACAAGCATGGGGCAGAGACTCAAGGACTTCCTGTAAAGTGGAAGGAACTAATGGACTGGCAGAATGGAGCACTGAAGACTCAAAAGTTTTAGAGTTCAAAGAGACCTTGAAAATAACTTAGTTGAACTCTCTCATGTCACAGATAAGGAAATTGAGGGAGTTTGGAGAGGAAAATGATCACAATGAGGGTAGAGGACCAGTTTAGTTTTGGGAAGCAAGAAGAATCAGAGGTTGGGAGTTTATATTCAGAGGAAGGAATTTGAGATCTTGGAGGCAAAATAGTTCTAATGAGGCCATTTCCACTTATACTCTGGCCCTCTTCCTCCTCCTCCTCTCCTTTTTTTGCCAAGAATAGGCCACTGACACATTCTGGCCATTTCTAAATCATGCCGCCATGACAGGAATGGTAACACACATATCCCTCCCCCTCTTCCAACAGCAACTCTCCTTTATTTATTGTCTTCTGATATTGGAATGGAAGCTGTTTAAGGGCAGGGACTGTCTTGCTTGCTTGTATTTGCATTCCTGGTGCTTAACAATGTCTGGCACATAGTTAGCAAGCCATAATAATAATAATTAATAATAACTAGCATTTATATAGCACTTCTAAGGTTTGTATATCTTGTTTGATCCTCATAACAACCCTGGGAGGTGGGTGCTATTATTATCCCCATGATACAGATGAAGAAACTGAGGCAAACAGTGATTATATGATTCGCCCAGGGTCAGACAGCTAAGGAAGTACCTGAGATTGGATTTGAACTTATACCTCCCAGACTCCAGTTCCAGGACTTTATCCACTGTTCCACCCACCTTTCTAAAGTAAGTCCTTTAACACTTTTTTTCATTCATTCAAAGTGTGGCTGAAGTTGAGGCAAAAATAATGGTCACTAGAGCTGATTTTCATGTATTTGTGAGCATACACTTATTTCATTTTGGAGAGGGGGGAAGATTTTGACTCTTTTAAAAATATATTTTTCAAAGCTAAATCTCTGTTTATAATATGTGCCATTGTAATATGACTAAGGTGAGTCCCTAACCCACCAGTGGATTTAGACAGTTTCCAATTTACAAAAAGCTCCTTTTTAAGTTCCAAAATTATAGAGTAAAATCCAGAAGGGATAAGTGAGGAAACTGAGGCTCAGATTAGGGAATTGCCTTGCATAAAGTCACATGGCCAATAATGAACAGAGCTAGTGTTCAAACTCATGCCCTGTGACCCCCTCATCCAGATCACTTTCCATTATGGCACACAGCCTCCCAAGTCAGTAGTTTAGAACTCTAAACTCATATTCCCAAAGAACTAAATGGTGGCTAAGTTCTTAGGCCAGCCCTTAAATGCTTTTCCAACTCATAATATATCTGAAGGGTTGGTAGCTGGGTTTGAGAACCAACATGGCTAAATTCAAAAAAGGCTCATTAGCACCGGGGGAGCCACCAGGTTATTACTGTTTTCCCTCTACATCAAGCCATGAAGACCATCTTACAAAGTACTAGTGAAGACGAGAGTTGCATAAGTAGAAGGAATATCCACATAGATGAAATTCTTTAGGGTCTTAATTCCACCTAAAGTGCCATACTGCATGAAGAGAGACACTGTAGAGAAATGACCACTGGTTTTGGACTCCAAGGACCAGGTTCAAACCTTGGCTCTGCCACTTACTAACCTACGTGACCTCGGATAAGTCATTTGGGCAAGGTCCCTCTGAATCTGTTTCTTCTTCTAAAAAATAAGGGGGTTGGATGGAACCTTTAAGGTCCCTTCTAGTTTTAAATTTTTGACTCTAAGAGTATTCTAGAATCTTACGACCAAACAGAAAACATTTAACTCTGTGTTAGAACTCATTCTCGATTTTCAGTCTGGGATGTTAAGAACATATCTTACCACCCCTATCCCCAGGGATCTATGACTCTCCACCTTCTCCAACCTCCCAAGATGAGGAAGTAAGACCCTACCGCATGACTCCAATAGCCCTGGGTGGGGGCCTGAGAGTCTGAGTGTAAGACTCTAGCTATAAGGGTTCTGCTGGGGCTGGACTACCTGCCAAAGTAGAGCCCTGGGAAAATTTTTTGGTTATGCTTAGCTCTGCAGGACCCTCCCCTTCCTTTTCTTCTGTGGTCCTGGCCACTTCTCTTTCCATTGTCATTACCTGGTGCTTTCTAGACAAGGTTTCTTTCCTGCCCAGGCACAATGTAGAACAGAACAGTCTCACAAAGAGAACCTGTGGGTGCTCCAAGGGTAATACTAATAAAAGACAAAAGAGAAACAGCTAAAGAAACAGCTTCCTCCTAGTCCTTTCACTTTTCTTTTTTCCTTAGATCCCACAAGGAAGGAAAATCACACAGAGGTGCTAATAGGGAGCCTTTGTACACAAGAGAAATAAAATAAAATTCACTGGTATTTCAAGGACAAACTAAACTCAGGCTATTGGGAGCATCTCCCAGCTGCTAGAAGCTGGAGTGGGAGCAGGATACGGAAAAGGTTAATAAGATCAGTGCTAGGACTTATTTTAAAAAGTACTGAGGGGGTGGGGTAAGAAGGGAGTCAGGCTACAGGGAAGGCAAAGAAAGTAGCTTCTGGGATACTGGGGGAAAATTGTCTTATTTTGTTTTTTTTTTTTAAAAAGGGGAAATTTGGAAAGGAGCCAGATATAGAGGAAAGGGTGAGAAATCCAATATTAGTTATTGAAGACTATTTTTATTGTTGCTTTGTTTGAGATCATGACTAACACTTTTGCATTTTCAGATGCATCTGAGGCACAAAAGAGTTTTACTCCAGTCCCTCATTTTAACTTCAGGTAAATCTTTATGTGTCAAGTATGTTTCTTGAAAATAAGATTCTTGGATTCTACTAATTCATGCTGCCACCCTCATTTTATGGGTGAGTTCATCCCATTCACAGTTAGGATTGGTAGCTGTTTTTCCCTCCATCATATCCAATTATGTTTCTTCTCTTTGGTCCACCCCACAACCTACTTTTTAGAAAGAAAAAAGATAAAAATGAGATATGAGATCAGTACTAGTAAGCTATACTTGGAATAGTCTGATACTACTCTTCTGCCCTTCTACTTTTCCCACAAGCACAGATCATGAGATTTTTTTTAACCTTCTTTCGTTTTATTTTCCCCTTCAGAATCAGCCACAGTTCAAGTTTGTTTTGCTTGGCACTAAGATGATGGACTAGAGGTACAGGAGACATACATTTTTCAGACATAGTTAATATGCTAAATTGTTTCACTTAACTGTATTTCTTACAAGTTCTGGGGGAAGATACTGGGAGAGAAGAGCTAGTGGGATGCAAAAAAAAATTCCTGATAAAACATTTTAAATGTAAACAGAAGAAAAAATTCAGAAAGTAGCACAAATGAGGAAATTTGTTACTATTATGCTAAATTAAAACTGCATCTGAAAGAATCAAACTGTATATACAAGTTGCCAGTTTCATATAGTCTTTTTTGTTCTTTATGTGATTAAATATTTATGTTTGCTGATGATCACTCATAATTTTAAAAAAGAATTTTTTAAAATTGTCTTAAAGAAAAGCAGAACCTGGCTTTACCTTCTTCATCTCCCATACCACTGCCAGTCCCACCATGGAAGATCCTATGTTTGACCAACCCTAATCCAAGACCCGAGAGATAACAGATTTGGAGAGGTAACAGTCATCTAGAGACACAGAACACAAGTTAAGCTTATACAAATGGCAGATCCTCTGTATGGATCTACTCAGAATGCTGAAATTGAATGGGTGACAAGCTCCATGTCATTCATTTGCTCCTTTTTCATTTATTTCTTTGCTTTCTGTTGATATTTTATTTTACCCCTCCACAGAAATAATCATGATGAGTACATTTTTCCTTCACATTCTCAGCTTCCTAGATCTTCCTAGTACTTTTCCCCTTGGTTTTCCTCAAATCTTTTTTCTGTTTCCTTTGCTGGTGGTACTTTTCCCTCTTGACCTGCAATTATAAGTAGTTGTTTGTCAGAGGCCCTCTGCTTTTCCTCCCAGTGACTGACTCCAGGAACTGTATTTGGAGTCAGACAACTTGGTTTGTCATCACAAGTTCTGCCACTCACTACCTATGTACCTTGGGGATGTTATTCCACCTCTGTAGGCATCATTTTCTTTATCCTGGGCCAAAAATCTCCAACCGTAACCTCTCACACAAACACCAACCCCATATTTCCTACTACCTACACCTATCTCTGCTTAAATAAATAAAAAACACTTAACTTACCACCTTTCTTCTGTACTTGGTTCCTTTTACCAACTTCCTAATCTCCATTAATACCACTACTATTTTCCCTAGTATCTTAGGAACCTTAAAATATTAAACCTTCCTTCTCCCTTTATAACCAATTGATCACTGAGGCCTATTTATTGTTTCCAATCCCTTGGGGGAAGAAAAAAATGCTCCTTGAAGGCAAAGGCTATTTCACTAGTCCTTCCTCGACATCTTTCCGCACTATGAGCACAGTTGCTAGCACATAGTAAATACTTAATAAATGCATGTTAATTTCTTCTTCCTTCAGATGATTTACTGTTTCTACACCATATCTATCTCTCAGCTGTTCCCCATGGTCTCCACTTTCATTGCTAGTACCTTAATCAATCAAACATTGGCTACAGTGATAGCTTCCTAGTCCCTCAGAAATTGTCTCCTTACTGCCACCAGCTCTGAACTCTGCCTTGCTTAATTTTCAAGACTCTCCATCATGTCTCCTATTCCAGCAATCCAATTTTCTCTTTCAATACTCATTGCTCCATATAGTCAGGTTTGTCTTATTAACACTCACACAAAACATTCCAATCATCACTTTACTCCCAGGCACTCAAGCAATCTTGAATCCTCACCTCTCTTTTCTGGACATCCAAATCTAACCCACCTTCCAAGGACAATTTGAAGTCCTAGGGCACATTCTCCAAGAGGACAGGCAAATTTAGCACCAAAATTTTTCTAAGATTGGATGGATAAAAGACGGAAAGATTTTATACAATATATTGATATTTCTTCTTCTTGAGACTCTATCTCCATTTCCCTTCCAAAACTGCCAAAAGGTATTATGGAATTTTGAAACAATATCAATTCACCAATTACAACAAGGGGGAGAGGAAGGAATCCTTCACCACCAAGTTCAATATTCCTTACTTTCACTTGTTGAATAGATGGGGCCAGTATATGTCATTTCAGATGTAAGTCTAGTTTATAGCCAGGAAGCATTACCACTGAGACAGAGAAGGCTCTCTACAGAGTTGACAAAGGTGATAGGATACTATTTATTAAAACTGCATAGCTCTTATAATTTGCCAGGTTTCAAACTGGCATTTCCTCATTGTTGGCACCTACGTAAACCCCAAAATATACACATTTAGAATCATATTTGAAGAAAACAGAAACTGGGACCCCAGAGCATGTGAAAATTATCCATATTTACAGAGTATAAAGCTCAAATATTCAAGAGAAAGTTGGAGAGAAAAAGAACTGAACACGCCAAAATACTCTTTAATACGTTCATATCAATATGCATTTGGAAGATGTATATCCTAGAGAGTTCAGACCTCACCAGTATATATTTAGCCACACTGGTAAAACTACTGAAAAAACTATGGGTTGGTACTGAAAACCTCATTTTATAGCCATAGAAGTACAGAGGCCATGTTATTTGTCAGTGATAAAAATGGTTTGTGGTTGGCCCAGGATTCAGACCTAAAGCTCCCATCGTCCACTCCCACACACAGTCTGCTCCCATAAAAATCTCACATCTCTTAAAATGAAATAGAACCTAAAGGATTTGAATGTGCACTATATTATGTACCCAAATTAGTTTTCACAAACTGTCAAGTAGTAAAACCAGCAAAGGTGGTGAGTAGCAAGCCGGCTTTCCCCTCACACTGTTAGAACCTCTTAAATTAGCTCACAAAACTGATTTCGACTTTTTGAAGATTCCACCATGTGCTTTGCATTGAAGAAGAGGAAACCTTTCAAATCTACAACGTGGATCTAAGTCACTTTTGTGCCTTAAAAACAAACAAAAAAAACGTCAAGTTCTTCCAGGAACTAAAACTAGAATGTACCAAAATTGCAATGCTAGAGAATCCATGGGGAACTTGGAACGCATGTGGTTTACTGGATCCACCAAAGCAGTATAATAATGTCATTCGGCCAGGCAACAATTTTTTTTTTTTACTGGGCACCTCCTACATACAGAAGACTGCTAAGTGAACATGACGTTTAAATCATGCACAGTCTTTGCCTTCAGGGAGCTTATAATCTTAATTAAATTACTCAAAATTAATGGCTTTAATGATGTCACTAAAATACACATGAGGTAAAAATCATCATTACCAAGAAAAGGCAAGAAAATCTAAAGCAAGTGTCATCTTTTACAGAGTAGAAAAGAAAACTAAGCACCACCTCTCTTTTAGAAGTGAGAAAGAACCTCCAAATTGATCAAATATCACTCAAAATATACAGAGCATTTCAATGTAGTTGCTTAACGTTTGTTTTCTTTTCTTTTTAATTTTTCCAATTAACAAGAATTTATTATTTTCTCCTTCCAACTTCAAAGAGGAAATCCAAATGACCAGTATCAACGATGAATAACTCATAACACATGAATAAAGAATATAATGAAAAACAATTTCACCCAATTATATTCCAATAAAACTGAGAAATTAAATGAAATAATATTTATGAAAATCTAAAATATTCAGATTAACGGGAATTTATACTCAATCTGAGTAATCACTTTCAAGTATTCCTATGGGGAGCACTATACTTAATAAATTTTTAAGATTTTTTTCATTTTTCCTTTAGCACAATTATTCTCCACCAGAAAAGAGCAATTGTATTTTTATTCATAATTTGGGGATGTAACATATATTTGGTGAAAAAAAAAACTCCCTGTCTTTTTCAGTTGGTCACAAGTATCCCCCTTTTCATTCTCAATTGCAACAAAAAGAAAGCTACCCCCTACACTCTGTAAATTCTCCACTGGGAAATTAATATTCAAAATGAACAATGAACTCATCACATGGCCTGTGAACTTACCCGTTGCTAGGAGGCCTGTGAATACTCTGGATCATTTAAGATCTGGTAGTATGAGCTAAAAGATTAATCAGCAATTTAGGACATCATCTCTAAGATTCAAAGTTTCAGAATTCTCTGCCTAACTGGTATTCCTTCAGGTGTGTGTGTGTGTGTGTGTGTGTGTGTATATATATATACATACACATATGTGTGTGTGTGTATACACATATATATGTATATCAAAAGCTGACACTAAACGTCAGGGCTGTTTGCCATAAATCACCTTTCAAACTAGTAATTATTCATCAAGAGAGGAAAAGGCTGCTTTAAATAGTGTGGTCTCATTATTAAGCTATTTTAGGTGGCTAGTCTAAAAATCTGTGTTTTCATAAATAAGATCAAGTTCACAGATATACCATCAAATAAAAATCAAATTAAATTAACATTTATCATCTACTCTCTGTACAAAGTCCTTGTATATCATACACTCTATACTATACCGTTTCACAAAGTCTCTAGGGAGCCGCTATCCCCTAAATCAATCAATCCATGAACATGTCTTACACACCTACTACGTGCTGAACACTGGGGATACAATGACAAAAAAGATGAGCAATTTTAGGAAATTCAGTCATTTTCTAGAAACCATCATTTTGCATGTTAACGGTGGCTTTTTTGTTTTGGGGGGGGGTTGTTTTTGTATACCACTGAAAAGCCTATTTGGTTGCCAATCTTTTCAACAGAATTGAATCTGTCCATTTAAAAAAATATTTTTTTCTCAACAATGTAGCATTTAATATAAAAAGAAGTGATGACAAATGACTAAACACAGAGAAGAAATATGAAAAGCCTTCATGTGTTTCCAAGCCGTTTTCTTCTGTATTTCATTTTATATGACAAAGAATATATTTGCATTCTTAGTCCCTGTAACTTTTATACAAGACTTCCTATAGCTTTCCTGAGAGGGAGAAAGATTCTTTCAAACAGTCCCATACTGTTTAAATACGCTATCTGTTCCTCCCAGAACTAACATTTGGAAAAGAAATGAAGACTCTCTAAGAGAAAAAAAAACATTGCACAAAAGGAAATACAATGACTCTCATCATAGATGTATCCCATTAATTTTTAATCTCTCATGCTACTTTAACACCTGCTTTTTATTTAATTAATAGGCCAGAAATATAATAAAAAAAAACCTATTCAACTTCTTCCCATTCCACACGGGCTATTTCCTCGTCATCCTTCTTGAAATATTAAATATGAATCCCATTCCTTGTCCTCACTTCATGTGGTTTGCTTGTCACCAGGAGAAAGCCAAAAAGTAGCTTCCCTCATCCTGTAGCATACAGAACATAGAGTGGTAGCTACTTATTTTATAAAGCAAGCAAACACACCTTACTAGGACCATTCTGTAGGAATCTCCTCTTAACAAATTAATATGAACGAAATGGGGTTCCATAGGAATAAATCTAAAACTAAGAGAAGGACTTTGAGATTTATTAAAGGGGGGATGGGGTATGGCTACAGATACTACTGAGAGCTTGACACATGTTTTCAGCAGTGGTTTACGAGAGGAAGAAAGAAAAGGGGGAAGGAGTCTGGCTGCCAATATATGAACAAAACAAGTCAGGCTTGATGTAACAGAGAAAAATCTCTAAAACACAGCCACGGATAACGAATGCTTGTGAAAATGGGGAGGAGGTTATTTATGAGGTTGGATTTATATTTCGATATGTTTCAAAATCTGCTGCCACAATTCAGGATGAGAAAAGTATAGTAGCAATCATAAAAGTATCTTCTCAGCGCTAAGGGATGTCATTTTCTTTCGAAATTCTGGCTTCTCATGGAAGTGGTTACAGTCAATGCAGCCTCCTTGCCAATATCCTCATGTCGGCAGGTTTTCAATGGAGAAATAGTAGTTTACTGTGTTAATAGTGGTATGTTGGCAAGACAGTTTAAAAGCATGTGAAAGTGATTCCAGCTAAAAGGACTTGCTTTTATTTTTAGGAGATAGTACAACTAGACTGTGACTGCTAACTACAAGTTTAACTCAATACGCTCCAGGAAAGACTTGGGTTTGAATGATGAATTCCATTGATTTCATTTTAGAAAAGGAGAGTGTCCCTCCTCAGATAGAAGAAAATACATCCTTCCCAGATGAGGGGGGGAGCGGGGGGGGGGGGGGACGGGACCCTGACACCTGATATCTCTCTATACACCAGGGTGGTCACAGCAACCAAGAAAAACAACAAAAGACTTCTAGGATTTTCCCCCTTCAGCATTTTCCCAAATATTCCATCACAGTGTCCTCAAATCTCAGGCCAAGGCCATTCAGTCATATTTCAAAAGGAGAACATCTTCAGAAACGTTTTTGTAAAAAAAAAAAAATACCACTGCATTTAAGGGCAAGTCTTCCTTTCTGAAGCCTTCACTTTTTTTGAACACTATTTGTCCTTACTGCCTGACGTGCAAATACATGCTAGAGCCTCCATTATTTCCACACAGCCTAATTCAAAGCAGTGTATGCTGAATACCCACATGAGCGCACAGAGATTTAATAACACATGCACACAATCACACTATAGAATATTTTTAATGAGCCCCAACATGGTTTTCTGTAATATAAACAAACATGTAGCTGAACCGTATGCAGTAACAGCATTCCACTGGCTAATAGCATCTGCAATTACAGAGATGGAACCTTCCAAACCCACCCACCCCCCAGCCCCCTCCCCTTGCAAGAAAAGAACATTCAGAAAGACCCACTAAGATAATTAGGCTTAACGGAGAGAGGGAAAGCTGAGACTGTGGGCAATATGAATTGAACCCTGATTCAGCAAGAGCAAGGGGAGACGCTGGCACCAAGGGTTTCCAGCCACTTTATTTCACTAAGCTAAAAACCCAGATATTTCCTCTCCTCATTAATTTTGGTTGACTAATAGCTTTTAAACCCCATATTGAGCCGGCCTTGCTGGGAATCCTGCAGTGGTACAAAATGGTGGATATGTGCTAATTTTTTCCTGCTTTATTCATGATATATATGTGTGTATATATAGATGTATATTATGTGTATATATACATATATACACACATACATATACAATTCCAATATGCCCCCGCTTTTCTCATCAATCCAGCACCAGTGCTGCAACACACACACACACACACACACACACACACACACACACACACACACACACGCTCTACCCAAGCTGCTGCAATAACCAAGGGGAAAAAAGAATGTTACCGACCTGATGTCATGTAGCCCCGTGATGCCTGGGAGATAAAGGCTGGTGGGAAGCGTTTGTGCAAACGATAGTCCTTTTCACTGCGGGACCTCATGCGGTCTGAGGCCCGGTCAGAGAAATCGGAACTAGGCCAGGCTCGCCGTAAGGTTGTACTCCGGGTCTTCTTCATTTTGGAGGCGGGCTAACCTGCTACTGTCTCAATACTGCAGGAACCTGGGGGAGCTGCAGCCTCGAGCCAGCGCGCGGCCGTCCCCTGGTTCATCAGGCTGCTGCAAGCCCAGCCTGGGTAGATTGTGCAAACATTTTCCCACCACCACCACCACCACCTCTTCCTCCTCCTCCTCCTCTTCTTCCTCCTCCTCCACCACTACCACCACCACCACCACCACCACCTCCTCCTCCTCCTCTTCCTCCTCCTCCTCCTCCTCCTCTATAAAGCACACTGCAGGTCCGTTCCTTCCCACACACCCCCACCTCGAATGATCCAATTTTACACACGTCCCACAATGCATTACACTTCATTTGCAATCAGTCCAGCTTATAGCTTCCAGATTCATGTGGAGGAAAGGCACATTAGGAAGGCTTTCCCAGCCAAAAGGAGGAGGAGGGGGTGGGGGGGAGGTTAGAGGAACAGAGATCTGCAGCGTGAAAAGCGATGGGGTCTCAGACAATAGCTCAATTCAGCAAAGGAGTGCTTAGCCAACTGTGAGCCGGGGTCACAAAAGACCCAAACAAATTGGGGAGGGGAAGGTGGGAGAAGAAAAGAAGAAAGAAAGAGAAAAAAAAAAAAAGGCCTTTGGTTTTGACCTGAGACAGGGCGCCCAGGAAGCAGCGCTCGGACGGGCTCTCCTCCTGCAAGAAGGATTAGGAGGAGGCTTTTCCGATGACAAGTCTCCAAGCTGTTTTTCCTTTCACCTATGGGAAGCTGGAGCCGCAATCAATGAAGCAGGCTGGATCCGGTCTCCACCGCAGTCAGTCGTGGGGGTGCTTCCTTCCAGCAGCCCCTGTCGCTCACTGGAGGGAATGAGCGTGAGTGTGTGTTTGCGTGTGCGTGTGTGTGGTGTGTGCGCGCGCGCGTGCGGCTCCCTCACACACACACACATGCACACACAGGCTCTAGGCAGGGTCCGCGAGCAGCAGCTGCGGCAGTTCTGCTCCCGTGGAAGGAATCCACCCACCAGCAGAGAGAGAAGGTCGTCACCAGGACCCGAGCTCCTCCTGCATCCTTCGCGTGCGCTGGCGCTGGAGCTGCTTCTGCGTGTCCGCCGCGGGCACGCACAGGTTTCTCACATACTCGTGCATTTTTCTCCTACCTACAAGCTCCGGCGGCTCCAGGAGCCATGTCTGCCAACCGATCCCAGGCTCCTGGCTGCTTTCGATGCCTCCAAAGTCAATGCCCCTACTCAGTGGCTACTGCTCCTCTGCGGAAGAGTCCTGAAAGCTGTGAATGGCTACCGAAGGGCAGGAAACCAGGCAGCCACTCAGTCTCATGCTAATCATGAAGCTGTCTAAAGTTAGAGCACTGATCCTGTCAAGCTTCACATTTTAATGTAAAACACCCTTGGGCTTCCCAAAAAAAAAAAAAAAAAAAAAAAGCCTTGGCTGGTGCCCCAGCCTGTAGTCAGCTCTTGTAAATTTACATATTTTTAGGCTAGTCCAACCCCCTTCGGAAAGACTGGGGGCGGGAGGAAGGAGGGAAAAAAAAGATCTTCCGTCTGGAAAGGAAATCTGCAGTTCACCTTTCCCACCTGCAGCAGATTGTAAAAGGGTCTGCTCATCTGACAGCCGCAAATTCCGAGTCAAAACGTCCAAGCGGTCTCGAAAAGAGGTGGATGGAAATGGCCCCTTGTGCTGGTCCTCCCTTCTCCTTCTTGCCTCTCTCCCTGTAAACCACTACCAACTGGCTAAACTGCATTAAGGTCGGCCACCCCTTTACAAATCAAGGCTGTGTGCAGCTGTTTCTAGTCTAACAGCCAATCATCAAAGGACAACAACGCACATGGTGAGGGAGGGGAGGAAAGAAAGGCAAGCTGATGCCTTCAGCGTGGATGGAGCCCAAGCAGCGGAGTTAATGCAGAATTAAAGGCGCATGGCCAGATTGCCAGCTAAATATTAAGATTGTTGCTGTTACTGAACCTCTTCCTTTTACGCCTTCCTCACCCCCATACAACAAACACACAGCAAGCCTTCTTAGCGAAGATCCGAAAATTCTTTAATGTCGCTAAAAGCTAATTTTTACAATTTGATTTTCATTATCTATGTATTCTTCCCCCTTCTCCCTTTCCCCCCCCCCCCCCAACTTCATTTCACTTATCTTATCTAGTAATTCTTCTTACCAAGGCTGGTATATACATGGTTTCAGAGAGAGGGTCTTCCTGTCCTTCCAGTGAGCTGTCATTCTTAGCCTGATAGGGGGCAGTGGACTGATTCTAAGCAGCTGAAAGTCAAGAAGGCTAAGACTCAGAAGAGTCTAGCACAATTCCTAGCTATTTCAAGACTGAAATGCCTCAGAGACAGGCTCAGCTCAGTAAGCCTCAAGGCACACCAGAAGTTAGATAATTTTCAGCCCCAGACATGTAGGAGAAGCTAGGGACAAGACACTCCCATTCTGTCACTCACCTGTCCCCCTTGGAAAACGGGGACATCATTAGCCTCTGAGCAGCGATGCCGGGAAGAGTAACCAATAAAAACATAATGATAAAGCACTTGGCTATCTCCTGCAAGGAAATAATATTTAGGCCTGTGACATACTATTATTAAATGTAATTCAAAAAGCTAGCTTTCTCTGACACTGTGGAACAAGTTAGGAAAAGGGGAGGCCCCCAAAGTCCTTGATGCAGATGGTTCCTGGAAACAGAAAGTAGCAAAAGACCAAATGCACCAACTATATGACAAAAGTATGAGTGGTTCATAGCCAAAAAGATAAATTGTGAATAGCCTTTGACCCAGAAATACCACTACTAGATTATACCACAAAGACCCATATGTACAAAAGTATTTCTAGCAGCCTTTTTTTATAGTGGCAAAGAGCTGGAAACCAAGGTTCTCATCAACTGGGAGATGGTTGAGCCCATTATGGTACACAAATATAATGGAATGCTATGAAAGGGATGGTTTCAGAGAAACCTGGGAAGACTTGTGTGACTTGATGCAGAGTGAAGTGACCTGAACCAGAAGAACAATTTCTGCAATAACATCATAAAGTCAAATAACTTTGAATGACTTAAGACCTCTGATCAATGCTATGAACAGCAATCATTACAGAGAACCAATGAAGAAGTGGGCTGCACCCACCTCCTAACAAAATGGTGATGGATATAAGATGCAGAATCAGATATATTTTTAATATGGCTGATACAAAAATCTGTTTTGTTTGACTATGTATATTTGTTACAAGATATTTTCCAATCCTGTCCCTTGGTGGGTGAGGATGGGAGGAAAAGAAAATAAATGCTTGATAAGTGAAAAAATAAAATGCAACTTGAAAAAAATATATGGTTAGTGGTAGTCTGGCCTCCAAAATCTTTTGTATTTACAGTCTTTCTTATAGGATCACAGATTTGGAGCTGAGGGAGATCTTAGATGCCTTTAAGTCCAGCCTTCTCCTTTTACAGAAGAGAAAATGGAGGCGTGGGTAAGCTTAAATAGTTTGCCCAGGGTCACACGTCTAGACAGTATGTCAGGCAGGATCTGAAATGAAGTCTTCATGACTAGTATAATCCATGACACTAGTGTCTCCATATATATGGTGGACAGCCAACGCCCACAAGTTGGCGAATATTGATTGATACATGGACTTCGATCACCTAGCTAGGTGATCGGGCAGACGTGAGCACATCCACATGGGTATGCCTCGGATTTTAAGAACCCTCCTGCTGGTAGTATGGAACCCCATATTTCTTCTTCACGACTTGATTGAACAAGACTAGAAACACGGTATCATAGAAAGTGTTGGACTTGGAATAAGGAGGATCCAAGTTCTAATCTCAGCTCTGCTTATTAGCTATGTCGCTATAAGCAAGTCTCTGTCCCCAGATAAGCTTCCAGATTCCTCATTCAAAGAATAAGGATAATACTTGTATTATCTATTTCACAGGGCTATCGTGAGAAAAAATGTGCTATGACGATTACAGTGCCTTGTAAAGAGAAACTACTGTTATTACTTCATCACATTGGCTCACAGAGTTAGAGCTGGAAGAGACCTTAGAGGTGACCTAATCTAACTCCTTTATTCAGCAAGTGAGAATAGTGAGGTCCAGAAAGGTTAAGAGACTTTATCCAAGATCACAAGCAGGAGTCAAACCCAGATGCCCTGGTTCCAAATTCAGCATTCTTTCCATTGTCCCACACTGAGCCCTAGGAACTGTTTCTTCAACTATAAAATGTCATGGTTGGATCGGATGCTGTGTAAAGTCCTCTCCAGCTCGAATGGTTTGCAATTCTAACATTTGTCCTGAACATTTTCTCACCATTTGCAATCAAGAGCCAACAGCTGCCACTGAATTCTGCTACTGAGAGAGCATGATAAATGCCGATGTCTTGGTTCAACACAGAAAAGTGAAATAAGGATGCTGTTATGTCCTTTGGGAGATGAGAAGGATGGGACCAGATTACTTGGCGTTAAACTCCAGACCAAATCCAAGCTATCCAAGCCTTATTTTCCATGGTGAAAAACCTTAATTTATTATGACATAAAAGGAGGTGCATCCCATTGCAAGAGCAAGGAATAAGCAATAAACACATTGTTATCCACTCATGTCCAGAGTCCTAAAGCAAGGTTCTTAATGAACTTTTTTTGGAAACAATCAGAGTTAAGTAACTTGCCCAGAGTCATATTGCTAGTAAGTGTCTGAGGCTGAATTTAAACTCAGGTCCTCCTCGCTCAAGGTCTGGTGCTCGATCCCCTATGTCACCTAACTGCCCCTGGTCAATGAACTTTTAAAAAAATATTCTGATAACTATGTTTCACCAGAAATGGTTTCCTGCATAATCTTGTCTATTTTATTTTGTCTTGCCCCTGGACTTCAATAACTCTGGAAGAGAGAGTGAGGCTGACAACTTTGTGCAACTCTGCCTCACTTAAATCCAATTCATGAGCAAGTCAAGACATCACCCTGTGATGTCACTGGTCTTTTTTGAAAATGAAGGCCAAATAACAACAACCTAATTTATTTCGTGGATTTAAAAACATTATTCTGAGTCATCCATAGGCTTCACCAGAATGCCAAAGGGGTTCACAACAACAACAAGGTGATGCGCTGGTCCTAGAAGAAGACCCCTTTGTGGAAGATATATAGGAGGATAGGGACGAGAGACTCCGGAATGAAAAGGTGGGGTGGATGCCAAACTGTGCTGTTAAAGACACGACCCACACTAATAAGATGACAGATCCATCTAGGTCTCAAAGCAATTTATAGATGGCGTATACATGTATGTTGTTGGGTGTTTTCACCAGGGTTACCAAGTAATTCAATAAAATTTAATTTGGTAAACATTTATTAAGTACCTAGTGTATGCCAGGCACTATGCTAGGTGCAGGTAATGCAAAGTTAATGAAAGAAAGGCAATTCCTGACATGAAGAAGTTTGAACAGAATTGGGAAAGACACACAAAAGGAAGCTGTGAAGGCTGGAGGGAAAGGGAGAAAAAGAGGGTGCCCCACCATGGGGATGCATGATGATGGTGGAGTCCAATCCAAGGAGGTGGCACAGATGGTGGGAAATACCCAGCTGCTAACCCTCTTTAAAGGAGGCTTTGGGAGGAGCTTTTTACTCTACCCTCTAGCCCGCCAATCAGAAGAGAAGAGGCTGACTACAAATGAGATATGATTACCAAAACTGATCATGAGCTTTTCCTAGGAGCATAATGATGCTGGAGGTGAATCCAAGAAGCTGAACTTTACTGTGGTCCCAAAAACATCAATGCAACATGGGCACAACAGATAATTATAATAATAGCTAACATATGATGCTTTAAGGTTTGCAAAGGGCTTTACAGATTTTTCATTTGATCTGCACAACAACCCAGGGAGGTGGGTGCTATTATCATCTCCATTTTACAGATGAAGAAACTGAGGCAAACTGAGACATAGTAACTTGGCCAGGGTCACATAGCTAATAAGTGTCTGTGGCTGGATTAGAACTCAGGTCTTCCTGGCTCCAGGCCCAGCACTCTATCCACTACAACACCTAACTTACCTCTATGAAGTAGGATCACAGATTTAGAACTTCAAAGGATTTCATAAGCCATCTGGGCTAAATGCCCCTGCCAAATTTTACTGATGAGGAAAATGAGGACTCAGAGAAATTAAGTGATCTGTCCAAGGTCACACAGGTACTAAGCTGGTTGTTGTGGGAAAAAAAACAGCAACAAACCCCCATAGCAGCTATGTGGTGAGATACAAGAGGAGGACTATCCAGAGAGCCAGACAAAAAGCCCACACCCTTTGGGAGCTCAGGGAAACAGCATCAAATGGAATGCTGGGAAACAAGGATAGACAGATGACTCTGGCCAATAATAAGTATATATATTTACTTATGTACGTAAATAAATAAATAGGGCGGCTCTTTGTGTGAATGAAAAGAGAAGAAAATAAATATGATTCTAAGGGGCAATGTAATGTCTCACATGACAATAGGTCCTAAGAGCAGCCTGCTCCACTATCAGCCTAGGGAAAGATTTCCTGGGTATACATCGTGGAAAAGGCCCGTTTGTCCGCTAGTCTGTGGCCACACCTGCATACACAGAGAACAGTCCTCAACACTATAAACATCTCTGAATGCAGAGGAGGATAGATTCTGACTCAAACCAGCAGCAGTGGAGAGGATTCATTCAACTGAACAAATATTTAATAGGTGCCAAGAATACAAAAACTAGAATAGCCCCTGTCCCCAAGGAGTTTATAGTCTACTAAAGGGTGAGATACAAGGCATACACAGATTAGTAAGTACAAACTAATGCAAAGCAAATGCAAACTAATTTGGGAGAAATAACAAATAATGGGGTGGGGGGAAGGGGAATCAGGAATGTCCTCTTGTAAGAAGCTCAGGAGAGCTAAGCATTAATGGGGATTAATGGTTCCAAGATGCTGAGGAGAGAGAACATTCAGGGATGGAGCCCATTCAATGGAAAATGTAATGTCATCTATGGTGAATAGCATGTAGGCTGATTGGTGAAATGGAGAATCTATACTTTTTAGTCAGCCTGGAAACAGAAGCTGAAGCCATTTTGTCCAGGGCTTTAAAGGCCAAACAGAGCAGTTGAAATTTTATTCTAGAGGCAGTAATTAGGAGCCACCAAAGTTTTTTTTTTTTAATAGAGGAATAATATGATCAGACCTTTGCTTTAGGATAATCCATTTGGCAGCTATGCAGTCAGTCCATAAACATTTATTATCCACTATGTGCCAGACACTGTCTAAGTTCTGGGAATACAAAGAAAAAGAAAAGACAATCCCTGCCCTCAAAGAGCTTAGATTCTAACGGGGGAAGCAACATGCAAATAACAATGTACAAACAAGCTATATACAAGGAAAATCGGAAATAATCCACAGAGAACAGAGAGGAGAGAAGCTGGATGCAGGGAAACCAATCAAATGGGAATAAAGGTAACATTTCTGAACACTGTAGCATCATTTAAAAACGACCCAAAAAATTTTTTTTTCATTTTTAAAGAAAATTTAATAAAGAATGCAAAATATCCGCATCCCACTTCACTCAGTACAAGAAGCATGTGCGACCATGACGGAAGAGTTGAAGGGGCTGCCTTCTTGGCTGCCGGGGGAAGGCAATCAGAGGCTTTCCCCTTGGACATTCTTCAGGCCATTGTGTAGAACCCTGGTCTCTAGGACCCAAGAAAAATTCTAACGCACATTAAAAAATGAAAAAAAAATGTCTGCTAAGGTCTACCCGGATTCCACATCATAAGATAGAAGCATCCCTAAATTGTCAAGAGCAATGCCCATAGAAGACAAGGTCTTAACAAGCCAGATAGTCTTTGAGTAAGGGCCCAGCGATGAACTCGGTGTGTCCTCCCAGGATCGACCTAACTAAATTCAGAAAGATTATAACCAGAGGTGGCTACAAAGGACAACTTTTATAGACATAAAGAAAGGCATGGAAGGGCTGGGATTCAGACCAATGGAAGAATTACTCACGCTGAGGAAACCATGATCCATTGAAATATTAAAAAGTTGTTTTTTGCATTGATAAAAATCTCACCATTTTAACCAAATGAAAATTTTGTTTTGATTAAAGTTGCTTTTTTTTACTTTAATGTTAGTGAACTCCTATATGTTTCAAAAATAAATCCCATGTGGAAGTTTTTATTTTTAATTTTACTCTTTAATCCTAAATCAAGACTTAATCAGCACCTGGTCAAGTCTGATATGTCAAGCTGCAAACGAAGCATCTCTTTAAAAGTTCTACTCTGGTTAAATTACACATGAGTCTGAAGGAAAAAAAAATAATTCCTCCTTCTGTGGGTGTCCTGGGTACAAAAGAAGAGAAGACCTCACCTTCTCTACATAACTACTCAAACTGGCCAAGGCTTGGCTTCTTTCCGTCTACTTGAGGCTATTCAGGGAATTCATCTCAATGCTTCCCTCTGTGTTTGCGTAGTCTCTTCTGTTGTAACATCACAACCCAGAGGGCAATTTCCTAAATTCCTTGTTAGGTAAAGAAGCCTTACCCACACTATTTCCTAAGACATGTAACTCTCTGAAATGGAAATATTCCATAAACTAGGCTTCTAACTGGGGTATCAGTGGATGAGGTGGCAAAGGAGTATGAGAGGAAGATACCCTGTAAAATACAGATCCTTTTTTATTAAGAAGGAAAAAAAAGCTGATGATCAAGGGATAACAGAATTGAAGTTATCTGGGGAAGTTTAAATTCTAAAGCTGACAGGATTTTTCCCAGGTCCCCCATGAGGTAGTTGTTGGGAAGCTTCTGCAGAGTTCTGATTAGACAGAGCATGCTGGGAAATACAGGTCCTACTTATTTTTCTACCAAGACCTTGAATGGGGAAGGCAGGGACATCTTTTGGGGAAGATGCTTGCTTGTCTTACAATGACCCAATATATCCTGGCATGGAACTTTATCTGGATATCTTCTCCAATGCTCCATCTTTCCTCACCTCATTTCCTCTCAGTCAACGTCAGTCTATGATAATCCAGGAGACAAGGAACAATGAGAAGGAACAAAGAGATAAACAATATTTGGCCAAATAGTCAATTTAATCCTGAGCTCCAACCCCAGGTTCACCTCAGGTTAATCCGCTACAGAAGCCTCTACTTTCCCACTAACCTGGGAATGGATCAGAAAATAGAAAACCGAACCATGGGAAAGAATAGGACATCTTTTCTGTCCTTCCCTTCCCTTCCCAACAGCCCTTTCATAACACATGGGGGATATCTATTCTCATCCAATTGTTAAACTAGGTAAACTCCATAAGGGCAAGGAATATTTCTTGTCCATTCTTTAAAAAATCAGCTCCCTTTAATGTACATATAATAAATGACAGGTCAATTTAATTGAACTGAGTATGAGAGAGTGCTTCCCACAGTCAGTAAATTCCCCCATAATCTGGCCACACTCTATCAAATCTTGGTTTATTATTCCTCAACACAAAACCTGCACTGCAACCAAGATGGCTACCTCCATGCCTCCAAACACACTGTGTTCATTGTAGACTCCAAGTCTATACTCCTATCATCCCCTTCTCCCCTCTACTTGGAACACTCTCCCCACTCTTGGCTACCCATCCAAATTCTGCCCAACCTTGAATACCGAGCTCATGCCCCTCCATCGCCATGAAGCTTTGCCTTATTTACCTTTCTCTGAACTCTTGAGCATCATTTTATCCATATCACCATGCCACTCATGGTAGCATTTCAGAATCAGAGTTGAACGACTTGCATACTATTTAAGATTTATATACATACTCTACTTACAAACTATTTAAGCTGCTAGAGGGCAGAGACTAACCGTAGCATCCTTCTTTTGCAATATCTTTAGCACCTAGTAACAATTCACTGTGCATAAAGTAGAAGATAAATACCAAGGACCTGGTATATTTTTACCTACTATCCATTACATTGATAAAGAGCCTGGCCTTGGAGCCAGGAAAACCTGGGTTCAAATCCCATGGTTGACTTTGGCCAAGTTGTTTAACTAGGCAACTATATAAGCTGCAAAAAAGTTATTTAACTAGGCAACTATATAAGCTGCCTGCATGTATTGGTAGAGGGTGTTCCCTGCTCTGGGAGGCACCTAGGTGGCTCAGTGGACTGATCATTGGATCAAGGGTCAGAACGGCCTAAATTCAAATCCGGCCTCAGACACTAGCTATGGGACCCTGGGCCAAACACCCAAACTCTGTCTGTCTGTTCCTCATCTGTAAAATGGGCATGAAAATAGCACCTATTGTCCCAATGTTGTGAGAATCAAACAAAAAATCACCTGGCATGCAGTAGGAGTCAGTAAATGCTTGTTTTCTTCTTTCTCTATAACAGTAAAATCACAGGCCTAGTCCTTATCCCTACCCCAGCCATGACTGACAAGAAAGAGCTATTGTAGCTAAGTACCTCAAGGTATACATCTGCACATAGGGTACATGTTACCCATCACATGTAGATTTAGGGCAAGAAACTAGATTTGGATAAACTTCAATTACATCCTTTGTTGTTACTGCATGAATTTCAATCATTCATCCATTCATTTATTTTAAAAGGTACAAAATACCTGAATGGAGCTCATGGAAATGATAATTCTTGCCCAAATCCTAAAGTTTTGAAAAGTTAGGAGTATGTGTGTATGTTCCAAATGGAAATGAACTTCCTTCCAATAATTCAAGGAGACTTTTTCCTGCAGTTTGCTTTCTATAAGGGGCTCAAGACACTTAAAGGGTTAACCTCGCACTAATCAATCTCTGAAGTTTTCTTTTCTTGGTTCTGTTTTGCAGGTCACCTCAGAGTGGCTTCCCAAGCCAACAGAAAAACCACAGTATGACACAGATGGATTTTAGAGGATGGATCTTTTTTCTCCCTCCAACATGTGGTTTCCTGTAATTTAAGGAAATGATATACATTAACAATTAAAATCATATATCAAAAAAGAAGTAAATACTCAAATAGTTTCCTGTTTTATCAGATTACATAAACTTTTTTTTAAGGCTCCAGATATTTAAATTCCAGACTCCATTTTATTTAAAGAAGGAATAACAGTTTAACTCTCTCAGAACTATATGGCTTATGAGTAGATACTCAAAGTCCTGGGTGCCCCTACACTTTTCATTATGGCTTCTAATATTCTCAGCACATTATTACTCCCATACCATAATTCCCTCTTGTGCATATTCATATTTTTTCTTCTCTTTCTCTCTCTCTCCCTCTCCCTCTCCCTCTTCTGGTTAGAGAGAATACCAGTGAAGAATTCACCCTACACCAAGATAGACCAGTACTTTCTCAGCAATGCTGCTGCTGAGAGATTGCATTAACTTGACCAGGGTCACACAGTCTGTATGAATCAGAGGAAGGACTGTAATCCAAGTCTTCCTGACTCTGAGACTATCTCTCTGTCTACCATGACATATGCCTTCATGTTTTACTGTCCTGAAATTAGAAAAGATAAAGGATTGTACCACACTGGACAGAACCACCTGGTACAGGCAGCAATGAGGACCCAGCTCTCCTACCTCCCCAACAACAACTCCCTTAGCAACTCTTGAACTGTTTCAATTAGAGCTTTAGATCTGTAAAAGAAAGATGAGGGTATGAGGGGCTACCGGGTATAAAGGGCCTCAGTCTGCCTCACGTATACTTAAGGGAGTACCTGGATAGGTATGCTCAGTTCCCTCTTGGAGCCTTTGCAGAGAGTATCTCATGACCTTTTTTGTAGACTCATATCAATGCCCTACAGCAGCTGGCTGCTTCTTCCTTAGCTCAAAAATTTGTTGGGCCTGGAAATGGTGGAGGACTAATGTCATAAATATACATTTAAAAATTTTAATTATCATCAAATTTTTTGTATTATAAAATTTAAAACTATGAATTTTATCATTTAAAATCATTTTAAAATAGCATTTTGAGGGGAGACTGGACCTGTGATTGGATAAATATAGGTAGGGATCTCCCAGTAAGGAAACACTCCATTACCAGTTTAGAACAGCATCCATTCTGCAAGTTATGGTCTTAGTTGCCTGGGCCACTGAGGTGTTAAATGACTTGAGCTGGGTCACACAGCCAAAATACAGGACTATAACATCGTAGAGCTGGAACTGCAAGGTACTGCGAGGACCATCCAGTTCTGTCTCCTCTTTTATCAATAAGGAAATTGAGGCCTAGGTTGTATCAGTGACTGGCCCACTATACTAGAGGTAACAAGGCAGCACAGTGGAGAGAGCACTGGGCCTGGACTCAGAAAGACCCGAGTTCAAATCCAACCTCAGACAGTGACTAGCTGTGTGACCTTGGGCGAGTCACTTAACCTCTGTTTGCCTCATCTGTAAAATGTAACTTTAACTCCAGAGGAGCAATGATAAAAACAAACTACTCACCTCCTGATAGAGAGGTGATGGATGCAAAATACAGAATGAGACATACATTTTTGGTCATGACCAATGTAGGACTTTTATGTTCACTTCAGCATGGATATTTGTAACAAGGGTTTTCTTCTCTTTTTTTCCAATGGGGGCAGGAGGCAGGAGGAAGTAGAGTAATAAAGTTCTCTCAAAAATGAGAAGAGAACACAAGGAAGGCCAGAAGGACTCACAGAAAAATAATACAACTTTGAAAGTTAAAATATTTATTATACGCTTTAAAAGAAAAGCAACCTCTACATGATGGAGATTAACAGTTTTATGTACAATCCTCTCCTATTCTATAATGTATATAGAAATACTCGTTTTATCTGTTTTTTGTTAAACTTACAATAAAAATAAAGACGGAAAAGTAAAATGAAGGACAGGAAAGCATGCTAGCTGCTTTTGAGTAAAAGAAGAAGAAAAATATGTTCAGGGGAAAGAGAAAAAAAGGAGTAAGGGAGCAGGAAAAAGTGAGGGAGTTTAATCCAGAGAAACAGAAAATACAAGAGTTATGTGGTTTCTTCTCCCCAGACTATCCAACTTTAATGCCAGGACCAAGTCTTCTACCCTAGACTGGAGAGCAAGTTGCCATTTGTCTGAAAAAGCGAAGTCCCTGTCAACTGTGAAAACATTAATTTCTCTTTAAATGCTATAAAATTTCTGTTATATTATTTCTATCACAGCAGTGTCCTCTCGAATTGCTAGCCCTGTTTCTAGCTCAGCCACCACTGGGAGGAGAAATCCTCATCACCACAACAAGCACTGACCAAATGCCTCCAATAGACAGACAGGCACAGAAGCCCTGGGTATAGCAGCATCTGCCAGACCACCGGCCCAGCTTCCAACCCATCCCTCATATTCATCACACAAGGAGGCAGCTACTACGAAGAAGAGGCCAGCCACCCCCACCAACTGCCAAAGACAAGGCAGGCAAGCCAGCCCTGCTGAAGCAGCAAGGCACCCTGAGGAAGAGAGAGAAGGTAGCATTTGCCAGCCAAGTCAAACTACCATTACCACCTTTATCAGCATCGCCCCTCAGACCTTGATGGAGACAGACCAGGATCCTGAAACCAAGAGCCTACAGCAATGCTTCCATTCCATCACCCTGGAAAGCTTTCCTCGTGGAGATGGAGCCTGGCAACTTGTCCTGCCGGTGCAGCAGTCACAGCTGCCGAAGACCCAGAAAGAAAGTTCTCAAGACCAAAGTTCTTGACGTTGTCAAATGGTTCATCTTCACAGGGTGATGTGATTTAATCAGTGGAAATAACATTAAAGAAGTGACATTACCATCTGTTTTGCTGCTGTGCTCTAAGGACCATTGGATCCTTCCATCTGATTTGCAGCTAAAAACTGCCATATGTCGCATCAGAATACGAGCTCCTTGAGAGCAGGAAGTCTTATTTTTCTATTTGTATCCTCAGCACTTAGCACGATCCACAATGACTATTTGCAATAGTAAGTACTTAAACATTTCATTCATTCATTCATGTCCACGGCCAATTATTAAGCATCTTTATTTTTTTAAAAACCACACAAGGACTTTATGACACTCTCATGTCTATCCTGCCATTTTGCTGGCCACAATGCAGGCGTCAATATTCCTTGATTGTTCTCTAGGGATGTGAAATCTGCAACTAAGTAATCAAGTTCGATGTATCTCAAATCAAAAAGTTCTTCCCCAGCAAAACTAAGCCCACTTTCTCCTGATATGAAAGGGAGTTCCCAAACAGTTGATTATAAAATTGCACATTTTTTTCTAAAAAGGAGATCTTGGGAATTACTGAAATGCCGCATATAAAAAATGTTAGAAGCAGTGTTCTGCAACTTCCCTTTGATGTTTTCACATGCATATTCTCTACAATATCCACTGCTGCATTGGCAATCTTAGTAAATATATGCACAACATATTTATATATAAATGTATTACAACATACTTATATGTGAACATAAAAATTACATTGAATTGAAAATTACACTGAAAAATACATTGTATTTTTCTAAAGGAACCAGTGAAGAATGGTATGTTTTTTTTAAAATTCTCTCACTCTGTTTGAAAGAGCAGCATTTCTCACCATAACAACAACCACAAAAGTTTTAATAAAAGAAATATGCTAGAAAAGAGAGGAAAACAAAATATTTAAAACCTCTGAATTAGTCAAATGGAAGTTTTACATTAAATATGGTACCAGATCACCTTTTTAAGAATACTGAATTTTTCTTAGCCAGGTCATGGGTGGTACAGTGGCCCAGAAAATATTTATTGTACTGATTGGTTTGATTTTTTTAAAGATATAATTCCCTTTACTCCCTAGGGGAGAGACCTGGAATTTTCTGAAGCTGAGTGATATCACTGCCCAAAGAGAAGAAACAAATGAAGGAATAACCTAACTTAGTCTTTCTCTTCAATGAGAAGCCCATATTCAGAGTTTAACATGACTGATCATGGCTATGCATATGCACTTCTGAGTCTTTACCACGGAAGGTTTATTCCTTAGCTGTCTCATATAAACATATACTGAACCCCAGCCATCACCCACAACCATGCAGGATTGCAAACTACACTTAACTCTCCTTAGGCCCTAGCTAGCCTGGAGGAAGGTACAGAATTCACTTCAACCTCCTCACAGTTATACGTCTAAAATATAGGGTGTCCCAAAAGTCTTTAAGCTTTGACTTAAAATGGGACTAAGACTTTTGTTTTTATCAAGAGATTCTGAAACCAGAGTTATCCAAAAGGAAAAGTGTGGGAATTTTAAGAACTATAATCAACATCCTCCCCCAAAGCATTTATTAAAGACTTAATCAAAGCTGGCATTATACACCTTCTTCTGCCTCCTACAAACATACACGCGCATATGATCAGATCAATCAAATCAATATTACCCTGGCTAACGAGAAGGGCACGCCAATCCTCTGCCATAGTGCTATGGCTGCACCATGTGACTTAATAGACTAAAAACACTTTTCTCTGAACACTTCCAACACCTGCGGTCTCCTCCAATGGACTGTATTCTCCTTGAAAGCAGGAACTAGCCTTTCAAATTTGTGTCCCAAGTCCTTAGCATGGGGTCTGGCAAATATTAAGCATTTTTAAAAATTCATTCATTCATATTAAAAATGTGTTTCATAGACATAGACCTTGCCCTCTAGGAGTCTAAAGACAAAAATTACTACTTCTTAAATGCAAGATTTTTCTCCATCAAAGCAGACTGTAATCTTTCCTCGCCTCCACTATGTTCTCCAGTTGCAGAGAAGAAAAACAAAACAAAACTTCATTCCTTAGTGGGCAAGTCTCTGGTGATAAGCTTCTCTGACCTTAGTCAAACATATCCTTGAAGAACAGCTAATTCTCCTTGGGGAAGGATTGGAAGACTTTTCAGCTTGCTTGGATTTCTTAGAGTTTGTGTTCCAATGACATAACCTTCTAAACCTCAACATCAGCTCCACAGTAAGGTTATGGAACAGCACTTGATTAGAAGACAGGTCAAAAAAGCAAAATCATGATATCCAGATATGGGAGGATAGTGCATATTTGTAAAACATATCAGTAAAAGACAAATGTATTTTAAGAATTCAATATGAGTTAACACTGTTGATGGAGCTGTGATTTCATCCATTCCTTCTAGAAAGCAATTTGGAATTATGCTAAGAATATGACTAAAATGCTTATACCCTTTGACCCAGAGTTCCCATTGCTAGACAAATGCCTCAAAGAGGACAAAAGTAGAAAGGTCTCATATACATGAAAATATTCACAGTAGCACATTTTGTGCTAACAAAGAACTAGAAAAATGTAGATGCCCATCAACTAGAGAATGGCTGAACAAATGGTGGCACATGAATGTAATAAAATATAAGAAACAACAAAAATGAAGAATTCAGAGAGAGAAGCATGAGAAGATATATGAAATGATGCAAAGTAAAGATGGCAAAACCAGGAAAACAATAATTACAACACTGTAATAGGAAAAGAAGAATACTGAATAAAGCACTATATAAATGCTAGCTATTAATTATGATGACCAAGTCCGTCCTTGAAGAAGAGATGTGTATAAAGCATTACATATGTCATAAGAGTGCTGAGGTGTTGGTTAGCTTTGCTGAATATGCAGTGGCAGGCATGATAGCAAGATATATTGGTATGCTTTGTATCCTAGTGGATAACTGGATAGGAATTGGTGCGGGGCCAGCTAGATACAATGGGTTAGTTGAGTTTTCACTCGACTCTCCATCAATCAGGGTAGTGCTAGAATTCCAAATATTAGGGGATTAACTTCAACTGTGAGGGAGGGACATGGTCTTGGAAATTCTGATCTAGATCTATTCTAGGTAAGGAGAAAGCACCAGCAGGGCAGATGGCAAGATGTTGGGATAGGCCCTGGTTTCCTTGTGGATGGCTGAATGAGAATTAGATAAACAGATATAGTAAGCTAAGAAATACTAACTGTAATAAACAAACATGAGGTTGACAAGAGATTCTGCATCTCCTCTCAGTAAAGGAGCAGGGGACTAGGGATGAAGAATATTGCATATTCTATTACACATGGTCATTGTGTTGGTTTTATTTACTTTTTTCTATTATATGTTAAGGAGTGATCAGGGGGTGGTGTTTGTTGGGGAACCACTGCAGTGTAAAAACAAAAGGCATAAATAATACTCCTCTAATCAAATAGTGTTGTACAAGACAATGGAAGTACCTCATTATGCCCCGTGATCCATGAAGCTTCCTCTGGTCCCACCATTGGTAATGACATCCTCAGATGTCATTCCTTCCCCCTCAGATCTTATATAACACATTATTTGAATCTCTCTAATACACTGAGCATGTATTAACCATTTATTATAATTATCTACATATACATCAATCTCCTACAAATAGGCACCATGAGGGCAGAGACTGTATCTTATCGAAAATATATATCTCCTCTACTTAGCATTTAAAATAGTGTTATACACATAGGATGGGATGCACTTAAATATTTGCTATATTGAAAGGTTGTGAAACATAGGGTTAATATCTTAGATTTTATGTGCAATGAATGTATCATAGAATGTTAACATTGGAAGAGATCTTCGAGAACACAGGAGTATAGGATTGTATCTCTAGAACTGGAACAGACTTCAGTTATCCAATCCACACGTCCCCCACTCCCTCCAGTTTAACAGATGAGGAATATGATACCCAGGGAAATTGAGTGACTTTCCATAAGTCACAGATGTAAGAAATGTCAAATGTAGGATTTGTACATAAATAGGTAGGAAAATAGCTAGATAGTGAGAGAGCGAGGGAGAGAAAGAGGGAGAGAGAGAGAGAGGTGGATGGATGGATGGATGGATGGATGGATGGATGGATGGATGGATGGATGGATAATAATAAGCGTTTATTAAGCCAACTAAGTCCATGTATCAGGCACTGTGTTAAGTGCCAATGATATAAGTAAAAAGCCTGTTAATATGTGCCTGCCCTCAAGGAGTTTATATTCTAATAGGGTAAGACAACTAGAAAAGGGAAGAGAGTTACATATGTAGAGGCATGACTAGAGATACCTCTGAAGCCCTGTGAAGACCTCGACAAATAAGCAAGAGAAGGGGCCACAACAGGTCCATCAAATCCCAGAAGGGGTTGGAGGGGGAGGCCCAATTTTCTGACTCAATTCTCATTCCCACCAAGATGAGGATACTGAAGTCCAGAGAGGTTACTGACTTGGAGAGTCACAGTTAGTAGTGAAGCCAAGACAAATACAGAGGGAACCACTAAACTTTGTCAAGTTGCTAATGCAATAAACGCCATGTGTTCCACGCTACTAATGATCTTAAATGTCTTCCAGACACCTAAACCAAGCTGGTTTCCAAGTGGGGGGGGGGAGGGAACCTTTTCAGAGACAAGCCAACAAAACCTCAAGAACTCCTTTGGCCCCTCATGAAAGCAAAATATTCCTTTGGGGTAAGAGGCTATGCATCTCTATTCTGAAAATAAGAAGTTGCCTTGTTTTCAGCATTCCAGGGGCCCTCACCTTGCACACTGTCAATTAGCCCAAGGAAGGAGGCAAATCAGCTTTGTTTTATGGCCACTGGCAGAATTCTGTGGTTTGAGAAGTCTCCAAAAAAACTGGGTTTGGAGGTAGCACTTTAGATGTTTAACTCTCATCAACAGAAGCAAGATTCTGCCTATTTCCTTGTGCAGACGGCTTCTTCCTCCGCAGAGCCTCAGGGCCCATAAACGAACAAGTCAGAATAAGAAGAAAGCATGGGATCATTGTGGATGAAACAGGTAAATGCGTATTCCCACATCCCAATTAAGCTGTGCTCTGCTCAGCGCCAGGCTGGTCACACATTAGACCTCACAAAAAGCATGTTCATTCACCTTCTTCCTTGGTTGTGCTGTGGTGGAAAGAGAGCGGGATCTGAGCTCAAGAGATCTGGGCTTGAATCCCAGCTCTGTTAATTATTAGTCATGCGACTTTGGGCAAGCACCTCTTGGGATCTTAGTTTTTGGATCCCAATGTGTGAAATGAGGGAGTGTCATGTTGCACCACCTGGAAAAGACGCTGGTTATGGATTTACAGGACCTTGGTTCAAATCACTTTGCTGCCTGCATAATCTTGGGCAAGTCTCTCACCTTCTCTGGGCTTCGGTTTTCTCATATATAACTTGGGGTGACTAAACAGGACCTTAGGAGATCTATGGGGGCTGCTAGAGGGAGCCATAGTGCATAGAGTACAGAGCCTGGAGTTAGGAAGACTCCTCTTCCTGAGTTCAAAACCAGCTTCAGACACTTACTAGCACTGTGACACTGGGGAAGCCATTTAACTCTGTTTGCCTCAGTTTCCTCATCTGTAAAATGAGGTAGAGAAGGAAATGACAAACTACTCCAGCATCTTTGTCAAGAAAACCCCAAATGGGGTCACAAAGTGTTGGACGCCACTGAAAAATGAAAGAACAACAGGAAAGCTGTATCTGAGATGAATGAATGAAATTTAAAAAAATATTTATTAAGTACTTACTTAGTACCAGGCACTGTACTGAGCCCAGGGCATGCTAAGACAAAGTTAGTTCCTGCCCTCAAGGACTTTACCCTCTAATAAATAGGAAACACATATAAAGAAGTGAGAGTCAAAGAAGGAAATTTTGGTCTGAGAAGTTATAGGGATCACATCATTATGGATTTAGAACTGGAAATAACTTTAGAAGCTACGGAGACAAACCTCCTCCTTTTATAGGTAAAGAAACTAGATGTTCTCCAAAGTCCCTTCTCTCTCTAAATCTATGATCCTAGGACCTAATTCTCAATCCCATAATCCTATGATACTATCCTTCCATATGCACCACCACCACCACTTCCCCTACAAGTCAAAATCTAGGAACATAGAAACCAGGAACCTACAATACATGTTCATTCAACCTATGCTGGAAGATTTTTCATTGCATCTACCTACTATTTCCCAAGACAGTTGGTTCCACAGCTCTAATTGAGAAGTTTTTATTTAAATAGACCCCAAATCTGTCTCCCCTTACTTTCTGTTCCTAGTGGGAACCCTTCTGGGGCCAAGCAGGACAAATCTAATCCTAGTTCCTCGGATTGATCCTCATGGAGGCATGGTCTCCAGGCCCCTCATCATCTTGGTTACCATCTTCTGGCCATGCTCCAGCTTGCCAATATGCTTCCCACATGTGATGTGCCATACCAAAAATGATAGATATGGTCCAACTAGTGGCAAGTTGGGGCAGAAATATGCCTTGAGTTTATTTTAGAAATGAGAAACAGTTTTAAAGAGGACAGGAAGTAAGACTGGAGAACAGTGAAGAATCCAGACTTCATAAAGTATATGAAAGTGAACAGAGTGAAATAGGGTGGCAGAGTTAGGACAGAAACCAACTGCAGGGGCACCAAGAAGTCTGATGTGTATGCTTTGAAGATATTCTTGTACAAGTATAGGTGGGATGAGATGTCCTCCAAGGGCCTTTTTGATTCCTAGAACCTGCTAAAATGTAAGGAACGGCTTAGCATGCACACTCATTTAAGGTTAGGGTTAGGGGTTAGAGTGATCTCTTTGTGAAATGGAATGACGGAATCCTACCTGCACATTAGGAATATTATTCTGACAATGGGAAGAATAGATTAGAGGGTAAAGAGTAGAATGAGAGGAGAGGTTCCAAAAGCTACTATAATAGTTCAAGTAGAAAAAAGGTCCTGCATGAGAAGAGCGGCATCGTGAGTGAAGGGAAGGGGTCAGCCTAGAAACACCTGGGGCAGCGGGAAGAGTCCTGGATTTAGATTCAGAAAGCCCGAGTTTGAATCATGCCATTAGCTATGGAATGATGGGAAAGATACTTGACCTTTCTGAGTTTCAGTTTCCTCATCTATAAAATTGGTATAACGACATTTAACACTTAATAGCCTAGTAGAGGAGAAAGGGAGCTGGCCTTGGAATCAAGAAGACCTAAATCAGACCTTTGATACATATTGGTTGTGTGCTGGTCAATTCACTTGACCTCTCAGCATTGTGGGCAACTCATCAAGCTGATAAGCTGTAGAATGGGTGCTGGTCTGCTTTGAGTTTCCTCGATGATGTTCCCTTCATAGATGAAATCACGGGTACGGACAAAAATGAAATAAAAATAAACCAAAAAAACAACACCTATGGTAAGGACCTTACAGAGTTTTTTGGTTTGTTTTTTGTTTTTATCAAATGAGATCATGGATGTAAAGCTCTTTACAAACCTTAAAGCCTATTTAAATGTCTATTATTAGTAGTATTATTATTAAAAGTTACACTATTTGTCCATTAGATTGGAAGGATGAAGAAGTAAGGGTCATAGGTGATTCATACTTTGAACCTGAGCTAATGAGAGAATGGTGATGCTATCAAAAAGACAACTCCAGGGCATAGCAGACAGAGCATAGGCCCCGAAGTCAGGAGAACCCGAATTTAAATCCACTCTCTGACATTTACTAGCTTTATGACGCTGGGTGGTCCACTTAGACTCTTGATTCCATTTCTTCATCTGTAAAATGGAGATCATAGCAAGGTTGCTGTGAAGATTAACTTAGAAAACCTTGGTAATGAGCTTTACAAACTTTAAATATACATGTAATATATAATAAAAATGTAATATATAATATAGCTATATAATAACTAGCTATTATTTTGATTATCAATAGAAACAAGGAACTTAGGAGAAAAAATATTGGGGGGAAGGTAAGAGCAGAAATAGAGGATGAGTTCATTGTGGGATACGGTGAGTTTGATGTATCAGCAGTATTTTTAGGTGGTGACATAGGGCTAAAGATAAGGGATAGATCTTTTGATTTGGGAGTCATCTGAATAGAGGTAAAAATCGAAGCCATAGAAACAAATGAGATGGCAGAGCGCAAGCACGAGAAAGAGAAAAAGGCGGGCTACGGATAGATGGGTCAAAGAGGGGATGGGTGGTCTTATGCTTAGTGGGTAAGAAGATGAAGAACTACGTATCAAACACCATATTTACAAAGCAGGGCATTAGATAAATATAAAAGGGGGAAGATATATTTGCCAGGATGATTGTGTACTTTGATTAGTTTCCAGATGCTGAGGATTTTCTCCTTCCTTCCTACCTTCCAAGTGGGGAGATCTCAGAGAACCAGAAGAGTCCTAAGCTGTGCTTTGATTAGAATCTATATTTGTGCTATAGATAGCACAAATTAGTTTTGCAGTCCAGCTACATTAAGGGCTAAATAGATTTAGTACAGGCTGGCCTATGAAGCTGAGCGTCATTTATATAGCTACCATAGGGAAATTGGCTCTGAGTTCCCCCAAATTGGCTAATGAAGTGTTTCAACAACTTTTTGAACACAGTCTACTGGGAAAAATTATGCATTCTCTGGATACCATAAAGAAGTACAAAACTGATACAAATCTCCTTGGGTATTGGTAAGCTTCCTTAATAAACATCAGTATAACCAATTAAACGTATTTTGTAAATATTCACATCATTTAAATGCATAAAAATTCCATTGTTACTCCCTCTAAAATTCCATTAAAATTCTGTATCCAATCATTAGCCTTCTCTTTTCCTCTTCTGTGGTCATAATTAGCGAACGCTCTGCTCTTCTGATTCTGCTTTTTTTTCACTCTGCATTGTCTCACTGAGGTCTTTCCCCATTTCTTCATACTCTTCATAGTTGCCAGTATTAACTGCATTCTAATTTTCCACTAAACGACTGTACTACAATTTGTTTTAGCATTCGCCCTATTTCTGGAAATAAGCTAATAGTCCAATTTTTTATGCTTCTGAATTATGCTCTTACATAAATCTTTGAACCAACAACCCCTTTGTTGTTGTGGGTATTTTTTCCATAACAGTTTCAGGGTAAATTCTTACAGATATGATTTTTTAAAACTCTTTTTTGTATGCCTGTTTGTCCTGACACCAGGGTACTAGTCTTCAGAAGGACTCCACAATTTTGCTGTTCCAATACCATTGAGTCAGTTGACCCATTTCTCCGCAAGTCTCAATGTTTTTGACGACTTTTTTCTCCATTTGTTAGGTGTGAAAGCTTTCATCAAAGTCATTTAATTTCTTCTCTTAAGAGAAGAAGCAAAGAGTTGATACAAATCTCCACCTGAACTGACGAGTTCCATTGACTACATATTAAACCACCATATTTACAAAGCAGGTCATTAGATAAATGAATTAAAAGGAGAGGAAGATACATTCATTGGGATGCCTGTCCACTTTGATTAGTTTCCAGATGCTGAGGATTTTCTCCTTCCTTCCTCATCATCACTAAAGCCTTCAAACACAAGACATCCCAAGCCCTTCTATTTCCCTCTCCTCACCTCCTCTGGAAAAATGTGAGTCATATGTCACCTCACAGAACTACTACAATAACCATCATTCAAATTGAGCAAGGAAACTGCAAATAGGACCTAAAGATCACAGCTTTGCAGATCTATGCAAATAAGCCTGGAGACAGAATCCCAGTTTCTACTGATGGCTGTTGTTCAGTTGCTTCAGCCCATTTGGGGTTTTCATGGCAAAGATACTGGAGTAGTTTTGCCATTTCCTTCTCCAGCTTATTTTACAGATAAGAAACTGTTAACAGGTAAGAAACAAACAGGGTTAAGTGACTTGCCCAGAGCCACACAGCTAGTAAGAATCTGAGGCTGGATTTGAACTCATGAAGATGAGTGTTCCTGACTCCAGGCCCAAGGTGCTATCAACTATGCCACCTAGCTGCCCCATCTACTGATCAACTTGCTTTCTTTCTCTTAAACATCTAGTCCCCTTGGAGGGACCATTTTTACAGCATGATGAAAGAGATAAGAGACAAATAAATGCTCCACAGCTAGAAATAAAGAAGGAGGTTTGCCCAAATATTCAAAGGAGGGAAGGAAGAGAGAGAGATTTCAGACTACTTATGAAGCAAATCTGCAGCCCAATTTAATTACTGCATCTCTTAAGTCCATTTCAGATCCTATTTCTCTCCATGCTATGTTTTAAGACTGCATGATGACAGGAAGGCAGCACCCTAGCACACACACTCCATTTCACTGATTAATTTTCCCTACTGTGTGCTGGTCTGTACAGGGGAATATTTATATTAATGAGCAGAGCTTTCAGGTAAATCCTGCTTCCCACTCTCTGACCTCCTCACAAACCTTCTCTCGCTTGAGTATATTTCCCATTCTATCCAGCCTGGCTAAATTCAAAGTTTGCCCTTTACGTTAGACAAAGGATAAGAACATTTAAATTTTTGTGCTCTAAGCGCTGCAAAACATAATTCCATGCCAATCAGAACACATCCTGAGAGAGACCTTTCTCCTGTAAACCTGCTCTCTGTTTCTATCACTAAATTAAGTATCTGCCTGAGAGGCTTAGGAGGAGAGTTTAAGAAAGGGGGAAAAATAATCCCCCCAAACTCTCGAAAAAATCCACAATGCTTCCCCCAAAAGCCTACCTGGAACGGGACTTTTAAATCAACAAAGCATGTCTTCCATCACTCATGTATACCCCAAAAGTACTGTAAGTTAGACCTAGGAAACTACAGTTGTCTTCATTTATTCACATCTGTTCATACTAAGGAAATATTAGTTAAGGATATGCCAGCAATAATAACCTGAACTTTCTTCTTCTCCACTAGTGTCAAATTTCTTTAATACACTCATACATAAGTAACTTAAAGTGATACCCAAAGACCAGCTGTACAGCATGTTTGGAAGACATTACAGTCAGGTCTACCAGTTTAAGAGGAGAGAAGAATAAAAACATTTGAAAATCGACTGCCTATCTAATAAATTGTTCATTGGTAATAAAAGTCATGGAATGGCATGGCAGTGTTATCAAGAGCCTTACAAGATACTGCCCTGTTCTCCTTGATCCAAACACTCCATGACCCTTGGCAGTGAACTTGCATTTCCTTCAAAAATAAAGTATATTTGAAAATAAAATGGCCACATGGTTGGGTTTTTTTTCCCAGTAGGTCAAAAATAACAGCTGTCACAAGTGGGCTGCATTTTAAATCTCCAACAAAAATAAACATTCCATAGGAAACACTAGAACATAAATTTAGAGTAGGAAAGGAGGTTGGAAGCTATATAGTCTTACCCTCTCATTTTACAAATGAGGGAACTGAGGCACATGAAGATGAAATGGACTGGACTCCAAGTCCAGTGGCCTGTTCACTATACCATATTGTGTCTCACCCAACTTTTTAACCCTATTTCCTGTACAAGACAAAAAATATTACAAAAGCTATCCAGGAAAAAAAGGAAGGAAACAAGCATTTATTAAGTACTTACCATGTGCTAGATACTGTGCTATGTTTGGAGAACGCAAATACAAGCAAAAAAATTAGTTCCTACCTTAGAGCAGTTTACTTTTTAAGACAATACGCAAAAGGGAGCCGAAAGGGCAGGGGAGGGGAGTTAAAGAGAAACCAAAGCACCTAGAGTATGAAGTCATTTTGTACTGCAGAAGCCAAGAACTGGACTAAGAGGAAATGAAGGCCAAAAAATGGGGGCCTCGAGGACCTCAGCAATAGGAGAAAGGGTCAGGCCTTACGGAGGGATAGTCCAGGTTAAGAAGGTCACAGGGATGGTTGGATATTCCAAGGCAAAGATGACCCAATTACTGAGGGAAGTTCCAGGATGAGACAATAGCACAGGCTTGGTTTTGAAGTCTAGAAACCAGAAACAGGCCCAGAAAAAACAATCCACTAAAAGTATTCTGCTAAAAAAATAAGGACATCTGGATCCTAGACCTACCTCCACTACTCTGCGACCCCTGGAACATTGCATGCCCTCTCAGGGACTCCATTTCCTCATCTGTAAAGTAAAGAGGTTGGACTACAGGCTCACTCACTCAGCTTCTCTCTAGCTCTCGTTCTGGATTCTATGAAATACAAAGTCCATTTACAAATAAGCAATCGGATGTGTGTTTGACAAGCTGTTTGAGCTTCAGCTCCATCCACGCCAAGTAAGTCCTGACAGCTGCTAGAAGCCCCCAGAGCACTTGTTCAACTGGAAGCACCAACCCACTCCCCCCAAAGCAAGGACAGGCCGCTCTCTCTGACACTGATTAAATGCTTGGCTTTGGTGCCGTCCAACTGCTCCGAGTAAGTTTCTAGAGTTGGAATGGCATAGGTGCTAGAATGTAATTGACTTAGGTTTTGCTGAACCCTTGCAATATCCAGGGATTAAGTGACCCACTGGGATACAAGAGAGAGTTTCATGTGTGGGATAGATTCCTTTTTCATTTTCATAATAGCTTTAAAAATCGAATTCAAATCCTCAGACTCCTGGAAAGCCCAATGTTCACTGAAAGAGTGAAAGGTAAGGTTTGAGAAAGCACATATGGTCTAAGAGGAAAGGAGAGAATGACATTTCACACCTCAGACTCACAAAGTTTTTCAAACCTGCGCTCAGAGGGACTTGTTTTGGTTTTAGTTTTTTTTTTTTTTACTTCCAGAAAAAAAGGAATCAGTTTGAAAACCGAAATTCTCTTACTCATTTTGACAAAGAAATGGGTTAGGTATTTTTACACACTGTCACTTTACGATCCTTCTCATTTTACTTTGGAAGCAAAAAAACAAGGTATGAAATCAACCTAGTTCTGACTGAGCCCCAATTCCAACCATACAGGAAAAGGGAAGCAGTGATGTGTCAAGAAGCTGGGTTCAGGCAGAGCCAAAATGGCGGCTGGAAAGCAGGGACTAGCGTAAGCTCTCTGCCAAGTCCCTCCAAAAACCTATGAAAAATGGCTCTGAACCAGTTTTAGAACTGCACAACCCACAAAATAGCAGAGGGAAGCAGGGCTCTAGCCCAGGACAGCCTGGATGGTCTCTGGGTAAGGTCTATCCCTCATGGAGCTGGGAGCGGAGTGGAGCAAAGCCCAGTGTGGGCGGCATGGACCAAACATACCAGGAGCCGGGCCTAGCACTCCCTAGCACCCTGAATCAGTGAGCTGTGGAAGTTACCAGACTTCTCAACCCACAAACACCAAAGACAACAGAGAAGGTTACTGGGAAAAGCTGCTGATGACAGAGAGGTTGTGGTTCAGCCACGACCCCGGGGGGGGGGGGGAGCAAAGGTGGGGCAGCTACAAAACTATAGCTGCAGTTACTTCTGGCCCCAGGCCCACCTGGTGGGAGGAATTAAGTAGTGGATCAGAGCAGGAGTGTAGAGCCTGCTGAAGATTTGTGTCAGGTCCAGGTTGGCAGTTCTTGGGGAAGGAGGAGTGCTGGTAAGGCAGCGCATCCCCCCCAAGCTTGGAACATAGAACTCTTTACTCTATAAGGAGTCATACCCCAATGAAAAACTCAAGGGTCAAGTAAGTTGGCTGGGAACGTCACCAGGGAGCGAAAACGCACCCAGATTCAGTCTCAGACTTTGGAATCTTTCTTTGGTGACAAAGAAGACCAAAACATACAGCCAGAAGAAATCAACAAAGTCAAAGAGCCTACAACAAAAGCCTCTAAGAAAAACATGAACTGGTCTCAGGCCATGGAAGAACTCAAAAAGGATTTAGAAAAGCAAGTTAGACAAGTAGAGGAAAAATTTGGAAGAGAAATGAGAAGGATGAGAGAAAACCATGAAAAACAAGTCAATGACTTGCTAAAGGAGACCCCAAAAAATACTGAAAAATATACTGAAGAAAACAACACCTTAAAAAATAGACTA